>OZ030018.1:70348493-70623493 GCA_964023405.1 Apodemus agrarius
CAGCAATTGAACCTTACCTAAGACAGGAATTGGCCCAATGGACTATTGCTGTGATTTGGGGAGGATTGTGAAAGGATTTTGGAACTTTGGGCTGGGAAACCCATTGAGGCTTCAGAGCTTAAAGGGTTATTGTGTGAATTTGGACTGTAGGAACCCCAAGAACCGTGTAGATAATGGAAACCTCAGATGTGGAATTTCAGAGTGCAGTAAAAACTCTATGGGAGCTGTTTGAGCTGTAGTTTGAATTTAAGAATCACTGCAGTGAAACCTCTTCTTTTCCAGGGCCATTGATGCTGGTCAGCTGGGGCTGAGAAACGAGCTGTGATTAAAAAGCGATCAACGTCAGTGAGTTGAAGTCTTTTGGGAGGTTGGCCTCAGGCTCAGCACACTGCTGCTGTGGTCCAGCGGTAGCTAACGCGGTACGTCGTGCCCGCAGCCAGACTTGGCAGTATAAAAGTTTCCACTGTGGTATTGAAAGCATGAAGTGTCCTGGATTGCAGCTGTGGCTTGGCACCACGTGGCCAGGTTAGAGTCCCCGGAGAAAGCGAGCCCAGGAGAGGTTATTGCTGAGGGGTACGGTCTAGTTGCAGTGTAGACTCCAGCAGTTTGGAGATGTCCGTACCATGGGCCGACCATCAAGGACAGCAGCGGCTATGCAGGGGAGTCAGCTGAGCCGAGGAGACAAGCTGTGCGTCGGAACGCAGAGGGCAGAGCCAGGGCAGAGCCAGGGCAGAGCCAGGGCAGAGCCGGTGCAGAGCCAGGGCAGCCCTGAGCCCTTCAGAGTCTAGGGACGATGAGTGAGTCCCAGACAGCAGGCACGGAACTTTTTGCACTGCCAGATTTGGGGTTTGCTTTGATTGATTGTAACTGTGCCCTGGTTTCTTCCCTCTTGAAGTGAGAAATTATTCAATTCGCTTTTCAATTTTACTGAAGTCCACCATTGAGAAACCGGATATTTTGTAAGGACGTTTTTGGGATGTTTTAAAGAGGCTAAATTTTTAAAGTGTTTGGCTAATATAAGAGGATTAACCCGTCCACATTAATTTTGAATGCTGTACAGAACATGCTCATGAAGTGAGCATGATTCATTCATTCATTCATTCATTCATTTAAGCAAAGTTTTTGGAAAGAAGGAACCTGACAGTCATGAGGTATAGCTTTTTTTTTTTTTTTTAACCATCTGCCCTCTTTTTCTCGTGAGCATTCTGTCCCCAGCTGTCAAGGTCTCTGTGCTTTGCCTCCTGGCTTACCAGAGGCCCCCTGTGACCCCCCTGTGACCCTTTGTGGTTGGAAAGCCAGGTCTGCAGCACCAGGAGCCCTCCCAGACTCTCTCCAGATCCTCGTCATCCCTGGCCCAGCTGCCTCAGCACTCACTGCTTGGGCCTGCTCCAGACCCCTCTTGGCCTGGCTGACTGCTTAAAGCAGAGCTGTGTCGGCTCAGGTCTGCAGTCCCATCCCGCTGCCTTCGAGGCTTCCGTGGGGGGCTGCTGTGGCTCGTCACTCCCCAGAAGTAAGTCGTTCTGTTGCTCCTCCAGCCGGGAGGTTCCATGCATGGCCTTGGTGCTGCTGTGGGGCCTGAGCATTCATCCACCAAGTTTGACTGGAATCTGGTGTGGCTTGTATTACGGTCCTGTTGCTGTGAAGAGACACCGTGACCAAGGCAACTCTTCTGAAGGATGCGTTTAACTGGGGCTGGCTTACAGTCTCAGAGGGGTTAGTCTGTTGTCATCATGGTGGGAAGCAGACGGGGGGGGGGAGAGAGAGAGAGAGAGAGAGAGAGAGAGAGAGAGAGAGAGAGAGACTGGGCCTGGTGTGGACTTTTGAAACCTCAAACTCTAGAAACACAGGACCCTGCAGCACACCTTGCTCATCAACCCCAAGAAAACCCAAGACAGAGGTGAAACAGGTAAAGAGTCTCAGCTTCTACTTCCGAGGCGGCTGTAGCTGTCCAGCAGCCACGGAGAGCCGGAGGATCCACCCTGAAGGAGAGCTGGGGATGGGATAGGACGGACGGGCAAGAGAAATAAAGAGCCAAGACAGAAGTTCTTTCAGATCAAGGCTCAAAGTTTAATGTTCAGCTCTGAATACGTAGAGAACAACCCAAGGGCCTATCCTTTGTTTCAGCTGGATTGAGTTGCAAAGTGAACTCAGTAGGTGATCAGGTCCCACAGAACTATGGATGTGGCAAGGCAGGAGAGGAGACTTCCATGGTGTCGGAAGACTCCACCCTAGGTAGGCTAGGTCCGTGGAAGACCATCTGTGGCAAACAATTAAGGTCTGTTTAGCCCCGATCACAGCTGGAGGAAGGGCACAGGTGGCTTCCTTCTGCGTGGCCTGCCAACAGCAGCTGGGATCACTGTGTCAGTGAGTAAGAAAGAGCCCATGACTGAGAATGGCCACTCCCAGTGACACACCTCCTCCAACAAGGCCACACCCCCTAATCCTTCCCAAACAGTTCTCCAACTGGGGCCATTCCCACTCGAGCCACCACAGTGGGCTTTAATCACTGTTCTTCTCTCCGGTGATCCATGATACTAAGTCTATCACTATTCTTGATTTTTTCCCCCAATAACTACCACACATCATTTGGAATTTGGAAAATTATTTTGACTCCCAGTGTCTCCATTTTTGAGAGCTGTGGCTCCAGCTGTAGGTTGGAAAGTCCTTTCTAGCTCTGAGGTCACGAGATATTTGTAGCAGATGGGGGATCTCTCGGTATCACTTAACTCCTACTTGAATACCAATAGTGTTGGTGGTGTGACCCTGTTCCCAGGTCCTGTATAATCCTACCAAGTTATTGCAGAGATGAACTAGAGGAAACCCCATGTGTTGTGATCATAAAAAGAGAAATAGGAGGCCGGGCGGCGGTGGTGGTGCACGCCTTTAATCCCAGCACTTGGGAGACAGAGGCAGGAGGATTTCTGAGTTCAAGGCCAGCCTGGTCTACAGAGTGAGTTCCAGGACAGCCAAGGCTACACAGAGAAACCCTGTCTCGAAAAAACAAAAACAACAACAACAAAAAAAAACAAACAAAAGAGAAATAGGTAAAGAATATGTTCTATTGCAGTGTGGGGGAAGGGGGTGCCTCAGTGGGCCCATGCCGAGGCATCCCTTCCCTCCGAGGGACCAGACAGAGGACAGTATAGTATAGAATAGAGTTTATTCAGGGCATGGGGAGGGGAGTTAAAGGGGTAGTAGAGGCAGAGAAAGGCAGAGAGAAGGCGCGAGTAGAGAAATAGAGGCCGCCGGCCATGACTACGTGGAGGGGGGGGGAAGGGAGGGGGAGAGACAAGAGCCCAAGAGGGCAAGAGAGAAGCTAAGTGAGTGAGAGAAAAAGAGAGAGAGGAGGGGCAAGCAGCCCCCTTTATAGAGGGCCAGGCCTACCTGGCTATTGCCAGGTAACTGGGGCAGAGATTAGACAGAATCCTAACACCATGGACTGCAAACAAGTCTGTGGATTCATGCTCCCTTTCTTTCTTTCTTTCTTTCTTTCTTTCTTTCTTTCTTTCTTTCTTTCTTCCTTCCTTCCTTCCTTCCTTCCTTCCTTCCTTTCTTTCTCTTTTTATTTTCTATATTCTTTGTTTACATTCCGAATGCTTTCCCCTTTCCCAGCATGCTCTCTTTCATACCTGCTGAACTGACTCCCAAGAAAGAAGGCTGGGCAGGCCGCCAGGAAGTCGTCAGCCTCAGCTTAGCACTTTTGCTCTGAGGTCTGGGAGGTCTGAGTTCGCCCCTACCTGCCTGAGAAGGCTGCGAGGGGTAAGGAAATCCACGGGGATGCGCAGAGCGGGAGGCAGGCGCAATCAGAGCCTCCGCAGGTCTGCTGTGGGGGCCGTGGGTGGATGCACAGGCTAATACAGGCCCCTAGCCTTTACCTGTACATCCCTGTGTGACAGCCAGCCTCTACCTCACCCTGGATGTCCTCTGTGTCACCTGCAGCCTCAGTCATGATGGCTTCTGTTGTTGAGATTTTGGGTCTTGTACAATGTCATAACTCAGTAAAACCTTTTTGTGGTGTTCTCTGACGTGGGCCCTTTTCTTGCCCGCTGACACGCTGATCCCAGCTGCTGCTGGCTGGCCACCAGAACTCCAAACAGGTGAACAAGGAAGGAAGCCACCTTGGAGGTGGAAGCTGAGACTGCTTGCCTTTTTCACGTCTGTTTTGGGTTTCCTTGGGGTTGATAACCGAGGCAGCTACAGGCTCTTAAGTTTCTAGAGCCTTTGCTGCAGGGGCAAGATCCATTCCATTAACTTCTTTAAAAATTATTTTTTTATGTATATGAGTATGCTGTTGCTGTCTTCAGACACACCAGAAGAGGGTGCCCGATCGCATTACAGATGGCGGTGAGTCACCATGTGACTGCTGGGAATTGAACTCAGGACCTCTGGAAGAGCCGTCAGTGCCCTTAGCCACTGAGCCATCCCTCCAGCCCCCACCCCTTCCTGTTCCATTAACTTGATGCTGGCTTCCATAGTGGGGGCCTGATTCCATAAATCCTCCCTCGAGCACACACAGCAGTAGCCAAGAGACCAGAGAGGATAGCCAAGGCTGAGAGGCAGAAGTCTGATCTTATCCTGAAGGCCAGGCCAGGGGGAACAAAGTCGCCCCTCCCAGAAAATGATGCCAAGATATGCTTGTGATAAATGTGTGATCCGTGCTGGGAATCCCTTCCTCATCTCCTCCACGGGGAGGAAATGACCTCAGAGCAGCCTTGTTGTGAATCCACCGGCTGGAGTGAGGCTAGTGCCCTACTGCCACTGTCTGTCCAGGTCACGGTGGTCCTCATCCACCCTGATGCTGTGACCCTTTAATATAGTTCCTCAGGTTGTGGTGACCCCCCCCCTCCATAAAACCATAAAATTATTTTTGCTGCTACTTCATAACTGCAATTTTGCAACTGTCTTGGTTGGGGTTTTCATTGCTGTACACAGGCACCATGACCAAGAACTCAAGAAGAGTTCAAAGAAAACATCTAATTGGGGCTGGCTTACAGGTTCAGAGGTTCAGTCCATTGTCATCAAGGCAGAAGCATGGTAGCATCCAGGCAGGCATGAGGCAGGAGGAGCTGAGAATTCTACATCTTCATTTGGAGGCTGCTAGGGGAAGATTGACTTCTCAGGCAGCTAGGATGAGGGTCTTAAAGCCCACACCCACAGTGACACACCTACTCTAACAGGGCCACACCTATTCCAACAGGGCCACACCTTCTAATAATGTCACTCCCTGGGCCCAGCATATACAAACCAGCATATACAGATCATAATGTAAACATCGGATATGCAGGATATCTGACATGTGACCCCCAAATGGGTCATGACCCATAGGTTGAGACCTGCTGGTGTAGAGCTGTCCCTGCCTACTTCCCATCAACGCCATTGTCTGGCATCTGCTTGTCTCATTGTCCTGTCTCGCTGTCATCTATGTGAGGGTTTCCCTGGGGCGCCCCAAATAAGCAACCGCTCATCCCCCCGGACCTCTACGAAGCTCGCCCATCCTTCCCTCATCCCCAGGCCGGGGGTTGTCTGCCAGTTGCAAGGGCCAGACCCGCACAGAATGAAGGCCTTTCCTACTGTCTTTCTCTCGAGCTTTCTGTAACGACCGGCACATAGTAGGTACTCAGTGAATGAGTGAGAAGTTGATGTTCCTCCAAAGGTAGGAACTTCCACCGTGAAGGCGCCCCGAGCTTGTTCCTGTTATCTTTGGGCCTTAGAAGCGAGGCTCTGTACCCCAGCTACGCTTTATGGATAGTGCTAAGTGGGCAGGCACTAATGTCCCAGTGTAGGGAGAGTCAGAGGGAACCCATCCTGCAAGAGAGGCTTCAAAGTGGACCCCCTGGGGGGGTCTTAGGAGCAGACTGGAGAGAGGATCCTGGGCCCCTTGTGCTTGCCTGTGGAGAGGACTCAGCTGAGTCTCTACCTGAGTGGCCGTGTCTCTCCGTGGCCCATTTTCACCTCCGGAAGTGTCTGTTCAGTTCCTGTTTGAAGTCCAGTGAGCATCGGGGGGCAAGGATGCTGGCGGGGTGCCCCGGTGCCTTCCTCCAAGTGACACCTCCCATAGCATCTCCCCATTTATTCAGAGCTGGGTTAAAGTGCAAGCTTCTGAAAGACTCCTGGATACAGGCAGTAAGTACAGAGCCGGGGTGGCCATGGGGCTCCTCAGAGCTAAACCAATGCTGAACCACCTGCCCATGCGCCCTGTGGACTGTATCTTCCTCCTCCTTTCACACAAGAAGCTCTGCACTGGGCCATGTGGTTTCAACCTAGGCCGTCAAGCCAGACAGGCTGGAGTTCAAATCCCAGCCCTGATCCAAGGAAACGACCCTTCAGGGAAACATCTGCCTGGCAGTTGTGGCTGTGTCCCCGGGTCTGGAGACCCCAGAAGCTGTCTTCAGAGTGTCTGAGACCCAGCACTTTCTTTCCCTCATAGTAGGAGAGGGAGATTAAAATGTGCCTCTTAGGAACCAGGAGGGACCAGTGAATTCACCGTGCTTCCCAAAGAGAAGCTGAGGTGACTTCAAAGGTCCTTCTGCTTCACCACGGGGGTTCCCCAAACTTGTTACCTGACATCTTTAGGCCTTAGATGTGAGGGTCAAAGGTCCTGGACCCTCCCTGTGATGTGTGGACTCAGGGGGGCTTCAGGGAAGGGCTAGACCTGGTGTAGTAAAGGGTAGGATTTTACCAAATCCCTGGCTCCTTACCTGACCCTCTCTGCACGGTGCTATGTGATTTTTGGAAGGTCTGAATGTTCTTGTCCAAAACTGGAGACTCTGAAAAAGGTCTGTCCGAACCGTGGTGTAGACACTGGAATCTTTGTTGTTGAGAGCATTTTCCTAAAGAATAAAGACATTAAAAAAAAAAGTCCTAACAGAATATCTTACAAACCTTTTTCGTCGGAAGAGGCGGTGGTGGTGGCGGTGGTGGTGGTGGTGAGGGAAAGGTTAAAAAGAGAAGGGGTTTCAGCCAATAGCTCTGACTTGCTGCAGGCCAGCTGTGTGTGTGTGGGGAGGGGGGGGTAGAAGGGAGTAGCAGGGATTTCTCTCCAGGGGAGTGTGCTGAGGCCAGCTGAGCCACTGCCAACCCTGATGGGCCAGCCGCCAAGATCGCGGGGAGGGGGGCAGCGGCCCTGTGCCCTCCAGGCGCTGTGTCTCCTGCTGTGTGTTAAGCAGGGGTCTTCCTGTGAGGGGGGACAGTGGGGAGAGGAGGGTAAGGTGCCAGTGGTCCCCCTTGGGGGCCCAGCTTCTTGAGGGTGAGTCAAGTTCTGCTTCTCTCCGGATGACCCTCAGGGGAGAGAAGGGGAGAGGGAACTGGCTGGAAGCTGGGGCTTGAGGCTTCATCCAGGACGATCCAGTGGTGGCCAGCTGCTTGCCGATGATGTTGGGGTGAGTGACGGGCAGAGGCTGGGGCTTGGCCAGGAGGCCCTGAGCCTGAGGCAGGAGGCATCTTCTTTTGCTCTCTCTCCTGTCACAGAGCCTACAAAGGGTTCTTTAGTTCATCCTGTCTTCTGCCATTCTTGATTAATCTTTATTTGTGACAGTTCTCAGCTGTCCTCGGAGACGGAGTTGACAGCAACTCCCTCTACCTCTCTCCTATCCCAGGCTGTGTCCCGCGTTCCCTCCCCACTGCCCCCACCATGGACGGCAGAGGGCACACCTGTTAGAGTGGAACCAACTTCCTCAGTTTGCGGCGGTTCCCTGGGACCTCGGCTGTGGGCATACTGCCTTGTCAGGAAGTCCCGGGAGCCACCCGAGGCCAGAGAGGAAGGGATGAGGAGGTGGGGTTGGTGAGGTCGCCTGCCAGCCAGCCAAGACTGTCAGCTACTGGCAGCCGCAGACACTGTGCCTGGCCCAGGGAGCAGCATCCGCAGACAGGCCTGGCAGGAAGCAGCTTTCTCCCATCAGACACTGGAGCGTTCTCACTGGTGCATGCAGTGGCAGGCAGTTCCTTCTTCTTCGCCATGATATAAAGAGACACACGGGGCTGTAAAAAATGCCTGACCCTGCAGGGGGATGGGCGGAAGGCAGGGACAGGCTCGCACATGGCTGTGAGGGAAAGGTCAGAGGCAGAACCAACCATCCGTCCCCCCTTATTGATGGCTAGGAAACAGGCTGGGAGAGGGGCGGGGACTCTCCCAGAGGCAGAGTCTGACAAGCCTCCACCCTGAGCTCCTATCAACAGATGGTGTAAGACCCCCCCCAAAAAAAAACACGGGGACACTCCAGCACCCCATGCCTCGGAAGGCAACACCCTGATCACTCGCGAGAAACGGTCTTGATGCAACAGCAAGAGGATTTTTATTCCAGAGGCTCTGGGGTTCACAGCCACACACCACGCAAGGGTAGGGGACTGTGAGCCCCGAGTGCAGAATCGGGACAGCTTTTATAGGTTTACAACAAAACCCGCGCATCACAAACCAATCATCCCTTAGCATCGAGAGCCCGCGCAGTGCGAGCCAATCGATTTGTACCACTCCATAGCTTCTAAGCCAATCAGTTTAAATTATCCAAGCCCGTGCTCCGAGGATCAATCAGTTTTCTATAGAAGCCAGATAGCAACTAGTTAGCTCATTTCTGCTTACCTGGCCAGGGCCACGCACACATTTCCTGTTACGGGGCCAAGGTCACGTAGAGGGTCATGTACGCATTTCCCATTACGGGGCCAGGATTACGTATTCAAAGGCCCTCCAACTAGTAGTAGGTGCTTGGGTACCTGAGCACCCGCCAGGCACGAGCCCTCAGCCCTCGCAGTGATCCCACCGGCCAAGCCCCGCTCACCCGCACCCCAGCTGCTCCGCGATGCAGCTCGCAGCTGGACACCGCAGGCGGGGTGTGACGTGTGCACTCCTGGGCTAACAAAGAGCGGGCTAAACTTCTGCTTTTTGGGGTCATTTAAGAGTTAGGCACGGGGGATCCCTAGGCCGTAATTCTCATCCTTTCAATGGTTCTTTAGAAGGTTCTCTTGTCCAGTCAGTGTCCACATGGAGGGATTTCAGGTGAAGGAACGGAGTCATTCTGGCCCCCACTGAGCGCACGAATCTTCACTCTGACAGATAAGGAGGAATCTGTGTTGTGGGTGGACTGTCATGACACACACGACCCCTGTGCGTCACACACACACTGACTCACACACACACACTCACCATATACACACTTACATCACACATACACACTCATGCCCAGACTCACACATACACTGCACACACACACACACACAAACCACATACACCTCACACACATACACACTCTCACACATTGACAGACTCACTCCATGCGCATTCACACATATTTACACACCCATACTACACATATACACACACTCACACACAGCACAAACACACAGCACACACAACACACATACACCACACACACAGTCACATACACTCTCACACGCATAATCCCATATATCCACCACACTCACGCCACACACTCACAGACACCACACACATATTCACATGCATACACACACACCACATATATATTCACACACACACATACACCACATACATATTCACACACACATACACCACACTCATACACATTCACACATAAAACACACACACACACACACACACACACACACACACACGGGGTGGGGGGAGAGAGAGAGAGAGAGAGAGAGAGAGAGAGAGAGAGAGAGCTAACCATTCCAATCCACAGAAGCCATCTGGCCTGAGAGCATCCTTAACGGGAGTTTGAAGGGAGTTGACAGAGGAGAGGGTCTAGGCTTGCCCACAGGCAGTCACAGAAAGGAGTTGAAATCGGAGCCTGAGACATCATCTCCTTACTATTGCAGTTTCCCAAGGCTACCCCACCCTGCCACCCTGCTCTGTCTGGCCCCTTTTGTCTGTCCCTACTCCTGGCAGCAGCCCCCCAGACTGGCTCCCCCCATCTGTTTTACTGACATTTAAATGTTAATAGGAAGAAAAAGAAATATGTGCACATGTGTACACACACACACATGTGCACACTACACACACACACACAAACAAACAGCAGAGCACACTCTCTAAAGAAACACACTAGGTCATGATGTAGCGGGCAGGAAAGGCTTCCTGGAGATGGCTCTGAGCTGAGAGCAGACCTACAGTCTGGCTGCAGGAAGAGGAGACAGCTAGAGGGGCAGCATTGACCACGGGACTGCTGGAGCCAGTGGCATTAGGAGAGAGAGAGAGAGAGAGAGAGAGAGAGAGAGAGAGAGAGAGAGAGAAACCACACTGCGGGGGTCCCCATAGCATGTACCACACCATGTGTATCTCCTTCTAGTTCATGTGCAGCAGGGTCTGGTGGGAAGAGACCTGTGTGGTGGGAGGGTGCTGATCTAGATCCGACCTGCTGTGGAGGTACTGCAGGACGGAGCCTCAGACAAGACGCTTCCCGAGCGGCTTCCTGTCCGGCCCTCTGCTGCTCCCCTCCTTTGTGATGGCAGACCATGACACCTCTGAAAAGCACGGCTACTCCAGGGCTTGGCTATCACAAGCTAGATGAAAACAAGATACAGCGTAACCCGGTTGTCAGATCCATTTGCCTGAAGAAGCCCAGCTCCCCTCCATGTGAGCTGCCTTTTCCTGGGGGGTCTGGGCTGGGCCCCCCTCTTAGATGAGGACTGCGTCTCTGTGTCAAGGCTCTTCCTTGCTGGTTTTTCTCAGGCCAACAGCTGGTCTGCAGCTGCCCATCTGCTGGCCAGGTTCCAGGCTGATAGGGATGACTTGATGATAGAAAGCCCCACCCCCACCCCCCGACCCTCACCCCCCCACCCCCCAGAAATCGCTTAATGTCTCCTTAGAAACCGGCCACTGCCTAGTACCTTCCCTCCGTGACTTAATGTGGATTTTGGCAGGTGAACACCATGCTCCAATCTCATACGTAGCGATCCCGGGGACCACCCAGCCCTGAAAAGCTGGCCTGCCACACACACTCCGGGGTGAGTTCTCTCCATGCTTGGCCTTGTTTCTCCTGCCACTTCGAAGGCCACATGCTTTGTGGCCTCATGCGTGAGCTCCCTTTCCACAGCAAAGGGGGAGAGAGAGAGAGAGAGAGAGAGAGAGAGAGAGAGAGAGAGAGAGGGAGCTACGTGGGAACAGAACCATTTATAACCCGTTAAACTGCCTGTCCTGATAGATACCCGGTCCCTCCTACTTGGAATAATGTGTACAAGATGTGTAACGCTTCAGGCGGTCCGCGCAGTGCGATCTGGCCAAGCACTCGTGTTCTGCATAACCTCTTAGGCAGTGCTTGCTAATTAATACCAGGAATGGCCTCCCAGCCCGGGGAGAACCGGGAAGCCAGGGATTCCCGGGACAGGGGGAGGATTCGCTAACATCCTTGACTTACCATCACTTTGTAGACTCACCCACCACCCTCACAGACCCACACAAGCACTCCTAGTGACTGGAATACACTGCCTATGACCTCAGACCAGCCTGCTAGAAACTAGCTTCTAAGAAAGTTCTTTTCTCGAGGAATCCAGACCCGGTCTCTGCAGACCTTCGCTTCAGGGCCCTTGCCAGTCAGCGGAGTGCAGTCCCTCTCGCAGGAGAGCCCTTTGCAGTTGAAAGACAATCGTCCTGAGTTGAGTCCAACTACTTGAGACCCTCAATCTTCATCTTCTGGAATCTTCTGAGGCAAGAGACTTGCCAAGTGCGTGCCGAGTGGCCCAGTGAGGAATCAGGTGAGTTCCAGACTCATCCGTGGTCTGTCCTTAGTGGTCAAGGACACCTGCTGTGGCAGCTGCCAGGGACTGGGAGGCCTCTTCCTTCTCGGGGTCTCATGATAACTGTTAAGAGCCCACGTCTGTGCCCAGGATCTCACGCCAACCCTTATCTTCATTTCCTCAATAGATCCATAAGATGACATCCAAGTCTTGGACACCAAGAAACTGCAGCCCTCGCAGGAGAACCGTGCTTCTGGGGGGCAGCCACACACATCTTAGGCTCTTAGGCTTTAAGCAACCAGGAAGGTTAGCACATCTGGGAAACTGAGGCTGGGATTAGGAGAAGTGACTTGTGCCCACAGGTACAAGGCATACTAGTCAGGATTAGAGTTCTGCCTATTTATTTATCTTCTATCTATCTACCGGTCTATTTTGAGACAGAGTTTCTCTGTGGAGCTCTCTGGCTGTCCTGGAAATCACTGTAGACCAGGCTAGCCTCAAACTCAGATATCCACCCGCCTCTGCCTCCCCTGTGCCTCCAGAGTGCTGGGATTGAAGGCACAAGCCACCACAACCTGGCTGTGCTTGGCATCTTTGGCGGCCAAGCCAAAGGCGTCTCCCTTGCCCTCAGACAGCTTAGGCAGGTGGAGGAGACAGGACTCACTTAGGATTAGACTTAGGTGTGTGCCTCTGAGTCTCCACGGTGCCTCTCCTCCCCTCGAGAGCAAGGGACCAAGTGTATGTGGCTCTCTGGCACCAGAAGCAGGGTGTGCCCACTCAGGCTGGACTGGAGGCAGCTGAGGCGGCCAGTGCCTGCTCTAGCACTCTCAGTGCCCGGAAGCCCGAGGGCAACAGGGCTGGCTGCCTTCCCAGAAAACCCGGCTCACTGCCCGCCTTCTCTGTCCTTGAGCTCAGGCCCAGTGTGGTCCCGTGACAGGATCCCAGCTGGGGATGGTGGGCAGCGGACACGCCTCCGCCTGTGGCTTCCAAGAACCTCCCGGCTGGGGTCTCCAGACCAGACCTCCAGGGCACACAGTCCCAAGGCAGCATGTGGCTTCTGAAGAGGACAAGGGTCCCCTCCCCTCCTTGATGAGTGACTAGTTACTCCAAAATGCCCTCTCTCCTCTATGGCAGGGGTGAGGACAGGGGCTTGGAGGCTCTCCAGGGGACAGCCTGCAGGCTTCTGTGGTTTCTCCTGATAGGGCTGGAGACACTCCCCACTCCCTGTAGCTTGTGAACTGGGCTGAGCAGCCAGTGTGTGGTAGAGTCAGCCAGAGGCAGCTTTTGGAACTCGCTCTGCCCACGGGTGAGCAGAAAGCCCCTGGCTCCTGCTTTGGTGGGGTTAGGTGGAAGAGAAGGGGCTGGCTCTGAAGAGGCCAGTGATCAGTCAGTCTAACGTGATCAGATATCCCAGGGCTCTCCATTTCTAGTGATCAAGGTCAGAGGGCAAAGAGAGATTCAGGTCTGTTGTCAAGATGCTGTGACATCTGTGTGTGACCAGGTGGGAAAGCATGGGACATGGGCATGAGAAAGGTGGTCAAGTCTTGCTTGTTGTTAATTTTGAGAGTAACATACTGATGTAAAGAAAACAGTTGCAGTTTGGCCTGAGACCGACTCAGTGTTCTCATCTGTAAGATGGGTCCTAAAAGTGTGCCGCACTCAAAGGCACTGGGTATGAGTGGACCTTTGGCACTGTGAGGTGGGGTGAGATCTATTGGTGTGGCCATCTATCAGGCCTGGGAAGGAGCCCTTGGTTCTAGCTGCCCCAGAGGGCAGCGAGCCGGGGTCGCGCGTCCTTCCTTCCCCACTAGGAGGAGCACTCGGCACTTGCCCAGATGCGTGTGCGTGGCAGGTCAGGAGGGCAGGAGGAGCGCAGGGTCTGCGGGCTCCTGCCCTCCCTGCCGAGCCGGACCTCGCATCTCTAGGGCCTGCTCCCCCCCGCCCCCCCCCCCGCCCGGGTACTGGCAGGCTTTCAGAGGCTGGAGGAGGAGGAGGTCTGGCTGCCAGGAAGGGTGGGGCTGCCAGACACTGCAGAGCCACACTGTGACCCAGTCGTCCCGGAAACGCTCCCAACCTCGGCCCTCCGCGCGCACATCCGGCCGGGAGGGGTGTCGACCAGGCTGGGGGGTGGGGGTGGGGCTGTGTGTGTGTGTGTGGGGGAAGAGGGTGCGCGTGGGATGCCTCCGGGGTCAGGCTGCTAACGATCACCCAAACGAGAAAGAACAAGCTTCCCCCCCCCCCTTTTTCTCTTTTAAAAACCTTATTCTGGGGCGAGAGTCTGCGACAGGCTTGGTGTTACAGAAGCAAGCCCTTAGTGCGTTACACCCCCCCACCCCGAGGCTTCCCCAGGTTTGCATGTAAGCGCATACTCAATTTATTAATTAGAGAATAGTCATCTTGTGCCAAAATGGTTACCTACAGGAGCCCTTTTACAACTGACTGCTTATTTTGTCCATTTTATACACGAGAATGCAGAGGTGGCAAGGATCACGTGACCAAAGTTACGGGTCAGTCCGGGTTGTTGGATCTCGGATACAAACCTCGGACTTTTTTTTTTTTTTTTTTTTTTTTTTTTAAAGCAAGACCTCAGGTTGCCCATCTCTGCAAACTGCCAGCACCCGGTAGAGCACTCAGTACAAATGTGCAAAGCAGGAGCCCCTGGGCACTTGGGTGTGTGTGTGTCTCTTTACCACTGTGGACAGATGAAATGACATAAAACAAGTGACCGCTTTAGCAACGGTCTTGCTATGGGGTCATGTGACCCTGGAGCTAAGGGTCTACCTTCTTTTGATGTGATTTTCCCTTTTTCCGAGGACTCTGTCAGGGCAAGGCGTCCCAGGCAGGCCCCCTCATTCTGCTGAGGACGGAGATACTTTGTGGTGGGAGTTGGAGGAGGCAGGGTGGAGACTCTCTTCTGTGTCCCAGATACTCCGTGCCTGGGGGGGGGGGGGTTGAGTGGAAAGACACCTGCTTCCTTCGGTGACATCACTGTGGGAGGCCTTCTCACAGTGTCCTGTGGAAGAGGTGACGTGGACATGGAAGCCTGACCTGCCCAGATCCCTGAGTCACAGGATCTGGCCCGTATTCTTGAGAAGCATGTGGCCGTGTGTCACGGCTTCAGAGGATCCCAGGGCAGGCTCAGCCTTCTGCAGCGAGGTGTGAGAAGGGATGGGGTACAGGCGGGTCTGGAAGTGTCCTGACTCCCAACATGGCTCCTCACCTACAAGCTACCAACTTTCAGCTCAGCTCTCTCTCCCTTGCCCCACCCGGGCCCTGCGTGTGTCTTTTTGTCAAGCCAGACCTGTTCCTCCCTCCCTTCGTTTTGACTCTTTCTGAGCTGGAGTTTAACGTGTCCTGCTGACTTAGAGCCTGGAGGAATCCACGTAGAAAACATAACCCATCAGAAACCTCAGGGGACGGAGAATAGTCCTGCAGGTGTGGGGAGTGTTGGGGACACATGGGGACAGCAGCCTGAGACTGACTGACAAGACAGACAGGAAGCCGACGTCATTCCAGGCTGCCGGGCCAGAGAGGACGCGGCGGTGCCAGAAGCGGCTCCGGGAAACTGGGACCTTGGTGCAGATTTCTTGGTGGGAGTTGGGGCTCTAGGGGTGGTGTTGATGACGAAAGGAAAGAGACTGGTCCTCCTCCTCCTCCTCTTCCTCCTCCCCTTCATCCCTACGTCTCTGGCCGTGAGAGGGTCTTTAGCTATGATAGTTGGCAGGAATAGAGTCAAGTATCAGACGGGTGGAGGACGGGCTGGCAGGGCCTGGGTCTGAGGCTGAACAGCTCACAGACCTGTCACCGTGGTGTCCCCTCCAGTGTCTCCCCAGAACTGAGCAGCCCTTCTGCCTTTGGTGGTTGGCCGAGGTTGTTAATCACTAATATTGCAAATGTCACCTCCATCCTGAATGAGGATGAAGGGACAGACTATTTTAGGAAGATGACCTGCTTTCTGCACATTTTTTTCCCCCCAGAAGATAGATGAGCGTCTGGTGCTTAACCGAACACCAGATGTTTTGATAGGCCGTCACAGCAAGATCTGTGGAGGCGGCGAGGCAGACTGATTGACGTGCACATGTGGATGACGCTGGACTCAATCAGCTTAAAGAATCAGCTCAGACGCCGTAGCTATCCTCGAGCTCGGGGCTCTGTGTCTTTGCTCAAACGGGGACTCTCGTTTTTCAGGGTTCTATAGAAACGAATAACAAAGGGGACATATAAATAGCTTGCTTGTGCCCGTAAACAAGTGCCCCACGGGAGAGCCGTCCGTCCCCGCCCGAGCTCGTGGTTATCATCGGGACGCCCTCTGGGGTGGGCACCTGTAATCCTCACCTCGTCACCACAGAAACGACAAACGGTGTTCAAGAGCCAGCTTGTCCACCGTCTCCCCCCAAAGGAAGAGTTTGCTCTTCAGTCTGCAGGCCCCTCCCCCTCCCTGCTTTCCGTCTCTTTCACCTCCCTGGTCTTGTTTCGGAAGACATTCTGGAACATTCTGTCGGGAACTGTGGGAAAGCTGTCCCTCCTGGAGCTGGGTCTGGGTTCATCCACCCAGGTACTTTTTGAACAGTGTGTGAACACTGTTGGGCAAGTTTGGTAGCTAGAGGCTCGCCGCTCCACGGAGCAGCGTACTCTCCCTTATTAAAACTGGGTTCTGCCTCCCTGCCATGCTTGGACCGACCCCGTGGATCTTTCTGGAATGAACGTAGCTCCATTTTCTATGTCACAGCCCTTGAAATGTGGGGGGATGGGGGGTGGGTGGGAAACTTTGGTAGGCCCAGCAAATATTTTCACTCTCTGGTTTCCATTTGGGACCGGGTAGCTGATTTTTCCACACAGCAGCATTAAATCCCTCAAGATGGGGAGATCAAAGCCTGGATAGGGCTGTTGTTGGTGCCTGGATTCTGTCACCAGAATTCTTAGGGTGCAGGGAAGCCGTATGGTGTACCCACAGAGGAACACAGGTGGAGAGAGAGAGGTGAGCTGTTGGGAAGTCCCAGGGGTCCGCCCATCTGGAGTGTGGCCCGTCTGGGAACCACGCTCTGGCTGGCTGCCGGAGACAAGCCTGAGCCGCTCTTCGGGGTCTTAGCCCCAGCTTCTCCGTTCCCAAAGGATCCCTTTTACAGTTCTCACAGCCTGACCCCAGCATCCCTGGGAACGGCGACTGACAGCTGCGCCGAGTGAAGCCGCAAGAGCCCTGTCGGGTGCCAGCTGGACGTGCCTGGCCGCCACCCGGGGACGGCAGAGCAGAGCTGCGGGCCACCCTTCCGCCAGCAGGAAGCCCAGCCGCAAACACTTGGACAGGAAGCCTGTGTGCTGGCCAGCTGAGCCAGCTCTGGTTTCTCTTGTGTCTGAGGGTTTGGCCTCTGGGTGGAGGAAATCGAGCCAGGTGCTGTGGGCTGTGCTGTCGGGGCATGGACTCGCCCCCCCCCGCCCCTCCCCCGCGCACCCCCTCCCTCGAGAGCTTGGGTTGTGGGTTCAAGGGTGTAAGCCGAAAAGCATCATCCAAGCTGAGGCAGAAGGGGTGTTTCCTGGAGGAAGGGTGAGGGAGGAGCAGGGAACACAGTGTTTACCAGGACTGGGCCAGCTGGCTGAGGCTCGGCTCTGCCGGCCGCGAACCCTTTGTGCTGACTCCAGAGTTGATGGTTCAGCCCTGCTAACCCCGGCTGGTTCCCACTTCCCAGCTGCGTCCGCCTCTGGGAACTCACACTGCTGTCTGTCTCAGAAGGTTGCGATGTCCACATATTCCTGGCTGTCAGGGGGACTCCTCTGGGGTGCCCCGAGTTGCACTGTGAGAGAATTACTGGAAACTGAGCGTGCTCAGCCAGGGATAGAGCCGATTTTGCATGCAGGGCTGACTAGATAATACGTAAATCTCTTGAAGACGGTCAGCCTATGCTTCCATATAACAGTCATGAAGGCATCTGGGATCACAGGACACTTAGGCTCTTCACGAGTCCCCTCACAGCCCGATTGTCCAGTAAGAGATGTCTGGTGTCAGGTACCCAGGTAAGCAGATTGGCTTGAGGCCACACAACTGAGCAGCGGCAGAGCCTGGGTGACCACAATGACTTCTGCCACTCTAGAAAGAGAATGAATATGTGAGCATCTATCTGAGCATGCTCACCTGGGGACGCGCTCTGGGCTGGCATCCGCTACTCACATCCCAAGGGAGACTCCACTTGTGGCTTTAGTCACTTCCGGGCTCCCTCACAGCTTGAATAATCCAGGGTTTATTCCTCTTTATGGTCTCTGAGGTTCTGACTTTAGACCAGGGCTTGGCAGCTTTGTCTACAAAGGCTACCTGGTAATCATGCTAAGCTTTGTGGGACATATGTTATTGGTGGCCGTGACTCAATTCTTTGCTGTGGAAGTGTAAAATTAGCTATAGATAATATATAGCATATCTTTGTCCCAATAAAACTTTATCCACCAAACAGGCAGTGGGGGGCTAGAATTCCGCACCCCCCCACCCCGCATAGCTTGTTGGTCTTCAAGTCAAAACCATTATTTTTTTTTTTAAGATAAGAGTCTCATGTAGCCCAGGCTAGCCTTGAATTTTCTATGTAGTTAAGAGTCAGAATTCATCTAATGACTGAATAAATGGGTGAATTAGTTTTGCAGTAAGATCATTGTAGGTACTTCATTCTCGTCCCCATGTGGGGACAGTGTGATGTGACTCAGTGCCATCCCCTGAAGGAATGCACAGGCTGGTTTGAACTCATGCAGCTCACCATTCTCATCTTTGTCCTCTTTGAAAGATGAGGTGACTCCAGCCGCAGGGGGGATCGCAGCAGGGTAGTGAATGTGTGTAAAGTTTGGGGTTCAGAGGCAAGGGCGTTCCCCAGGGGGAAGCAGTGCCGCTGCTGGAGGCCACCCCACCGTGTCCTGACAGTGAGTGCTGGTGCCTGTGTTCCCTCTGGTGGCACAGGGAGAGGACACCGTGCCACCGTGCCACCGGCATGCCTTAGCCTGGGACACGGGGCTCCCGTGTGGCATCCCAACTCACTCTGTCCAAAATGATGGCTTCACCGCCGCCCCTTCCTCTCTCTCCATCTCTCAGGTCCCCACGCCGGAAGCCCTCCCGACCCATCTCCTCTGTTCCATGTCCTGCCTGCTTGGGGTTCATCAGCTTTCTTGATGTTGCTGTCTGGCGTTTCATAGGTTTATTGAGAGAGACTCAATGCACAGAGTTTGTAACTGACCGGTGTGGAGAGTGGATGAAGGCCCTGGGAAGTGTGTGTGTTTTTGACATGAGTGTGCCCGTGTCAAGGACTGCCAGTGCCTCAGAGTCATGGGAACAGCAAGGCTCTCCCGGGGTCAGGCTCAGGGGAGCGGCATGGCTTTTCTTTGGTCCAAGTTTGAAGGTTGCCCTTTGGTTAGAAACAGAAGTTTGGCCTTTGGCTAAAAATGGTACATTAAAAAAAAAAAAGACTTCAGGGTCACTCGCCACTGGCTGCTCCCTAGGGACCCTTCACTTAGATTAGATAGTCCATCGCTTTGTTCGTGCTGCTTGTAACAAACACCCGAGTGCCCTGGCTGCTGGCCTGTCTTCATCTGCATGCGTGGTCTGTCTTTCTTAATCTCCAGTCACTCCCGCCCAAGTTTCTAGGAGCCTGCCTCGGCGGACAGAAGCACCACCACTTTCAGGACAGACATCCAGGTAGACAGACACAGCGAGCGGTGCATAGCCCGTTCGCCTCGGTTTTAATCTGTGTCCTAGAAAAACAGAGCTTAAAGTCCCGAGGTAGGTCTCCGATTACTTTTAGAGAATGATTTTTAAAGACCAGAAGCCACTTTCTGTCATAATAATAGATACCCGAGACCATCAGTGGTCATGCTAAAAAGACTTATTCTGACTCAGAGGCCTTGAGCGAGAGTTCGGTCTCTGATGGACAACTGTTGATTGAGGATTCACGGTGGGGTCACATAGCTGAACAAAACCACCCACGTCATGGGGAAAGGAAGAAAGGAGACATCCAGAGTCCCACAGTCTCCCCTGAGCGTGCACATCCAGTGTACTGAAGGTTTCCTCAACAGCTCCCACCTCTGAAAGACTTCATCCTCTCAACAGACCTGCCCTAGAGACCGAGCTTTACCCCGTGGACCTCCGGGGGACACTTATAAGCCAAATTATAACAAACTGCTATAGCATTGCTTGTCTGATGTTCCGGGTCTCACCCAACCTTCTACCTTACTTACAGTAGGAAGGCTGCACTTACAAACTCAGGAATCAAGTGTCCCAGAGCTGGAAGATACCTTAGAACACCTGTTCTATAGCGGGGTTCGCAGGGGGAAGATGGATGTCCAGGAAGCACCTCTGGCCGGGCAGGCAGCGTTTACAGAGCCCCATCTGTCTGTGGTTTTCTAACCGCAGAGGCTGCTTCTGTGTATGATGCCGCCACCCAAGGGTCCTAGCTGCCTCTCCATTGGGCCTTTGGCTCTGCCACCATCATAAATGGCTGCGCGGGCTCCCTGCCTTTGTCCGGTCTCTCTGGCTTCTTGCTGTCAGGCAGAAGCGTGTGCTTAGCAGGCTGTGAAGTGTGGAGAGCCGAGACCCATCCTCCTTCGGCCTCTGTGCCAGCAGGTGGGTCACACGCTCTCACCTATTTTGGGATTTTTCTAAAACAGGAAAAAATCTTTGGATGCTGAACTGTTGAAAAAAAAAAAAAAACCACCCAAAAACAACAGGTGTCCATGACAGCTCTAAATATAGCCTTCTCAAGCGAGCAAAACACAAAGCATTGTCCCATCAACAATGCCAGAGGCAGGCAATGAGTCAGAGAGCTGGAAGACAAGAATGATGGGAGACAGATCCTTTAGAAGGTTGTGTCCTAGCGGAGTGTCTCATGGGGGGGGGCAGGGTGAACTAAACGGGGCACTGGGGTCCCGCAAGGGGTGAGATGTTCCTAGTAACCAGGGGATGGACTTTACACGTAAATAGGCTGAATTGAAGAGGGCGGGGGGGAAGGCCTGAAGCCCGGAGGTCTTCAGTGTACACTGGAGTGGCGACCAGGTTCCCACAGGTACAGAGCAAGCTGGTAGGCTTGTCTGTCTGCCACAGCAGCGACTAGTCCATGTGACATTGGGGCTCTCATGAAATGGCACTCTCATATGGGGTTGGAGAGATGGGGCAGAGGTTAGAATAACTTGTTGCTCATCAGAGGATTCAAGATCAGTCTGGCTCTAACACATTGAATGTCGCCTCCCCCAAACTGTCCCTTTGGGGCTACAACAGTTGTTCATATTGGCGGGGTCCTATGGAACCCAATACAAAGCAACCTTGTTCTCTTCCTAGGTGTAGAAGTAACTCTGAGGAACCGTGACCGTGACTAGGCTGAAGAAAAGCAGGCCCTGTAGGCTTCTTAACGCAGCTTCTGGAAAGGACAGCTCTTCGCCCATGCGCCAGGGTCTTACACAGACGGGCAAAGGTGGGCTTCCCTCAAGGGCAGGCTGGCCTGATGGGGGTGGTGGTGGGGGGTGCTGCTGTTTCAAGGATGGGGGAGGCAGGTGTGGGCTCTTCTTCCCCAGTCAAAGCAGTCATCCCTTTCCTGGGGGAAAGCTTATTTCTTCCAGTGTAGGTAGAACTTAGGAAGTGGAAGACTCAGAGCTGTTCAGCCTCTTTTTTTTTTTTTTTTTTTTTTTTTTTTTTTGGTTTTTCGAGACAGGGTTTCTCTGTGTAGCCCTGGCTGTCCTGGAACTCACTCAGTAGACCAGGCTGGCCTCGAACTCAGAAATCCGCCTGCCTCTGCCTCCCAAGTGCTAAGATTACAGGCATGTGCCACCACCGCCCGGCTGGCTGTTCAGCCTTTTAAAGCTGGAGAAATAGTCCAGTGTCTAGCGTGGAGAGATGCAGAGTCCGGGGCAGGGAATGGACTTCAGAGCCATGGCTTGGGCAAGTTACTCAGCCTGACTAAGCTCTCTCTGTCTCATCAGTGTTGACAATGGTCACTTGGGCACAGAATGACAGGGTGGGGGAAAGACACCACCTTACTGAGTTGGGGTTGTGTGCTCAGCACAGAGCAGCCGTGTCTGCTCGCGCTCAGTGAGTATTACAGGCCACACCCCCCAAGCTGCAGGCTGTGGCTGGGGTTTTCCTATCTCTCGCTAGCTGGATTTCTATCTTGTCGGGTTTCGGAGCCGTTAGGGATTCAGATACCATCATCGAGTCTGGCTGCAGATTAGGGAACTGCTCTGCAAGTATGACAGGGAGGGAGGGGACAGCCAGGAAGAGGGCCATGTCTGACCTGGCTTCTCCACCCACTGTCACCACAGCTTCCTAGACCTAGTCATTCAGGAAGACAGTCCAGTCCACCTAACCAGAAACCAGGAAGCCTGCCGTGCTCCCTCTCATCCTGGTTGGAGGAGGGCCCCACTCCCAGCAACCACATTGCCTGGAAGTGTCTCTCCCATGTCTAATAGTATCTCGAGCGCACACTAACGCTTTGATGTGGCCTGGGTCAGGAACGTTAGACCCCAGATGCTCTGTTTTCTTCCCATTTTATATCCTGATGACAACATCAGACCATCTGAGATTCCAGGAGCCCTGTCCCAGACCCAGCACCTGAAAAAAGATAAGGAGATTTGTGTGTGTGCATGTACGTGTATGTGCGCGCACTCACATGTACGTGTGCGTGCGTGAGTGTGTATGTAGTTTAATTTTTCATATATTTCCATTCTATTTTAAATAATTATTAAATATACCAATTTAACACAAGCCTGCTCCTAACTCAGAGTATCTTATGATAAAAGAAGCTGCTTTTCTTACACTTAAAAAAAGCCAAGTCATGAAGGATGTATTGCAAAATCAATTTTCATCTTAAAGTAAATACAAATGGGCCAAAGTTTCACCAGGCATTGAGCAGTAACGACACCTGTGGACACCCACGCCTTCATATGTGAGCACAAAATGCATCATAGCCATTTGCTCCAGACGCACGTGCTTTGGGGAGCTTACTTCTAGTCAGTTTGATGATAAGAAGCCGGAACGTTCTGGAAGAGAAACACAGGCGGGCCAGGTGGAGTTCACCTACAGTTCCCGATCACCTCACATGCGGAGAACAGTCATGGGAACGCACGGCAGAGGTCTCGCTTCTCAGCTCCGTGTCAGCCTCTCGAACTGTCAGGAAGTCACTTACTCTTGACTCCTTCTCTCCAGCCTTTGGAGATCCGCCCTGCTGAGCCCTGTCACACAAAGACAGCCCTGGGGTTACAAAAAAAGACCTCTGCTCTGCCTTCCCGGGCCAAGATGAGTCACAGGGACGGCACCTCAGAGGCCGTGGTGCTGGGCACCGTGACGTGTCACGGTGTGAGGTGGAGTCTGTGCTTCTGAATCTGCAGCCAGCCAGCCACGGCGCTCTGTGCAGCTGAGTGAGATTTTCACGTTCCCGGCTTCCAACCGCTTTTCTGCGGTTCTCTTTCTGTCAGTCTCCTCCTCATGTCTCCAGCCTGGCTTGAGGTTCCAAATCCTCCTGCCTCTGCGCCCCCCGAGTCCTAGGATTATAGATACAGGCCACACACTGGCCTCGATTGCTTTTCAGTGGGAAAAATTCTGGTTTTTCCAATTGCTTGCTTTGTAGATTGCCTTATTTATTAAGCAAAAGCCTTTCTTTGGCGTATACTTCTGGAACGCACCTATTCAAATGAGGTCCCTCCTGGAGCGGTAATAAAACTTCAGCATTAAAACTGTTCTCCCCCCTCTTTGGCTGTCTGTCTGTTTTTATTTAGTGCAGGCACGAACTTTTCAGCCTGGTTTGTGAAGTCCGTCTGTTTATTTTGAACAGTGGGAGTCTGGACTTCATCAAAATGGCAGTATTTTAGAGACTCACCCCAAGGTGAGAGTTGGAGTCTCGGGGTTTAAACCCCAGCCTCTGGCCTCAGCCCCAGAAGCATAGAGGTGGTTTTTGTTTAAAAGCCGCTGCCTCGAGGGAGGATTTTCTCTAACCAGCACCTTGCATCTGTGGGGCACACATTCTCCAAACCTCAGAAGATGCAGGAGCACACACAGGCTATGTGCTGAGCTTTGTCCTGTACAGACACGCTGATGATGGAGTGTAATTTCTAAGGTAGGTTCAGTTAGAGGTGAACTACAGCGCCGCACAGCACAGCACCGGTAACAACCGACTGCGCTGTGTAAGCCACGGTGCACATCTGACACAGCCTGAGCAGAAGTCTTGTAGACGTGGCCTCTCTCCGTGTCCTGCATTGTATTGTACCCCGCCACTCGGCTTCCTGTGACAATGTGACACACGCTGGAAGGAAGCGCTTCCCGGCCTCTGTGGCGTCTGGATTGTTCAGATTCCTGTTCCTGGCTTTTGGGGTTCTTGTTAAGTATGTAGGGGGTCATGTGAACTGAGGGGCTATCATGCTACGAAGTGACCACGAGAGGGACCAGGGCAGCTCTGGCGTACGCTGTGTAGATTCTCTCCCTACCCGAGGTTCAGTGGCACGAGGCTTCCTCACGTCATTCACAACTTATGAATTATAGCCGGTTGAGGCAGTGCATGGGAGCACGAGGAGCACGGGGAGCAGGAGGAGCACGAGGAGCACGAGGAGCAGGAGCTCAAGGTTATCCACAACTCGGTAATGAATTCAAGGCCACCCTGGGTTTTGTGAGACCCTATCTCAAGACAAAGCAAAAACTCCACAAAATCAAACCATTTCTCTTCGTTCCCAGGATCTTCCTACTTGATATTTTTAGACCGTGGTAGGCAGTAAATGGTAGTAGTCCATGGGGAGGGGCACTGTGGACAACAGAGGACTCCTTCTGCAAACGAGACTTTCTTATGTAGTCAGAAGAAGCCAGCAGCTCCAGTTCCATCCAGAGAAAAGCTCGTGTGGGCATGCAGGGCATCGCTGGGGCGCCTCAGAGTTGGCCAGGCGTGGGGGGGGGGTCTGCTCCCAGCAGGGGGTTTAGTGAGCACTTACTAGCAGACTAGCTTTGTGACCAACCTAAGACAAGGGAAGCTATGTCACACAGGCGAGGTTGGCCCCCTCTCCAACGCCGATCACTGTATGCCTTCCGTGCAGATTCCTGGCAGCCAGAGCCCTGGTATTTTGGTTGGTTTTAATGGCAAGTTGGCACAAATTAGAACTACCCGAGCCAGGAGCCTCAGTGGAAAAACCAAGCATCCTGATTGCCTTGATGTGGGAAGGCGCACCTTGATCCCGGGCCACATTGTCTGGATAAAAAGGTATCTTAGAAGGTTCTGCAGCCAGTGATTCCAAGCATTTCCTTTAGACCAGTGGCTGTGCAGGAAACTTCCCAGCCAGACTAGGACTACTGAGACACCCCACCTCGCAGACTGAGGAACCTAAGGTTGTTCCCTGCCACCCCGCGAGAGACAGCTGTTTCAGGACGACTCCCCACTGTTCAGACATCGGACCATCTAATCCCAGGGACCCAGAAACTACCAGGTTCTCAGCTTCTCCTGTGTGATTCTGCTGCTATTCCTGTTTTAAAATTGATTTAGCAAATTCATGCACTCATGTATACATACATACATACATACGCATACATTGTTATAAATGAGCTGTGTAATTCACAGTGCACATCCAGTTACAGGACTGTAATAGAAGTCATGTGAATATGGTCTCTTTCTGTGTCCAGTATTGCTTTTCTTCTTCTTCTTCTTCTTCTTCTTCTTCTTCTTCTTCTTCTTCTTCTTCTTCTTCTTCTTCTTCTTCTTCTTCTTCCTCTTCTTCTTCTCCTCCTCCTTCTCCTTCTCCTTCTCCTCCTTCTCCTCCTCCTCCTCCACCTCCTCCTCCTCCTTCCCATCCCCACCTCTCCCCTCCCCTCCCCCTTCCCCCCTTCTCTCCCCTCCCCCTTCTCCTCCCCCTCCTCTTTCTCCTTCGATGGTAGTGGTGGTGGTTGTGGTGATGATGATAATGAGTGTGTGTGTGTGTGTGTGTGTGTGTGTGTGTGTGTGTTTTCACTTGGACTGGAGTTTCTGCTTTGCGTGCTCCAGTCCCCATATACAGCTAAGTGTGTGTCCCAAACCTTGCTTTTCTAGGTTGGAGCCTGTTGCTCTCTCTGTGCTGTTCCAGCCTGGATAGCCACTGCCTCCCACCTGACTTGACTGTCCCTCCCATTGTCTCTGAAAACAAACAAGGACAATGCAGACTCAACCTGCCCACTCTGCCTACACTGGGCCACCTTGGCATTTCCTGTCAGCAAGAGACGCCCCCTACATCCTAGCACCCAACTGAATATCAAAGACTCAAGAATCACCTTAGATTATATCCCCCCATCTTCCAATTAAAGGTGTGTATGCACTCTCTGCTCTGCAGAATTCTCTCCTTCCCCACGTGGCCATTTGCTTGCTCACCGTGGCAGCCTCAGACCCAGCACGGGAGCCATTAAATAGCTTGTGACTGACTTATGTGGGACCCTTGGATATGATCATGAGTGAGCTAACTGCAGGTTCCTTCCCTGATGACCCTCCCCTCCCAGCATCTCCACCTCTACAGCATCTCTGATTTCTTTTCTTAAAAGATTTATCTATTTATTATATGTACGTACACTGTAGCTGTCTCGAGACACTCCAGAAGAGGGCGTCAGATCTCATTACAGATGGCTGTGAGCCGCCACGTGGTTGCTGGGAATTGAACTCAGGACCTCTGGAAGAACAGTGAGTGCTCTTAACCGCTGAGCCATCTCTCCGGCCCACGTCTCTGATTTCTTAACTGGCAATTTCTGAACACCTCCTGGCTCTGTGTATTTCCCGGGCCCTTCCTACCCCTCTGGAGTCCCGCCCCCCACTTCCACCTGCGTGGATGGCGCCTCTGCTCCCTGTTCTGTGTCTGTCTATAGAGAACATGCCTTTTTGTTTGTTCTTTTTCAAGATAGGGTTTCTATCCTGGATCTCACTCTGTAGACCGGGCTGGCTTCAAACTCAGAGATCCTGCCTCCCACGTTCTTAGATTAAAGGCATGAGCGCCTTTATCTACTTTATCTGCCGCTGCCTGTTGCTATAGAGGCCATTCTTAGAGAGCCCACGCGCCATGGCACCGCTCTTGCCTGCCCCTGTATTGACTGTTGTTGGTGTGTACACCAATTGTTCTTGCTGGGTAATGTACCAGAAACAGGATCTGGGTTCGTTGGTCACTGCGTTCCAGTAAGGAACGTCCTAAGAATCCATTGTCTGATAAAGATGTAGAGTCCTGATCTTGTGTCTTTGTCTAAACCCTTTTACTCTCCTGTCCATCCTGGTCCACCTCGATTCTAGGACTGGTCACTCAGAGGTGTCCTGCCGCCCACGGCCTCAAAGTGCTCTACACGGCTGCTGTCTGTGAGTGCTGCAATTGCCTGTCCTGTTTTTTGCCAAACCAACCTAGGGCACAGTGCCCTGATCGATGCGGTAAGATCTGGCTTACCGCCCTTTGACCTCCTAGGGTGTGTGCAATGTCCCTGCCTTTCTGCTGTGCCCCATGTGTTTCTCCCGTGGGGCTCTGTGCTTTGAAAGGTTCACTGACTTGTGAACTCTCCTAGGGCAGGGGTGACATCAATTTGCCTCCCCCCCCCATGCCTCGGACACCCAGAACAAGAGCATGTGTGTACCAAATAGGTTCCTGGGAAAGGGCAGCTGGTTCTGTTGACTGGACTTGAAGGCTGAGGGGAGGGGAAGAGGGAAAGAACTCTGGGAAATAGGCCAGCCAGAGGGAAGCCGTGAAGTTGAGGGAGGAGGAGGGGGGAGGAGGAGGGAGGAGGGTGGAGGAGGGAGAAGGAGGGAGAAGGAAGGAGGGTGGTGGGAGGAGGGTGGAGGAGAGCAGAGGAGGGAGGAGGAGGGTGGAGGAGGAAGGAGGGTAGTGGGAGGAGGGTGGAGGAGGGAGAAGGAGGGAGGACGAGGGAGGAGGACGTATTCCTCACCAGAAGCGGGGTGAAGAGGGAAAGCAAGTTAAGACCATGCAGGAACAGTTAGCACACCCCGCCCTGAGAGCAGGTGAGGAGAGCAGGGCCTGAGCCATACTGGTTTGCTGGGCAAGGTAAAGCCTCCCAGACAGCAAAGAGCCCAGGGCTCAGCAGGCACAGGTCCCTCTGGCCACAAGCAGGGCTGACAGGAATGGGCGCTTCATTCGCCATCCTGGTTCTTCTGTTCTTTTTATTAAAGTGAGAGCCAAGCCAGCAAGGGCACTCTCTGTCCCCTGCATAAGGGGTGTCACCGTTGCCCTCCACTGCCCCGAGATGCTGATGCGGTCGCTGCCTCCACCACCAACACCTTCGCCTCCCACATCAAAGGCTACATACACCGTTTCTTAATACTCACCGTTGTTTCTCGTTTAGGACCTTGCTGCTGCTGTGGTTTGTACAGGCCCAGAGAGGTCAAAAGGCAAGGCTAGGCCCAGGTCGCTCAACTCCCATTTAGTCTTCCTGGGGTGGGATTAGAACCTGCTCTGGGGGCTGGAGGAGAGAAGAACACTCGGTGTGCTAGCGTGCTCGCCTGAGTTCAGATCCCAGCGCCACCCGTGGAAAAGGTTCAGCATGGACATGGGTGCCTTTAGCTCCAGAGCTGGGGATGGAGATGGGGGTAGGGATGGGCTGGGGAATAAGAGGATTGCTGGGGCTTGCTGGCTGTCGGCCAAGCTCCTGATTCAGTAACAGTCCCTATGTCAAGAGAATGACAGAGCAGGACACTCAGTGTCCTCGTTCTCCAAATATACACACAGGATGTATTTCTCCATTTGAGTATACACAAATATACCATGTGCTCCCCGAGAGAGGAGAGAGAGAGAGAGAGAGACAGAGAGAGAGAGAGAGACAGAGAGACAGAGAGACAGAGAGATGGAGAGAGACAGAGGGAGAGACAGGGAGATGGAGGGAAAGAGAGAATGAGAGAGAGGAAGGGAGGGAGAGAGAGACGGAAGGAGGAAGAGAGAGAGAGAGAGAGAGAGAGAGAGAGAGAGAGAGAGAGAGAGAGAGAGAGATCACTGGCTTCTCCTAGAAAATATTGCTCTGCATAGCCTAAGTCTGTGCCCGTGTGTCTGTCCTTGTCCTCCGTATGTGCACACCTGTGTCATTGATACCCTTCATGATGGGGTGACCATAAGCAGTTAGTAGGTTGTACACCGTAGGCACTTAGTAGGTGTGCACATGCGGAACCGTGCCGGGGTGTCCCGAGGTCAAGCCTGTCACACGTGGCCCGTGTGTACATGCCGTCACGCACAGGGGCACTTTGCCCCCTTCTCAGATGTCTTGGCTGGGGCTTTGACAACTGAAACCCAGCTGCGCCCTGGCTGGGGACACATCCGCTGTGGAAACCTAGAGGCTGTCAGTCCCTAAAGAGGCGTTCCACATGCTGCCAGCGAGCACGCCTGGCCCTCCGCCTAATTCCCTGCAAATGCTCCTTAAATCTGTTTCTAATTTGGACGCTGCCTCCTCCCGTCGGCACCAAGCCTTCCCACTCTCCCAACTTGCCCCAGGCCAGTCAAATTATGCTGAATAATGGCTGGGGGCGGGGGCAGGGACGTTGACGGTCCACCACGGACTGTTGGAGGGCATAACAACAGTGTCACTTATTTTCTTATTTATACAGAGAATGTGGTTCAGGAATCAAGAGTAATAAAGAATTTGGGTTAACGTTACAGGTCACGCCACTTTGTGGAAGAACTCAGTAAAGATCACGGCCCACTGTTCTCAATGATTAAGAAAGACCATGTGCGTGTCTGTATAGATCCACAGCAGGGGAGTTCCTTTCAAAGGAGAGGTGTCTGTCACATCAGCAAGACCTCCAGTTGTCTGAGCGGTATCCAGATGTTCTGGGTATGAAGGTTCTCAAACAGAATATGGGAAACAGAGCCGGAGGAGGTAGAAAGGGAGTAGGGTTGTTACATACGTACGCACGGTACACACTAACAGGCTTGTCCAAGTAGGGAAAGGTGGGCCAGAGGGCCACTTGTTTGTGTCGGGGGCTGGGAAGCACTGGTGATACAGTGGTATTGAGGGTTAGTGTGCACAAGAGAATGGTGCATGCGTTCTTTAAAGCCAGGGGACTTGCCCATCTGACCCCCTTTGGCACCTCGCAGACCAGTGAGCTGGGAAGAGGCTAGGGAGGACTCGAGTTAACTGGGCTTTGCCGCCAGGTAGCTGAGGAGGCCTTGAGGAGCGAGTCTTGTGTCTGGCCTTTGCAGGACTCTGCGAAGGAGCACCATGTGCCTCCCCTGCCCCAACCCTGAGCGTTAGCAGCTGGTGTGCGATGGAGGTGACTCTCGCGTGCTCGTGTGTGTGTGTGTGTGTGTGTGTGTGCGTGTGTGTGATGCTGGGCCTGGCGTGTTGCCGGCCCCTCAGCTGGCTTGGCAATTGTGGGAAGGTGGGGCTTACAGCCTCGGGCCACCAGGGAAGCTGTGAGGCTGTCAAGACCCAGAGCCACACGCGTCTCCGTCTGGCTGCCAAGGGAGCCTGGAAGAAACCACGCTGAGCTCAGTGGCACCCTGAGGACTTTGCTCCCCTTTCCCTGCCACATGGCAGACAAGGCCACCAGGAAGCCTTGGGAAGAAAGGGGTGGATGTGGCCACCCTTCTGCGTGCCCAGGCGCTGTCTCCTATTTCACCCAGCAGACACTGTCCCCTCCCGTCTTTCCCATTTTTAAACTGTCGCCACTTAGTTAGTTATGTGCAGGGCTAAGCGCTCTGCAGAGTCCCAACCCCGTGTTTAACGCCAAGTGCACATCCGGAGCTTCTATCAGCAACGACAGCTAACTGTCGGAGACGGGTCCCCACCCACGCCCACGCCCCGCCTTGGAATTAGCTGTTCCTTCACAGTTCCTACCCTGCACAGTGTCTCCTGGGCCTTGGTTCTGACTCAGGTCTTGGAGGAGAGGAGAGGGCAATGGGCCCTAGAAAGTTCCCAAGAACTTTCTATGCTTTCTCCTCCTCTTCCCAGACGGGACAAGGACGAGCTGACCTTGGGGGACACAAATTAAAATGGTAAAGCAGCTGCCCCTGGCGCGCTGGCTTTCTGAGTCCTCTCCAGAGAATGACTAACAGCACCATGTCTCGTAGTTAGTTCTGAGCAACGAATGAGCCACTCTCTCCTGTGTTGACAACACATGCTGTTGGTGTTTGTTATAGCAGCGGAACTAACGGCTAACCGATTAACTCGAAATCTTCTCTTCCCTTACTCAAACGAGGAGAACCAATGCCACCATTGTCTGGTCAGTAAATAGCAAGCACAGGACCAGAGTGCCTCATGCTCTGCTGTGGCCTTCCTCTCTCACAGGCCTCCTTACCTGGAGGTCAACAAAGCTCTACCGAATAATGTTAAGACCCCCACCCCAACCCCCTTACCCAGTAGGTTTTGGGAAACGTCGGCTTAAGGTCCACAGGTTTCTTCGCTCAGCCCTCTTCAGGAAGTGAATGTTCTGTGACGTCTCGGTGACCTCCAGCCCCCGGGGGTTTCCCCTAATGTCAGGAGATAGAAGCCTTTCCTTTCAGAGCATTTGGCAGAGAGGTTAAACTCCGGCTTTCTGCCTGTCTAGACGTGATGAATGTTCCCCCGCTGTGCTCCAAGAATGTTCATCCAATTCCAAGTTCCCCAGGGACGTTAGTTAAGAGGAGGTCCTAAGTCAGTGCAACAGGTGTCAGTACACAGGAGAAGAGTCACGTGTGGAGCCGGGCAAGGGATGCAGTGGGGATGTCACGTGGAGACACAGGATTGGACGAAGCGGGTCTGAGCCAAGAAGTGTCAATGGTGGCCAGCAAGTGCCGGAATCTGGAGAAAGACCCTCACAGAGCCAGTAGGCCCTGCCTGGCACCATAATTTGGTCTTCCAGCCTTCAGAACTGCCCCTCTCCCTTCAGGCATGAGGATTGTCTAGAGAAGCACACAGCTGCAGAGAGGGCCCGCTGGGCTCGGCCGCCCCCTTCGTCTGAGTTTCGGGCTCACCACTTCATGGCTTTCTTTCCTGCAAGAGGAGATGCTAGCATTTCCTAGAGGGGCCGGAAGGGATAGATGAGTTCGTGTATCTGAGATGCCCAGGCTAGCCCAGGCTAGGAGCCCGAAGGTAGCTGGGACCTGTTTGCTTTGACACAATCCAGAGTTTCACATGCTAACTCTAGAGGTGGACATACCTGCTTGGAATTTGAAGTGCTTCGGTTTACCAGTGACTCTTGTTATGGGTGATCGACACTCACTCAAGTGAGGGAGCAAAGCCAGGGCCTTGCACGCGTAGGTGAGCCCTCTACCACTGCCTTGTACCCCCAAAGCTTTCTCTGAGACAGGGTTCCTTGTCGTTCAGGCTCTCCACAAACTCTCAGTCTTCTGGCCTCGAAGACCAGCAACCTGACTCGAAGATTCTTTCTCTCTCTTTCTCTCTTTTTAAAAGATTTATTTATTATTATATGTAAGTACACTGTAGCTGTCTTCAGACACACCAGAAGAAGGCATCAGATCTCATTACGGATGGTTGTGAAGAGCAGTCAGTGCTCTTAACCGTTGAACCATCTCTCCAGTCCAAAGATTCTTTCTCTTAAAGTAAAACATGACTCCAAAAAGGATAAAGCAAACCCGCGTTATTATAATGATTGAACCATGGGGGTCCCGTACCTAGTTGAAAGTTGAATCCGAAGAACAGACACAGGTCTGGGTCGGGAGTGTTGGTTTTCTGATAGGATTCCGTGAACACTTGGAATACGCCCTGTCTCACCTGATTTTAGAAGGCCACAGCACACTGGCTTTGCTCTGGGTAAGGGGGTGGTAGCTCTCATTTGTAGGTCCGTCCTTGAGAGTCCCTGTGTGGTCTTCTATTCCCCAAATCCTGCAGAGCTCTACAATTAGCTCAAAGGCTCGAATCAAGACACCAGTCAGGACAGACTTTGGAAGCCCGACAGTCTTTCTTGCAGACATTCAATGATGCTGTTGCTTATTTCAGATCTCCTTAGAGTTGCTCACATGCAGCTGTGTAAGGCTTTGAAAAAGAAGGATGGACGCACAGGAAAAGGGAGTCACTCCCCAAGGTATGATCCTGTTTTCATAAAAACAAACAAGCTGTGTTTATATAAATATGCACACACACGAGTGGGTGTGCATATCTAGCGCTGATTAAATATAGACAAATGTCAGAAGGCATGCACAAAGACTGTAAACAGCGGCCGCCTCTCGAGCGCAGGATTAGTGATGGTGGTGGTGGAGGGAGCCTTTCGTGACTTATTTTCTAAACTTTGGAATTGTTTAAATAAAAACACGCCTTCCCTGTGTGTTGAGACAAGGAATATCTCCGTGCGGAAAACGTCTATTGTGTTTGGCAACACGTCTGGCGTTCAGTATGATTAGTTACTCACGCTCTAAGAGTCCAGAGGCCTGTTCTTAGGAAGAAAATCCGTCAGCAAGAAGCCTCCCATTGAAGCTCAAGGCCTGCCCTCTCTGTGAGAAGCTCATTTGGCCTTATTCTGAGCTGTTAAGCATTTTGTGGTTCAATTTTGTTCCCTCAGCTCCACAAATAATCCCACACTCGTGTGTACCCAGGGTTTGGCTGATAGAAACTTATCAACTAACAGGGGACAAATCCCTAGACGGAAGGGTTGCCTAGCCTTCTGTTAGCCCCCTGTCCAGCCTGGGGCTAAGAGACACACATTAACTTGAGGAGTCTTGTTAGCATCTGTGGTGGTTTGAATAAGAATGGCCCTCATAGGCTCTTAGATTTGAACGCTTGGTTACTAGGGAGAGGCACTATTAGGAGGTGTGGCTTTGTTGAAGTGGGTGTGGACTTGTTGGAAGAAGTGTGTCACAGGGGTGGGCTTTGGAGTTTCAAGTGCTCAAGCCAGGCCCTGTGTGTCTCTCTCTCTTCCTGCTGCCTTCCAATCTAGATAGAGAATGCTCAACTACCTCTCTAGCACCATGTCTGTCTAGATGCTGACATGCTTCCCGCCATGATGATAATGGACTAACCCTCTGAATGTTTGCCTTTATAAGAGTTACTGTGGTCATGGCATCTCTTCACAGCAAGAACAATGACTAAGACAGCATCTCAAACACGGAGGAGGTATGAGACACCTAGTTGTTTGGTTGGTTGTTTTGTTTTGTTTTTGAGACAGTATAGCCCTGTCTGTCCTTAGAACTCACTCTGTAGACCAGCTTGGCCTCAAACTTACAGAGACCCATCTGCCTCTGTCTTCTGAGTACTGAGATTTAAGGTATGTGTCACCAATGCCCTGCTAGAGAAATCTAGTTTGTGATCATGCAAAACTGAGGGTCAGTTTTAGCTTCTGACTCATCTGCCAGTGGTCAGCTGAGTACATTGGAGAGGATTTAGGGTGCAGGTGAGGTGACCCTTACTGAGTGAACATATTTTCTAACTGTGTTTCTATAGGCTGTGCCTGTTTGGCTATCTGCCCCATAACTACAACAGTACTGTCAATATCATTAATGGGTACTGTGAGGTTCTACTGGGGCAACACCTGGGGAAATTCCTTAAGATCTATGCAGATCTGTAGAGATTTTACTTTGACTGATTAAGTGAATAACTCCATGTAGTCAATACACTATTATACTACAATAATAGCAAATATGTGGCTCCCACCCATACAATGCCTGGGTTCTTGATGTATAGGAAAACAACTGACATTATATACACACATACAAATTTGTATATTTGTATATGTACATGAAACATTTATAAGTTTCATGAAGGTTTTTTTAATCTTTTTTAAAAATCAATTTTTTTTGTGAACAAAAGTGAACAAAAGACAATTTTGATGATTTTTCTTCCCTGAATAAGTATATCTCTTATTTCCTTTTCTTTCGTGTTGCATTATCTTAAGATTTCCAGAGAGATATTGAAAAGGTGATGAAGGGGATTGTCCTTACCTTGTTTCAGATATGAACAGCAAAGTCTTTAGTTTCAACCAACCACTAACTGATATGTGAGCTATATATTTCTGTAGATATTTTTATCAAGTTGAGGATGTGCAGTTCATAGAGGGAGTTCCTTACTATTAGTGGCTATATTTTATCATGTGATTTTTTAGAGCATTTTGTACATTTAGTCATCTAATGTGTGGATGTCAGAGGACACTTGTGAGAGTCAGTTCTTCCCGTCTGTCACGTGAGTTCTAGGAATTAAACTCAGGCTGTCAAGCTGGGGGGCAAGTGTCTTTACCCACTGGGCTGTCACAGTGAGCCAGCCCTCTCCCGCATTTTTCTGTGTCTATTGGTTTGATAATGTGATTTTCTTCTTCAGACTGTTGATTTAATTGGTTAGATTATTTTATTTTTCAAAGTCCAGTCAGTGCTGCATCCCTGGGACAGGTGTCAGTTTGGTCATGATAGATAATTTTCTGTACATTGTTAGGTTTGACTTGTTAATATGTTGTTGAGTATTGTTTCATATATATGCAAGGGAAATATTAACGGTTTTCCTTTCTTGTAATTTTTTGTGACTTTCTTTTCTTTTCTTTTTTTCTTTTTTAAATTTTTTAAAAATTTTTTTGAAAAGGGAAATAAAAATACTTTATGATAAAATTAAATATTTACATGGAAAATATTTCAGATAAACATGTTAAAATTAATAATTTTCATGGAAAATTAAAGAGTAAGTGGTAGTCATATAAAATATTGATAAATTAGTTGAAATATGGAATAGAAACATTTTATGATAGAACTGAAGATTTACGTGGAAAACATTTCTGACAAAATTGTAGAAAAACATGTTAGAATTGAAGAATATCATGGAAAATTTTACATAGATATAATAATGGCAGGTATAAAAGTATTCCTAAGTTGATTGAAAGTGGAATTATAAACATTTTCTGATAAACTTGAAGATTTACATGGAAAATATTTCTGATAAAATTGAAGAAATATATAGAAAAAACATGTTAAAATTAAAGATTATCATGGAAAGTATATAGATAAAATGATAGGCATAAAAGATAATTCTAAGTTGATTGAAGGTGGAATTATAAACATTTTCAGATAACATTGAAGATTTACATGGAAAATATTTCTGGTAAAATTCAAGAAATAAATAAACACATTAAAATTGACTATTTCGTGGAAAATTTTACATATAAAATGGTAGATATAAAAACTCTTTCTAAATTAATTGAAGGTGGAATTAGAAACATTTGTGATAAAATCAAAGATTTACATTGAAAACATTTCTGATAAAATAGAGGAAGTATATAGAAAGACATTAAAATTGAAGATTATCATGAAAAATAATGCAGACAAAATGGTAGACATAAAAAACATTACTAAATTAATTAAAAGGGGAATTATAAACATTTTCTGATAAAATTGAAGATTTACATGAGAAATATTTTGTTAGTCTATGTCTTTTTATTGGGGAGTTGAGTCCATTGTTGTTAAGAGATATTAGGGAATAGTGATTGTTGCTTCCTGTTATTTTTTATGTTATTTTTATATTTGTGTGGGTATCTTCTTTTGGATTTGTTGGAAGAAGATTACTTTCTTGCTTTTTCTAGGGTGTAGTTTTCCTCCTTGTGTTGGCAAATTCCATCTACTATCCTTTGTAGGGCTGGATTTGTGGACAGACATTGTGTAAATTTGGTTTTATCATGGAATATCTTAGTTTCTCCATCTATGATGATTGAGAGTTTTGCTGGGTATAGCAGCCTTGGCTGGCATTTGTGTTCTTTTAGGGTCTGTATGAGGTCTGCCCAGGATCTTCTAGCTCTCATCATCTCTGGTGAGAAGTCTGGTGTGATTCTGATAGGTCTGCCTTTATAAGTTACTTGCCCCTTTTCCCTTACTACTTTTAATATTCTTTCTTTGTTTAGTGAACTTGGTGTTTTGATTATTATGTGCCAGGAGGACTTTCTGTTCTGGTCCAGTCTCTTTGGAGTTCTGAAGGCTTCTTGTATGTTCATGGGCATCTCTTTCTCTAGGTTAGGGAAGTTTTCTTCTACAATTTTGTTGAAGATATTTACCGGGCCTTTAAGATGTAAATCCCCGCTCTCCTTTATACCTATAATCCTTGGGTTTGGTCTTTTTATTGTGTCCTGGAGTTCCTGAATGTTTTGGGTTACCAGCTTTATGCATTTTGCATTTTCTTTGACAGTTCAGTCAATGTTTTCTATGGTATCTTCAGCACCTGAAGTTCTTTCTTCTATCTCTTGTATTCTGTTGTTGATGCTTGCATCTATGATTCCTGAATTCTTTCCAAGGTTTTCTATCTCCAGAGATGTCTCACTTTGTGATTTCTTTATTATTTCTACTTCCACTTTTAGATCCTGGATGGTTTTGTTCTGTTCCTTCACTTGGTTGTTTGTGTTTTCCTGTATTTCTTTAAGGGATTTTTGTGTTTCCTCTTTAAAGGATTTTACCTGTTTACTGATGTTCTACTGTATTTCTTTAAGGGAGTTATTTAAGTCTTTCTTGAAGTCCATTATCAGCATCATGAGATAGGATTTTAAATCCAATTCTTGCTTTTCCGGTGTTTTGGGGTATCCAGGACTTGCTGTGATGGGAAACTGGGTTCTGATGTTGCCATGTGGCCTTGGTTTCTGTTGGTAGGGTTCTTGTGCTTGCCTTTCACCATCTGGTTATCTCTGGTTCTAGTTGGTATTGTTGTCTCTGGCTGGAGTTTGTTCCTTCTGTGGACCTGTAAGCCTGTGTCCTTACTCCTCTGAGTTCAAAAGTGAAAGCACTGCTGGGAGATCTCTCTCTCTCTCTCTCCCGGCAGGCTGTGCACAGAAGGCTGTGGAGTTTCCTGGCTCCCTGGTGCAAATGGTGGCAGGAAGACTTCCGTCCCAGCTGCTACACTGACCTTAGGCCCTGTGTGCTCCTCGCAGGTCCCCTCCAGAGAGAAGGTGGAGATCTCACCTCTGCACTGTAATATTTTTGTCTAGTGTGTCTCAACTACATGTTAGTTTGGTATTAGGATGATGCTGACCTTATAGGATGAGTCAGAGAACATTAATACTGTTTTTTTCTAACATCTTCTAAGATTGTAGACAATGGATGCATTCTTTCCTTGAGTGTGTGGTTGTTTATTTTTAAGGCATTGGTTCCATTTCTTAAATAAATTTAGGTCTATTTAGATTGTGTGTTTCTTCTTGCAGGGATTTTTGCAGGTTGTGTCCTTCAAGAAATAGATCTTTTCTTTTCCTTTCCTTTCCTTTCCTTTCCTTTCCTTTCTTTTTTTCTTTTCTTTTCTTTTCTTTTCTTTTCTTTTCTTTTCTTTTCTTTTCTTTTCTTTCCCTTTCTTTCTTTCTTTCTTTCTTTCTTTCTTTCTTTCCTTCCTTCCTTCCTTCCTTTTTTAGTATAGAATAGAGTTTATTCAGGGCATGGGGAGGGGGTTAAGAGGGTAGTAGAGGCAGAGCAAGGCAGAGAGAGGGAGAGAGTAGAGAAGTAGAGACTGGCCATGACCACATGGAGAGAGGGGGGAAGGGAAGGTGGAAGGGATGAGAGCCCAAGAGGGAAGAGGCAAGAGACAAGACAAACAAGAGGGTAAGAGGCAAGAGCTAGGCCTGTTTTCATGGGCATGGTGGTATATGCCTCTAGTCTCAACACTTGGGAGGGAGAAGTAGGAAGACATTATCGGCTACACAATAAGACCATGACTCAAAAAATGAAAAGGAGAGAGGCGGCTGCTGCTGCTGCTGATGATGATGATAATGATGATGGGGGGGGAGGGGAACGGGACTTAGGGTCTCAGCTTTGTGACATAATCTGGTTCACAGTGTCCCTTTTTATCCTTTTAATGTTCATGGGGTCCAGAGTGATGCCTTCTCTTTCATTTAAATCTTTGCCCTTTCTCTTGTGTTCTTAACCAGTCTGTATAAGCATTATTCTTTTCACTTATCTTTAAAAAACAAAAACAAAAACAACCCAGCCTTTGGTTTCTCTGCTTTTGATTTCTCTTTTGATTTCCTGTTTCTCTGTCTACTGTTTCTGGTTTTTGTTCTAACTTTGCCTACTTTGGATTTAATTTGTTTTTCTACATTTTAGTGTTCTGATTGGGTTTTGCTTTTTGTTTGCTTATTTTGGTTTGTTTTTCAACTCCACACAAGCTAAAGGCACCTGGGGAAGAGAACTGCTTCCCTCAGATTGGCCAGTGAGTATGTCTTTTGGACATTTGCCGATGATTGACAAGGAAAGGCCCAGCTAACTGTGGACAGTATGACCTCTGAGCAGTTGGTCCTGGGTAGTGTAAGAGAGCAGGCTGAGCAAGCCAGTGAGCAGCGCTCCTCCATGGCCTCCGATTCAGTCCCTGCCCTCCAGTCCCTGCCCTGACTTCTCTAAGTGATTACAACCTGTGAACTCTCCTCCCTAGGTCGCTTTTGGTCATGGTATTTTTCACAGCAACAGAAAGCAAACTAGGAAATGCTTCAAGGTAGAAGTTTAGATGTCTGAGCTTAGGTTCTTTTCTAATGTGCAGTAAATGCTATACATGCTCTCACTGAATACTGTTTTCAGTGCATCCCAAGGTTCATGATAACTCGTATTCTCACTGTAATTTAGCTCAAAATATTTAAAAATGTCTCATAAACATCTTCTTTGACTCACGTGTCCTTTAGAAATGCACTTTGTAACCCCAGGTATCCGTGTATTTTCTAGATCAGTTTGGTATTGACTCTGGTTGTATTCCGCTGCAGCCAGAGGGCAGGTTTTAAGTGCTTTGTCTATTCCTTTGCGTTTGTTTAGGCTTGATTTACTGAACGTGATCTGTCACGGCGATGGTGCGTGTCCTCGAGAAATGGGCTTTACGCTGTTTGTGGTCTGCGACTGTCCAGAAGTCCTTTATCTCACTGTGGCTGCGAGGGTTCCTGGACTCATGGTGTGCTTCCTTACTCTGCCCGTTGCTGTTCTGGTTTCTGCCAGAAGTCACGGAGTCACTTATTTCATACTCTGCCGCACCCTCCCACCTCTCATCCTATGACGATCTACGGGGTGCGCACATGTTAAGGGCCACTGTGTCCTTCGCAGAGCTGACCTACGTCATTGCACAGTGCCATCTCCTGAGCCCCCAACGCTTTCCTCGCTCTGAAGCCCGTCCTTCTTACGTTGGCCTGGGACACCTTTTCTCATCCACTTGCTTCACATTTATATGTGACCTTACATATTTAAAGTGTACTTTTCGTAGATACATATAGCTGGATATTATGTTCTGATTTACTCTGACAATCCTTTCTTTCCTCTTTCATTTATTTGTGTACGTAAGGCGGTCTTTCACTATGTCTCCCAGACTGTCATCTTCATCCCACACTCCTTCTGTCTTTCTCCCTCCCCGGTTTTTTATTTACTTCTTTCTTCCTTTCTCCCTTCCCTTCCCTTCCCTTCCCTTCCCTTCCCTTCCCTTCCCTTCCCTTCCCTTCCCTTCCCTTCCCTTCCCTTCCCTTCCCTTCCCTTCCCTTCCCTTCCCTTCCCTTCTTTCTTTCTTTCTTTCTTTCTTTCTTTCTTTCTTTCTTTCTTTCTCAAGACAGGGTTTCTCTGTGTAGCCCTGGGTGTCCTGGAACTCACTCTGTAGACCAGGCTACCCTTGAACTCAGAAATCTGCCTGCCTCTGCTTCCCAAATTCTGGGATTAAAGGTGTGCGCCACCACCACCCTTCTTTCTTTCTTTCTTTCTTTCTTTCTTTCTTTCTTTCTTTTTGGTTTTGTTTTTGTTTTGACTGGCTGGACCAATGAGGAACATCTTGGGTTATAGATGTATAACTGTGCCTGATTTTAGGTCTTCTTTTCTCGTGTGTATTAAATGCTATAATAGATGCTGAAGATAGGAACTCAGGTCCTTGTGCTGAGCTGCTTGGCCATCTTCCTCCCCCACCCCCCCACCCCCGAAAGCTCGAGCCTCAGCCTGTCAAGTGCTGGGATTTTAGGTGTGTCCCACCATGACTAGCAATCGCTGTCTTTGAATTTAGAACATTGGTTTAAAAATGATTATTCACACAGCTGGCTTAGTATCTATGATCGCTGTTAGTGTGTTTTATTAGCATCTCGTGTTGTTTCTAGCTCTGGCTGCCTGTTGTGTCACTGTCTTTGTGGTTTTAACTGAGCCTTTTATATAATTTCACTCACTTTTTAAATTTTAATTTTGTTTAGTCTGTGTGTGTGTGTGTGTGTGTGTGAGAGAGAGAGAGAGAGAGAGAGAGAGAGAGAGAGAGAGGTGAATTCCCTGGGATACATGTGGAATTCAGGAGTCAGTTCTGGGAGTCTCTTCTTTCCTTCCATATCTGCGTGGGTTCTGGGATCAAAGTCACCAGGCAGCATAGGCAGCGGCAAGGACCTTTGCCCACTGAGCCACTCACTGAGTCTGAGTCTACTTTTTTTCCTTTTCTAACTGTGCAGGGATTGTGCCCTTTGGACGTCTATTCATCCACGTCACCCAGGATTGAGCACTATGCATTAAGACTCCTCCATTGTCCCTTGTTAGGGGACGGCCCTGCTTTCCAGGTCCTCCAGGGACCTAAAATAACTCAGCAAGTATCGCCCTGGTTCTTCCCTCTGCCAGTGTTGTCCCTCCCTCATTAAGGCGTGAGTCAACAGGCTGTTTTTGTATTCTGTTACCTCAATTAAGTGCAGGAAAAAAAATCAAAGTTTTTATTTTTATCAGTACCCATTCCTTCTCTAGTATAAGAGAATAATATTGGGCTGGAGAGATGGCTCAATGGTTAAGAGCACTGGCTGCTCTTCTGAAGATCCTGAGTTCAAATCCCAGCAACCACATGGTGGCTCACAACCATCCATAAGAAGATCTCTTCTGGTGTGTCTGAAGACAGCTACAGTGTACTTACATATAATGAATAAATAAGTCTTTAAAAAAAAACTGAGGAGAGATACCTCCACTTAAAAAAAGAGAGAGAGAATAATATTGAGTTCAATAAACTTTTTTTTAAAGAAAATCAGACACCCCAAGGAAAAAACTCTCTGAGTCTTGGGATATCTTGGAATATTCCAATAAATCCTTCTAAAGTGGAGGTACTAAGAGCAAAAGGTCCAACTCAAACCACAGAGTGATTGATACTCAAAAGCCATGGGACAGTGTGAATGGTGTGATGTACATACATATATGTATATCCCTATGCATGTGTGATTGCATGTACGTACAAGGGGAATGTCAGAAGGAGAAGAGAGAGAAGAGAGTCTTCCTCTGGCCTATTTCGGGGATATTTTCCCTTCGTTTCTGGCGTTTGGAGGTAACATGCGCAGATGTGGCATTTACTTTATTTGAACCAGTTTGTTTGTTCGCTGGTGTTTATCCTGCACGGTGAGCTGGTTGTGTCCTTGGCTTCGTGTGTCACACTAATTTGAGGGACGTTCTCAGTCCTCGCCTCCTTCACGGTGTGCCTGCCTTTCCTCTCCCGCTTGCCTGGAGTCACCTTCTCTCAGGGCCAGGAGCGCTGCTGTGTCATCCTCTCACAGGCCCGGGAGTTCTGCTGTGTTTCCAGGCTGCTCAGTTTTACACCTTTCAAGGTGGGATTGTAGCTTCCAAGCGTCCCATCCGCTGCATTCGAAGCCGGACATCCTGTCAGCCTTGCTTTATTGATTTTTAATAACAAGAATATCTAGTACTTGGGAGGCAGAAGCAGGTATATCTCTGTGAGTTCACGGCCAGCCTAGTCTACGGGGTGAGCTCCAGGGCAGCCAGGGCTACAGCCTGCCTTGAAAAAAACAAAACAATGCCAGGCAGTGGTGGCGCACGCCTTTGATCCCAGCACTTGGGAGGCAGAGGCAGGCGGATTTCTGAGTTTGAGGCCGGCCTGGTCTACAGAGTGAGTTCCAGGACAGCCAGGACTACACAGAGAAACCCTGTCTCAAAACCGTCCCCCCAAAACAAAACAAAACAAAACAAAACAAAAACAAAAAACAAAAGCAACCCCCCAAACACCCCCCACCCCGAAAACTACAACTAGCACCATCACCATGAATAACAAACCAACAAGAAAACAAAACAAAACAAACAACAACAACAAAAAATCAAAAGCAAAACCCAAAACCCAACCAGGAATAGAGATGGAACCCTCTTGCGCCCTCAGACTCTTCATGGATAGTTTCTCTCTCTCTCTCTCTCTCTCTCTCTCTCTCTCTCTCTCTCTCTCTCTCTCTCTCTCTCAGTGCTTGTGATGCCTCTGAAAAAGAATGTGCTCTAGGATCAAGGGCAACTGGGACCTAAGTGTGCACAAAGCCAGAGAAGAAAATGGAGGGCTGGAGAGGCTCAGGTAAGAGTACTGGCCGTCCTCCCAGAGGCCCCAGGTTCAGTTCCCAGCACCCACATGATGCCTCCCAGACAGCTGCGGCTCCAGTCCCAGAGGACCCAATGCTCTCTTTTGGCTTCCACGGACGTCAGACACACATGTGGTTCAAGACAACATCTGGAAAACTCCAGAGCTCTTCTGTCTTCCCATGATTTAGTCAGAAACCTCCTCCTGTATAGCAACAGTAATTTGGGGCTAGGATGTTACAGTGGAAGACTGAATCTGTAACATATCCTAGAGCCTGGGGTTTTGATCCCAGCGTTTGGGGAGGTCAACACAGCAGGATCAGGAGTTCAGAGTCATCTTTGGTTACACAGTGAATTCAAGACCAACCTGGGCTACATGAAACACTGTCTTAAAAAACAAACAAACAAACAAACAAACCAAAAACCCCATCACTTCCAGAGAACATACAATATTGCAGATACTGTTTTAAATTTGAGTTCAGTGTGAAATGAATTTATTCTCCTCAAGCCTGTATTATTACTGTTTAGAATGAGGAACCAGGCTGATGCACCATGACTACGGTACTGTGTGTCATGTCACCCCTATGATTGCTAGAGAGAAAATACTCTTATCTTGGGGCGTCCCAGACTCCCCGGGATTATTTAATCGACACGTCGAAATGCTGTTTTCTTACTCCTTCCAGTCTCTTGCATCTCAGCACAGAGCATAAACTGAAAATCCCTTTTATCTTTGGAGGGTCAGGGAGTGGGGGGAGTGGGGGTGGGGGTGGGTTGGCAGTTTGCCTGTCCAGCCACTATTTTCCATCCAGGTCTCCATCTCAAAATTTCCTCCTAGATTAAGAATTATGCTTTCTCACCAGGCAGCCTTCCCAAGAGGAGCCCCCCGGTGAAAGGCGACACCTGCTCACTTTACTGCTGGTGTTAGGAACACACAGTGTTGCTTTCCCACAAAGGCATTCTGGGAAATCCTGCTTATTTTGGCTGACTCTCCAAACGAGAGGATTCTCCAACCTCAAAACAAAGAGAAGGAGCAGCACAACCTCCAAGGGTCCTTCAAGATTAGAGATTAGATGCTGAGCAGCGCCCAAAGCCAAACATCTGCAGAATGAGGAAATGACCTTGGTGCCTCCTGAGGATGCCACCTGTCTGCCACTCCTTGTGGGGGTGGCGTGGGGCGGGGGAGAATGACTGGTAAGCTTTAAGCCACCCTCAAGGTTCCGTTGGAGGTCAAACCACCTCTCTACTCCCAGAGTGTGGGACAGGAGGAACTGTAGGGGAAGGGGATTTAGGAGTCCTGGCAGTTTAGAATCCTCTCCTCTGAGATCCTTCAAGACGTGCGTATTAGGCTTATGACGTTATTAAATGAGGCCCAGGGGCTGGAGAGATGACTCAGCGGTTAAGAGCACTGACTGCTATTCCAGAGGTCCTGAGTTCAATTCCCAGCAACCACATGGTGGCTCACAACCATCTGTAACGGGGATCCGATGCCCTCTTCTGGTGTAGCTGAAGACAGCGACAGTGTACTCACACACATGATCTAAATAAATAAATCTTTAAACGAGAGCCAGCCAGGCTGGGTTGCTTTTGTTACCATTTTATTTTATTTTATTTTATTTTATTTTATTTTATTTTATTTTATTTTATTTTATTTTATTTTATTTATTTTATTTTATTTTTTATTTTTGAGACAGGGTTAATCTGTATAGCCCTGGCTGTCCTGGAACTCACTCTGTAGACCAGGCTGGCCCGGAACTCAGAAATCCACCTGCCTCTGCCTCCCAAGTGCTGGGATTAAAGGAGTGCGCCACCACTGCCTGCCTGGCTTTTGTTGCCATTTTTAATTGTGGTTCATCTAACTGAATGTTGAAACACTCTAGAGAGAGGTAGATAGAGCTTCTGAAGGACAGGTATGTGGGTGTTGGAGCTGTGTGAGACCTCCCACACCAAAGCAAGAAAGGACTGGCATGGTGACTTCTGCTTGATGGGGCCCCTCACCCCGGGCAGTGTGAGGACAGGGTAACAAGTGCCTTGACTGAGTGGTGCAAACCGTGGAAAGCAAAGCCCCTGATGTCATCTTGGAGTGAGAGATTGACCCTGAGCATCGCGGAAGGCTGAGGGGCCGCTGGACCTCAGCTTCCTGGCAAACAGCCATGTTTGGTAGATGTCTACCAGTGTGGAGAAGGTCTGGATGCGTCAAAGTGCAGGTGAGATTTCTCTGAGTAAGAGACTCCCCCCCCCAACCCCCTGCACTTCTGTGGCAGAAGAGTGGGTGACCTGGGTGACCGCCAAACAGACAGCTATAACCTTGAATCGGGGCTGGAATGCCTGGGCGTCGTCCCCCCCTACCCCCTACCCCCCCCCCAGCTTTTCCTACCTGCTGCTGCTGCTGCTGCTGCAGGATCTCAGGGGCACTTCTCTTAGAACACCATGGGACGGAAACCCCGTTGCACAGCATCAGAGGAGGCATACGGATCCATCCCTCTCTGCACAGGAGCTGTTCTCTGAGGGACCTGTCACACACACCGCACTGGAGTCCACCGAGGCGCCACAGTCTCCTCTCACAGGCTGCTAAGGCTTCTACGGAATGATGACCTCCCCACTGGCGACATGCGGCCTCTGTCGGTAGAAAGTTCCTCAGGGCTCTGTGACCTTTTCTTCTCAGCCGCGCGACGCTTAAGGTGATGATGGACTCTGTCAGCAGAGGAAACAGCCTGGGGCAAAACTCCACTGAGTCCAGAAAGCGAATGGGGTTTTCTGAGAAGTTACAAATATGGCTTGAAGACTCGCTCAACCCTCGTCTTGGCCGGCCGTTCCCTAGGATTGCAAACGAAAGGCCGGGGAGTGGCACGCTCTGCCTCTGTCAACACCAGCGGTGTGAACTTCGAGGAACACTTGCTCCCCTGGTGCATCCGCTTGCTCACGTGTAAAAGGGGCCATAACACGACGGGCCGTTGAGAGAATTGTGCGACCTCATTAGAGAAGTGTCTCTGCCCTGTAATGAGTTATCACTGTTAGTAAATGAGAAACATGGTTGGTTAGTTCAATACATGTAGACAACCATCAAGAGAAAGCATTCCTCGTTAGTTTCTTGGTAGCCCCAGAGCCTTGCCGATGGCTGTCTACCTTCTGGTCCGCGGCTAATGTTCAGAGCATCTCTGAAAGCAACTCCTGGTTGACACACACACTTTGTTGTACCTTGTCTCTAGATGAGTAGACTCGTTCCTGCTTCCAAAGAAAAGTAAAGGGGGCGGGGCGGGGCGGGGGCGGGGCGGGGAGGGTGACTGGTTTCATCTGTGGGATTGGAGACTTTCCAGAACTTCAGAGCCACACTTTTGAATGGCTGCTGTATGAACTGTCAGCAGAGAACCCGGCAGGCTGAGGTTGCCGGGGTGTTACAGTGAAATGATAGAAAACGGAGACAAGTCAGCTTCCGGTCCCCACAGGGAATTTTGATCTGAGCAAAGCAGAGCAAGGCAAACCAGCAGCTGTGACAGCGTGGCTGGGAGGTGAGAAGGAAACACAGGCAAAGGACAAAGGACAGACATGGACCCGGGACAGCATCTCCTCCTGGGGACACTTTGGAATTGACAGTGGAGTTTGCCAAAACTTACCACCTACTTCTAAAGGCGACGTTCCACCTGGGACCTGGAAGGTATGAAACCACATCTGAAGACCTGGGTGTGCGCCACCTGGACCTCTGTTCTATTCTTCTCCAGGACAGTGGGTCCCCAGGGACACAGCATGAGGCCCATGTCAAGTGTGACCCCAATCTTCATCACATTAGAAGCAAAAATCGTACACACTTAGAGGTCGCTCGGTTACTTGCCTGGAATTCAGGAGCCTCTGGGTTCAGTACCTAGCACTGCATAAATCAGGCACGATGATGCATATTTATAATCCCAGAAATCCGCAGGTGAGACAGGAAGATCAGGAGCTCAAGGTTGTTTTCTGTGGGCCTACGCATAGGGCAGAGGCCCGGGCCGGGTGTGAGAGTTCTGGCGGAGGGGAGAGGGGCTGAGCAGGTGGGTAAGTTACTCCCACCACTACAGCCACCGCTGGTTCCACCTCAGTCTTCATTGTGCTACCTTCTTGGTTACCCACATCACCCTGCGCTGAGTCAGGTCAGTGGGCCGATGAAAGGCCGCCTAGCCAGAGAGGATTGCCACCGAGCTGCTGATGGGGTTTCAGGAGGGCAGACCTCTTTCCTAGTGTCTTATGACAGAAGCTCTCAGATGACGGAGTAGTTCTTGAACACCTTTAATTCCCTGGATAGGATTTAGATACAGTTTTGGGGGTGATTCAGGGTTTGACAGCAGGTACTCCTCATTGGCTTGGACAGAGAGCTTGGGGAAACCTTATTTGCGTGTGGGAAGGCTTGGTGCTGCTCCTAGGTGACTGATAGCCACACACTTCTGGGGGGGGGGACTGTGGGGACCATAACTGTGACAGGGGTCAGGGAGCCCAGGGGGCATGACCGAACTCTTTCTGTCCCACGTAGGGCGAAACCCTGCCTACTAGGTCACCGGGATTCAAGGTCTGTGCTCAACCTGATCCCAGGCTGCCTGTGCACAGCTCACCTCCCAAGAGTCCTCCGCCTTACATTGAGTTTGAGAGCATTCTGGGAGACATGAGACCTATTATTTGACTAGGACTTAAGAACTGTAGATTGCCTGCTGTCAGAACCTATAGATGATGTCTTAAAAAGTTTGGTGTGCTTTCTTTAGGGTTTAGGGGAAAAGCTTGAATGATATTGTCCTGGGTATCTTTTTGTCAACTTGACACAAACGGGAGTCATCTGAGAAGAGGGATCCTCAGCTGAGAAGGGCTCCCACTAGACTGGCCTGTGGGCAAGCCTGTGAGACATTTTCTTGATTGGTATGATTGACCTGGGCGTGGCCATTTAACAACTGGGTGGTGTCATCCCCGAACCAGCAGTCCTTTGTAGAAGAAAGCAGGCTGGGCAGGCCAGTAAGCAGCGTTCCTCCATGGCCACAGCCTCAGTTTCTGCTTCTAAGTTCAGGCCTGGACTTCCTTGGAGCATGGGCTGTGGTGTGGAAGTAGAAGTGAAATTAACCCCTTCCTCCCCAAGTTGTTTTTGGTCATGGTGTTTTATCACAGCAATAAAAACCTAACTAAGATGAATATAACTTTAGAAGTATGTGTAATTGTAGCTTGATCTTCCTTAATATTGTTTCATATTTATTCTATATAGCATAATAGCATTCTGTAGATATGATTGAATCCCTATATAGTATATCAAGTAGATTTATTATTGGTGAATTATTCTTTTACATAAAGACATTTTGAACAGTCCATTTTTTTTACTAATATAAATAATACCACAACGAATGCCTCTTAAATAACTTATTGGACTGTAACTCACATGTTATAAAATTCACTCATTAAAAGTGTATAGTGTGGGACTGGAGAGATGGGTGAGTGGTTGAGAGCACACAACTGCTATTCTGAGGTCCTGAGTTCAAATCCCAGCAACCACATGGTGGCTCACAACCATCAGTAATGGGATCTGATACCCTCTTCTGGTGTGTCTGACAGCTACAGTGTACTCATATAAATTAAATAAATAAAAAAGAATCATCTTTAAGAAACGTGTATAGTGTGGGTCTGGGAGACAGTTCAGGCAGTAAAGATCTAGCTAGCCTTGCGAGCATGCAGACCTGGGTTTGATCCCTAGAACCCATATGAGTAAGCATCCCACCTCTGTGAGGCTGAGGACAGGCTGACCACTGGACCTCACTCGCTAACCTGCTAACGCCCCTTAATCCCAAGGGCGGTGAGAAGCCCTGCCTCACAGAAACCAACATAAATGACTTCTGAGGCGTGGGACCCCAGCTTGTGCAAATGCATACCCACCCCTTACACACATGTGCCTCCACACATCAGTGTATAAGGGCGAAGTTTTCAGCACAGCAAGAGTTGGACAACTATTAGCACTAGTTAGTCCTAGGACACTTCTATCAGCCTGCAGGGGAATCGCCTCGAGATTCCATGCAATACAAGATAAATAGGAAGTGAATGGCTGTCATGCGCCATTGTTTAGGGAATAACGGCAAAGAGAAAGCCTGTACATGTTCATTACAGATGACACACATGCCCACACACATGCCCACACACACATACATACACATGCACACACTGGCACATACACATGCACTTGCACACACACATGCACACACACACTACATACATATGTACACACAGGCACATACACATGCACTTGCACACACACATGCACACACATACATACACATGCACACACACAGGCACATACACATGCACTTGCACACACATGCACACACAAGGCACATACACATGCACTTGCACACACACATGCACATACACATGCACTTGCACACACACATGCACACACACATGCACACACACATGCACATACACACACAGGTGCATACACACATGCACACACACATGCATGGGCCAGGCATACACATGAGTTGGATTTTTTCCTCTGTAAGACTCTGGTGAGCCTTAGCTTACCGGGGAACACGCAGAGTCAGGAATCGATGCAAAAAGCAAGAGGAATTTATTGTTCCAACATGTTGGCGTAGCCCTGCACATGGAGAGGGAGAACCACCACCCCGCAGCCTGTCCAGTGAGCCTTTACACAGTTCTCAAGGCAGCAGCCATTAGGCACAATGTGATTGGCAGAACAGTGTGACTTTTAAACTGATTGGTCTTTAGGGAATGAGGTAGGTGGGCAATGGTCCTGGAATAGCTCCAAGCCTCCCCTACCCGCAGGTGGCCGGCGGGCTGTCCCTCCTCCCTGTGGTCTGAGGAACGTAATTAGCCCCTCCCTTCCAGAGGGGAGGGGTGCCTATGTCCTTTATGACTTTTCTCTTTCAGGAGGGGTGAGGTCTGGTGGAATTTTCCGAAGTTTCTGAGCTGACCTCTTCACCTCCAATCCAGGATTGATGGGCTCCCCCAGATGAGGACGCTGTGACTGTGAAGTGGTGAGTCGTGCTTCACTATACAGATGATGTAACACACCTATGGCAGTGGTAGGAGGGGCCTTGATACAAGTTTCCAGGCAGCCAGTAACTCAAGCCTCAAGAGCAAGGATGCACACATAGTAGGCTGCTGTTTGACCATCTGCCTTCTAGATTAGGGCTGTCAGTGAAGCTGCAGCTGGAACCAAGCACCCCCACCCCCCAAAAAAAAGATCCCAGCTAAACAAAACTGGACGGAATGATGGGGGTGGGGAACAGGCTGCCACCCAGAGCAGAGATGTTGATTGGAGCCAGCTGTAACAGCTGGATGGCTAAGCTTCTGGCTGAGAGCTAGGCGGTGGCTCTGGTGTGGGAGTGATCCTAGCATCACCTTGGTAACCAGAAACGGATGAGGACTCCGACAGCTGGGTACCAGCCCACTACCCGTCACAGTGGTGGAAGTGGGATCTGAGACTTGATGGGGAACCTCTGGCCAGCCCAGAATTCTTCCCCCTCCCCCTCCCCTCTACACTTGACAGTTCTTTCCCATCCCTGATTAGTCCCATTTGCATCTTACTGGCATGCATACGCATCCAGCCAATCAGAGCCCCCACCGGGCTGATGGAGGAGACAGAAGAGGAGAGGGACTTCAGAACCCAGACTGTCTCCAGATTCCAGCTCCCAGACCTGCTGGAGACTTTCAGTGGCCCAGCCTTGGGCCTCAGGCGTGGGACTGACTGACTCAGGTTTCCTCTGCTCCAGCTTCTGGGAGCTGCAGCTGCGGGCAGGGGTGGGGGTGGGGCGGGGGTGGGGTGGGGGTGGGAAGTTGTTATTCCTGCCTCAAGCTCCAAGACACTTGGGCTGCAGATGGGAATTGGTTTCTGCAGCCTGGAGGACACCAGCTGTTCATTGATCCCAGTCCCACAGGGCCCAGCCCGAGACAGAGGACCAGCCACTCCCGCTGCTCACATCGACGACGACCTGCCCCCCTTGAAGGAACGCTTTGTGAGAACTGCTCTCAGTTGGCACCCGGAGGTCCTCCAAGAACGAACGTTTGAGGGATAACACTTGCCAACGGTCTCTCAGCTGGCACCCCCAAAGTCTGCTCAGAGTGTACTGGGGTATTGCTGGTATTGCCACCCACGGCCCCAGGGGTCTGCTTTTCTACTGGAGGTTTTACTTTGTTATTTGTATTGTTGCTCTCAGGTGGCAAATGAAGCCCCCCTCCCACCCACCCCCATTCTCCTTGACCTTTTGCCTACTTCCCTCCTGGAGGAGGAAGAGCAAGGCACAGGCTTGAGGCAGAAAAAAAATCCACGTCTCACCTTTTAAACCCGCTCATCATTTGGTGGACACATTTGACTGCTATAAATAGCGCTGCTGGGAACAGTAATGGACAACTTTTTCAAGGACGCATCTTTTCCCCTCCCTCCCTTCCTGTCTTCCTCTCCTCCTTTTTTTCATTCTTCTCTCTTATATCCCGACTGCACTCCCCCCCCAGACTCCCTGCCCCCACACCCCCTCTCTCCCAGACTCCTCCTCCTGCCTCCCATTATAAAGGAGCAGGCATCCCAGGGACATCTAGCAAACATGGCGTACTGAGCTACAATGGGAGCGGGTGCATGCCATCAATCAAGGCTGGATGAGGAGGCCCAGTGGTGAAGAGAGGATCTGACAGGCAGCAAAAAAGCCCCGCCCCCTGCTCCTGTTAGGAATCCCACGAGAACACCAAGTAACTCAGCCATAATATACACAGAGAACCCATCAGACCCTTGCTGATCTCTCTGTTAGCCCCTACGAGTCCAGGTCATTTAATTCTGTGGGCCTTGTTCTTGTGGTGTGTCCCTTACTCCTCTGGCTCCTCCAAATAGTCCTCCTTTGGCTGTGGGACTCTCTATCTACTGGATGAAGTCTCACTGGCCTTTCTGATGATGTTTAGGCTAGCTCTGGTCCCATCACATCGCGCAGGCATGATAAACTGTAGGTTGAGGGTTTTGTGGCTGAGTTGTCCCAATTCCCCCCACTGAGGCTTTTCCTCCTTCTCTTCTTCATTCTCTTCCTCCTTTTTCTTTCTCTTTCTCCTCTCTCCTCTTCCTCCTCCTCTTCCTCCTCCTGTAATGCCTCTTTCTTGCCCATAGCTGACATTGCCTGGGTCTCAGGGGAAACACGATACACCAGCTGTGGGATCTGACAAGCTTTGTCAATCGGGAAGAGGACTGAGCTGCAGAAGAAAAGCCTGGGAAAGGGATGGATGGAAGGTGGCTGTACAAATGCCCACAGAGAACATCTTTCTGTTTCCATGACCATAGAACTGTCTAATCCTTCCTTGTGTGTAAAGAGGCTAAGAGGAAGTCAGGGTTTCTTAGCTACTTGCGGTTAAGTAAGAGGCAGAGGGAGTTCTTAGTGGAACGACGACGTAGAAACAAAGGTTTTCGTAGGATGGCACAGGGCAGCAGGCTGTTAGTGGCCTTTTCAAGGGGTTCTCCATTGCTGGCTTCTGGGTGACCTCCTTTTTCATAGGGAAAGCCCCTTCTTGAGCTTGGAGAACACCAGCTGTTCATTGCTCTCAATCCCCACGGATCCTGTTCCCCCTGAACTCAGTCTCTGGGCCCAGATAATTCTCCATCATGGCATTTGCCAGAGCAAGGTAGGTCACCTCTAGGCTGCCCCATCATGATTGGGCTCTGCCCTGGATCCCCAGTTATCCCTGCCCTCTGCTGCAGGGATGCTCCTGCCTGCCTGCCTCCCCCTCCTTTCTCTCTGCCTCCCCTACCCTCTTTCTTTTTTCCTTTCCTTTCCTTTCCTTTCCTTTCCTTTCCTTTCCTTTCCTTTCCTTTCCTTTCCTTTCCTTTCCTTTCCTTTCCTTTCCTTTCCTTTCCTTTCCCTTTCTTTCTTTCTTTCTTTCTTTCTTTCTTTCTTTCTTTTTTCTTTTCTTCCTTCCTCCCTCCTCCTCCTCCTCTTCCTCCTCCTCCTCCTCCTCCTCCTCCTCCTTCTTCTTCTTCTTCTTCTCTCTCTCTCTCTCTCTCTCTCTCTCTCTCTCTCTCTCTCTCATCTCATATATCCCAGATTGACCTTGGCCTTGAACTTGCTATGTAGCTGAAGATAACTTTGCACTTCTGATTTCCTGCCTCATCTTCTGAGTTCTGGGTGTGTGCCATCTGTCACGCCTACTTTGAAAGTGCTGCGGGTTAGTCCCGGGGCTTCAAAGCTGACAGTGCCAGCACACTCCCCTCTGGTCTACAGCCCCAGCCCCTTATTGTCCTGATAACATTCCTTAACACACCCAAGTTTTAAAATTAAGTCCAACTTACCTCATTCTTCCCTTTGATTGTGAGTGCTTCCGACATAATATCTGAGAACTAAGTGCTTAGACCGACCTCACTAAGTCTACAGCTCCGTTTTCTCCTAAAAAGGTTTACAGCTTGGATTGTTACCATTAGATCTCAACATCTGTATCCCAAGGTCTCAGTAGCCATATCCCATGGAACCACCTATGACCGTTTCCTAGAAAAGAAGTGCCAACTGAGATGCCCCCAACTTTTTGGCATCTCTGGATACATTGTATCAACTTGTTCTCCAAAGTGAGTGTACCAATTTCCATGCCTTCTAGTAAGTATGGGAGGTGTGCTGTTTCATTGTACACGGAGAAGTTTGTGTACAGCGTCTGTTAAGCTTGTTAGACTAGACAGCATCCAATCTCACTACCCTTCATCCCATGACACAGCTCTCTTTTCCAACTAACACTATTTCTAAGTATTAAGGTCATCAGCAATAGGCAGAATCTTTTATATGTTGCCCAAACTGAAGAAATGAATACAAATTGAGATACCGTGGGCAGCTTTATCTCATCAGTGGGAATAAGACCCCACGTATGAGCTTGGGGCACAGCGCTGGCTGTGGAGGGCAGGGAGAACAGGGAGAAAGGAGACACAAGCGTGAATGAGTTAGCTTCACATGCTCAGGGTTCATCCCTATCAGGAAAAACTCATGCTCCTAAGGTACGGTCTAACAGTTCCGGGAAGTCCTGAATAGTCTGATGGTAGACAGATCTGCAGTAACCATGAAGACCAGCTCTGCAGCAGAAATGACTGGCGTGAAGTCAAAAAGTCAGTAGCTACTGGTTACCGATTATCCGTCATGCACTTGGTGTTGACTTAGAGGAGTAGTACTTAGCTAGGTACTTACATTGTGCTGGAGAAGACACAAAGGCAAAAAGGTCAACTTTTGAGTGACCTGGGAAGATGAGAGTGAATGTCTACTCACCTCAGATAGGGTGCCAACGAAAGACCCAACAAATGAACCCATGCACATCTAATTTAGTAATAAACTGGTGAGTTTATCGAGGTGAATCAAGAGAGATGTAGATAAGGAGGTATCACTTCCTGACTGAAAAGCCTTTAACCACAGCGGACGACCCTTCAACAAAGTTTCATATCGGAAAGAATTATCCAGTGCTGCACTGTGGGACTGGGGCCACAGGACAACAGTACTGTCCAAAGAGACGGAACAGAGCCCCTGAGGGCTCGGTCACATCCATAGACCTGCCCCTCCCAGGTGCCGCCATTTTCTCATCAGAAGCTCGTGCGCTTGCCCAGGGTTTGCTAGGTTGTGTTGAATGTCCACATGCCACCGTCCTTGAGGAGGACTCAGAGGAACATTCCCACGATGTCAGGTAGGAACCTGAATGCAGCTTGTCAGCCAAGTCTTTGGAGCTTTTTGGTGTTGGGTGTTTCCTGCTGAGCGTACTGGCCTAGGACATGGATGGGGGCTGGGATGGGTCGTCTGCTGAGAGGAGAGTGACAGAGAGCAGACAAGAGCTTCACCTCAGCTGCCGTGTCCTGAGGAAGGAGGCGTCGGCCAAACGGAAGCCTAGAGCACCTATGCGCAGTGCAGTGATGGCTCCCTGGCCACCTCACTTACACCAAAACAGCCTTTGAGCTTTCTTTCCTCTCTTTAGTCGGGCTTCATTCCCATCTGTTTACTTCCCAGGGGTATAGACAAACCCTATTTCTCCCTCACCAAGTTTTAACATTTCACTAATCAGCACAGTAATAGAGGAATTGTCCCCCTAGAAGTAAAACTAAGCCCTGCTTTGCAAAAGTGGACGTTCTCTGATGTGTGCTCATGAAATGTCCATTCAAATAGAGATTCTAGCTCACCTGTTTGTCCCGAGTGCAGGATCTTCACTTTTCACCAGCTTCCTGGTAGTGCCAGTGCTGCTGGTCTCCAGGTCACACTTTGGGGTCACGATTTTCAAGCGCCTATGAGACCCACACAATTGATCCAAAGCCTGGAAAATCACAGAGCCAATCCTGGCTTGTGTGTGCATGCTGAGCACATCAAATGGCCCTGACAGGAGCCATAGCTGGTTCCTCATCCTTGGGAACTTAGCCCCAATCCCAGTGTGCGCCCAGCCACAGCTCTGTTCCCATCGCTGCTTAAGTGCATCTTGCTCTGAACCCCTGAGACATGTCTGCTGGGAAGCCTGGGCTGGCTGGAGAATCCTCCTCCTGTTTCTGATGCATGACAGCTTAACCACTCCCCAGAACACCTGCCTTCAGCTGTGTTTGGGGAGAAACCCCAGCATGTGCCACAAACACACACACACACACACACACACACACACACACACATCACCGAGGAATTGCCTCCTCTGATGCCACAGGGTTTAAGTCTTTCCCTGGTGATCTGAGAGTTGGGCTTCCTGTTTGGGTGGGTCTGAGGGCTGAGTTTACTTCCAAGAGAGGACCTGGGCTTCAGAGAAAGAGATGTGAACTAGGAAGAGGTCCTGCTTAGGGAGACCTAAGGTCTTTGATGAATCTACCATAGTGAGTCTGATTTCCTTCTTAATCACAGCGGACCGTATAAATATGATCCCTTTGAATGCTAAACCCACCCGAGTACTGGCAGTCTCAGAAGGGTTGACCTAACACTGCAGTCCACAGGGAGGCCAACCTCAGTGTACTCAGAGACACAACACACAGAACTGTGATGGCTTGAATGGGAACGGCTCTCAAAGGCTCGTTTACTTGAATGCTTGGTCAGCGTGGCCTGCAGATCAGGATGTGGCTCCCAGCTACTGCTCCAGTGCTATCCTTTCCCCCATGCTCTTTGTCGTGATGATAACAAACTGACATTCTGAAATGGTAAGCAAGTCCCTAATTAAATGCTTCCTTTTACAAGAGTTGCCTTGGTCATGGTGTCTCTTCACAAAAATAAAACAGCGACTAAGACAGGAGTTGGTACCAGGAGTGGGGTCTTGGCCCCGCTCCCTCTGTTCCATTTAGCTTTAGGCTTTCCTTTAAACATTTTATCTCCTGGAGCACTGGACAGCACCATTACAATTCCTGCTGCTCCTTTTGTGCACAAATGACATTTTGTATTCCTCTTTGTCCAGCTTGCTCCTTTCATTATAGATTGGTGTGAGACCGATTACTAATAACCACACGACCTAGTCAATACTAGGCTGTCTTGAAATCTCCTCTGCCAGCATCGTTAAACCAAAACTTTTCAATTTAGCCTCAGGCAGACTTTTTAGGACAAGAGCAGCACATTCTTTGACAGAATATCACAAAAAAAAATATGTCCTTTAAAAACCTTTTGATTGGTTCCGTGTTAATTTTATACCATGCATTCTAATCCTCTCATCACCCCCTCCCCTGGTGTCTGCCCTCCACCCTTGCAATCTCTCACCAAAACAGAAAAAGAAATCCCGTTGTGTACGCTGTAATGTGTCACAGTGTGTCCCACAGAACACCCTTCTGTCCACACTTCTCTGCTCACAAATGTTGACCTCACAGGAAGGCTTGGCGAAGACCTCCCTAAGGTAGTGTCGTCTGAGTCAAGGGTTGAAGCGTCTGGGGAAGAGCGTTCTGTGTAAAGGGGGATAGGAAATTCTGGAGTGAGATCCAGCTCGAGGATTTTAGGAATGAAGAGACCTGTGTGTGGGGAAGGCAGAGAGCATGTGGATGATTTGGGGGAGGAAGTGGGAAAGCCCATGCTGTATGGTACTGTGAATCGTGAGTAGACCTTGGATTCCATTCTAAGTTATATGGAAAGGTGCTGAAGTGACATCAAGAAGACTGTGGGAGGAAACAGGAAGGTGACCTATTTGTGTTTGCTGGGGGAGGGGGCGGTGTAAGGTCAAGACATGGGGCTGTAAAGATGATGACCATAGATTGGATGTACTTTGATAGGGGAGCTTGTAGAACCTGCTAGTGGACTTACTGTAACATGGAAGACTAAAAAATGAATAAAATATTACTCCTGGATTCTGGGCTGAGCAAGCAGGTATATACTGGTGTTAGTTATAAAACTAAGAACTGTTTGCTGGGACAAGGAATAACATTTTAGAGATGATCAGAGTTCTCTTTGGACCATACCTCTGAGGCAAACCCAGGTTTAAGCTCTTTTAGACTGCTGTAACGAAACAGAGGCCTGGGTGACTTAAAGACAACAGAGCTTTCTCATCATTCTGGGGGCAGGGAGTCCAGCTGTGGACTCAGTGTTTGTCCAGATCCACTGTCTTGTAGACAGGCTTCTGGCTCCAGCTTCATGTGTCAGAAGGGCTGAGGAAGCTTTATTAAGCATCCTTTATTAAACAAACAAACAAACAAACAAACAAAAACAAACAAGAACAAAAAGGCACCAGTGTAGTTTATGGGATCTCAACCATCACAGCTATTTCTCCAAAGCCTTAACTTTGATAGTTAGTGTACTCAGGGGTCTCGAGAGGAATGGAACTTATAGAATCTGTCTGTCTGTCTGTCTGTCTAGGGGATTTATTTAACAGCTTACATGCTGTGGTCCAGATACTCCAGGAATGGCTGTCTACCTATGGAAGTTTCAAGAATCTAGTAGTTTTTTAGTTCATGAGATTGGATATTTCAGCTGGTCCTCCGTGTACTCTAAATTCCCAAAGAAGGAGGCTCTAATACTGGTGAAGGAATGGACTTGTCAATGAAAGAGAGCAAGCAGGCAAAGAGAAAGTGAGCTTCCTTCTTCCACGTCCTTTGTATAGGCTGCCAGCAGAAGGTGGGGCCCAGATTAGAGGTGTCTCTTCCCACCTCAAAAGATCCAGATTAGAAGTGAGTCACCCCCACTACAAATGATTTAATTAAGGGGAAAAAAAATCCATCACAGATGTGCCCAGACATTTAGGTTTTGGTTAATTCCAAATAGAGTCAAGTTGACACCAGAGAACAGCCATCACAGTTAGCATCATAAAATTTAAATTATAGGGAGACATCAGTGCTCAGCTCCTTGCATGTCCTGGCTAGCACTGGGTTTCCCTGCTCTCTCCCCTACTTATCCATTAAAACTCTATTTCCTGAGAACCACTATACACAGCGCTCAGGGAGAACAGCACAGGACAAACCAAACACAGAGAGGACAGTCTGCGGCTAAATCCTAATCAGGACCAGAAGCTCTGCTGCGGTGCTCCTACGTGTTGGACACAAGCACATTCGCCCAGGCACACCCCCAGGACTGCAGTGGTTCAGCCTAATTGGATAGTGTGGGCGGAGAACTGCGAGCCATAAATTCATACAAGATGCACTTTGTGGGTGTTTGCATAGTCCAGACACTGTGCTAAATGTGTTGTGTGTGTGTGTGTGTACAGAGACAAAACACATTTTTGCATTCCCCAAACTCCCCTTCACATGGAGAGAGGGGCAAATGCTTCCATCCCAGAGTGGTAGAGAAGGAACCCTAAAGAAGCAGACACGTGTGTTACAGAGGCTGCTGCCCCCACTAGGGGAGGTCACTGAGAGGGGACGTCGCTGAGAGGAGCGCTCCTGGCTTGGCTGTGTCTTGAATGACGAAGCTGACCAACAACCACAGCAACAACCACCACCACCACCACCACAACAACAACCACAATAACAACCACCACTACCACCACCACAACAACAATGAAGCCACTCCCGGTCAGGGGGACCCACAGGAACTGACAGAGTGAGGGTCAGGTCGGGAGAGAACAGAGCTGAGGGGCCCCGCAGGGAAGGGAGCCAGCCCCTCAGAGTGCTCAGTGAGGACTCGGTGCAGGCCCGGCACTTCACACTTCCACGAGCTCAGCCTAACCAGTTGTTGAGATGGACGTGTGTGCACGCGCGCGCGCGCGCGTGCGCGCGCGCGCGCGCGCGCGCACACACACACACACACACACACACGTGTGTGGCATGAAGCTGACAAGGGAGAGAGAAGACATGGGAGTCGGAAATGAAAGACACGGGAGCTGGGTAAGGGCAGGCCTTGGCCACCCTCGGGTCCTGTGTGGTTGGAGAAATTTCCCTAGGGGGGAGGTAGAGAAGAGATGAAAGAAGTTGGACCCAACGTAGCTCACTGGACAAGGAGGGCTGTGGTCACATTAGAAGCAGAGCAGCCCCTTCAGTGTGGCCTTTTATCCTCCCAGTGACAGTGAGTTAGCTTTATTTATTATTGTTGTTGTTTTATTGTTGTTATTTATTCTTGTGTTCCTCTACTGCTTCTGCCTTATTGCGTTTTGAGAGAAGGTCTCTCCCGAATGGGAGGCGAACTCTCAAGGCTTTCCCAATGCTGGGGTTACAGGGATGTGTAGTCGTGCTTGGCTTTTTATCCAGCAAAAGGGAATTTGAACTCTGGTCCTTCCTGCTTGTAGAGCATGTACTCCACCCACTGAGCCTTCTCACCAGCCCCAGCCTATCCCCAGCCTATTTTATGGCAAGGCAACAAGGGGACAGAGTGGCTGGCTGTGGTGACTGGCTGTTCTGGGCCGGCTTCGTTGCTTCATGCTTGGCTTTCTGCCTTTGGTGCGATATAACCCTTCTGTTGTGGGTTAGAAACTCAGACGACAACCTTTGCCCCTGAAGAGGGGCCCGGGCTTTATACCGAAGACACCCCCCCAAGGGACAGGAACAGGTTAGGCCACAGCTGGAAGCGGGGTGGGTCCCTCACCCAGCCTAGCAGCCCCTGCCTGAGCAGTGTGAGCCTTCCTCCCCTGAGACTCACTGCCCCACCTTCCCCGAGCCCCAGCACGTCTGACAGCCGCCAAACTCATCACCTCTGAGATCAGAAAGGCTTGCAAGTAGACACTCGTGGTCTCGAGCTGAGGAAACACACAGGAGAGCAATTAGGGCCGCACGTGGTTGCGGGGGCCCGCCTCTGGTGGTTTGCAGCTGCAGAAGCCCTGGCGCCCCTGGGCTCCACGCTCGCTCGCTCGCTCTCGCTGGGCTGCCTGTCTGTACTTCCCATCCTGACCAATTAGATCCCCATGTGTGCTGCAGGCGTGAAAAAAAAAATAGAAAGTGAGTAATCCTTCATGCGCCTCTGCGTGGCACGGCTTTGATCCTCGTGGTGCGGTGGCCCGGTTCCATCAGAAAGTGCGTCTGTTTCGGGTTCTTTTCTTTTCTCTTTTTTTCCCCTGTTAACCCAATTTCTTTTCTCAGAATGACATGAACCTCCACCCAGAGACCTGTGAAATGACCACCATCCATCTTCAGACCCTTCTGATCAAAGCTGGGTTGGATTTTTTTTCCTTTGTCGCATTTTTTTTTCCAGACTTTTGCTACAGCCAGCCGGTCCCTCCTAAGGCTGGTTTGCCGCCAGTGTTTCCAGGCTGAAATCAAAAGGAGTCGTCTATTAATATCAGCCTTGGGCAACAAGGCCACCACTGTTTGCTTCATTCTGGAGTATCTGGGCTGGGAGTGGAGGGGTGGAGGGAGAGAGATTAGATAAGCAGTTTCAAAAACAAGGAGGGTCGAGGGGGGTTAACTCTGGTGTCTTCAAAGTCGTGACCAGTCTCAGTAAATACATAGCTACAGATTCAAACTTTGGGGAACTGATTTTGAAAGTGCTGCAGTCCTAGAGGCCTCTCTGGTATGAAGGCCTGCTTCCAGCTTACAGATAAGGAGGCGTGTCATTTCTGTGGCTAGTGGCATGTGGAGCTGGGCAGTGGAAGAGGAGGTGACAGAGATCTGGGGTGCTGCAGAGGAGGAGGTGGAGTTAAGGGTGGTAGGGATAGTCTCGTGTGTGTGTGTGTGTGTGTGTGTGTGTGTGAAGGAGATTCAGGTGGAATAAGAATGGGGTGATATTTGTGGAGAACTGGGAGAGGGTTTTGTGGAGGTGAGAAGAGGGGAAGAATGAAGGGGTGCTGGTGACGGGGGAGGGGTGCTGGTGATGGAGGAGGGGTGCTGGTGACGGAGGAGGGGTGCTGGTGATGGTGGAGGGGTGCTGGTGACAGTGGCCAAGCTGGTATAGTAGGAAGGTGGTGGGGACATGGTTGAGGGGTGTAGATGGCAGTGGAGAAAGCTGCATACACATGGAAAGATGGAGAGCGAGAGAGAGAGAGAGAGAGAGAGAGAGAGAGAGAGTCAAGGGTGAGGTCAGCACAGCAGGGGGTGTATGAGTTACTTCTTGTTGGTGTGTAAAAAACACTGACTAAAACCGGCTTGGGGAAGAAAGGGTTTATTGGGCTTGCACTTCCATGTCATAGTCTATCACTGAGAGATCTAGGGACAGGAACTCATGTAAGAACGTGGAGACAGGAACTGAGGCAGACGCTGTGCAGAATTGCTGCTCACTGGCTCGCTTCCCATGGCCTGCTCAGCCTGCTTCATTAGACAACTCAGGGCCACATACCCAGGGGTGCCATTGCCCATGGTGGCCTGGGCCCTCCCACACCATTGATTAATCAAGGAAATGCCACAGACATGCTCAGAGGCCAGTCTGAGGGAGGAGGCGCGCACTGGGGGCTTTCCAATTGCTGGGCGATCAACATGACTTATAAAGGAAAGCGTTTAATTGGGCTTATGGTTCCAGAGGGCTAGAGTCCATGCTGGCAGAGGGAAGGCATGGTGACAGGAACAGCTGAGGGCTCAGATCTCAAACTGCAAGCAAGAGACAGAGGGCACAAGGGGAATGTGCTCGGGGTTTCTGAGTAGCCCCCCTGTGTGGCTTAAATAGAAACGGTCCTCTTAGGCACACATATTTGAATGCTTGGTCATCAGGGAGTACTGTGCTTGACGGGATTAGAGGCATTAGGGATAAGGATTGGCCTTATTGGAATAGGTGTGGCCTTGTTGGAGGAAATGGTTACTAGGAGTGGGTTTTGAGGTCTCAGATGCTCAAGCCACACCCAGTGTGACAATCCTTTTGTGGCTACCTATGGATCAAGACACAGAATTCTCAGCTCCTTCTCCAGCACCATGTCTACCTGCATGCCGCCTTGTTTCCCACTGTGACCACAATGGACTAAACTGAAATGGAGGCCAGCCCCAGTTCAATGATTTTCTGCTGTGGTCATGGTGTCCCCTCACAGCAATAGAAACTCTGTCTAAGACATCACCTGATCCAGGAAGAAACGTGCACTGGGAATCCTGGGACGGTGTGTTGGCCTTGCTTTGGCCAAACTGAGTGGCTTTTCCTTTCATCCCCCCAGGCGCCATCGTGTAAAGTGAGGTCATCCAATCTAAGACATTGTACAAGCTCTGACTTCCTGTTTCTGCTTAGGAGAATCTAGTGACGTCACTGGAACTCTGCCTAAGGTCATTCCTCCTTTAGCTATGGAGTTCTGGTTTCCATTGCTTCTGCCTGGTCCAGGCTGAAGGTCTCTGTTTGCCCTTTAGATAATGGGTGGGTTGGACCACATCACCCAATGCCCACTACTCTCCAGTGACAACAGAATCAGAAGCAAATGAATTCTTGCTCTAGAGGAAAGGTTTCAGGTTTTGAGTAAGGGCTCCAATGTGAATGCCCACTGGCTAAGACAGTGCTGGCAAAAGTCACCGACTAAATTCAAGTGATCCACCAGAGAAAGCTATCGAGCAGCCAGCATCAGAACAGGAAAGCAGGCAAAGGAAAGGAAGCAGCGGTCCCCCAGTGAAGTAACTCCCCGCTGCCAACAGTGAGCCAGTCACAGTCTCTCTGGCATCCGGTGCTCCACGTCCCAAAGCCAAGGAGGAGGCTTTAAAGGATCAGAAAGATTTTTGTCCCTTTGGACCCAAAATTGGTTCCAAGGGATTCTGAGACAAGTTGCTGCTCATAAGTGCTTCCAAAATAAATTTACTTCTGTCAGGCTGCAGTGATGTGTTTTCAATTAGAGGTTGGGGCTGGTGGGCAGCTTAGAGGTAGAGAGTGTTTCTTCAGCCATACTTTCCTGAATGTGCCTGATCTCATATGATCTTGGAAGCTTAGCAGGGTAGGTTCTGGTTCGACCGGAGGGTGTACCTAGAGTGTGCAAAACCACCAGTTTACTATACCCAGCACGGAGAAGGAGGGAAGGAGGAAGTGAGTGGAGGAGTGATGGATTGATTCTGAAATGTATTTCTGAGACTCCTGGTAGTACATGCCTCCCTTGATCTCAGTCTTCTTATCTCTGTTGTCATGGGAACAGTCATGGAGGCTCCTGGGTTATCCATGTCCTTATCCTTATCCATGATAAGGACATGTTGGTTTCTACGGTCCTGGACCGGTACGATGGGACAGGTGGAAGGAAAGAAGAGCACGAGGAAGAGGAGGGTGTCCTTCTGCTGTTCCTGAGCAGTCCCTCTCCATGCCAACCTCAGCATTTCCAATGGGAAGAGCACCATTAATGGATCAGAGCTGAAGTCTGATTTAGCACCCACTGGCCATTACTACATCTGAATGCTTCTAGAGATGTAATTACCCAATGGAAGAGCCAAGTCTTGAGAAGAAGAGAGCTGACATTTTCTAGTATCAGCTATTCAGCAGGCTGGGGGCTGTTCATGGTGGATGGTGATTCATTCTCTCAGGATGTATACTATTATCTCTATCTGATAATGTAAGGGTTCAAGATTCTTGAAGAACAATACCCCAGACTCAAGTTGTATACAACAGCAATGAGTGTTTATTCTTCAGAGAACCTGCATGCAGGGGCCCATCACACATTGGGTGGAAGACAGACATGTGGACTTTGCAGGGTGAATTTAAAACCTGTTAGGTTGGGAGTGGGCGAATTTTACCTTTCCTTTCCTTGATTGGTTGGCTCCATCTCCATGATTATGGATGCCTTTGTGATTGGGGGATTTGGGGGACTTTTGTTGATTAACTATACTTGGCTCAAGTTTCTTGGGAAAGCTTCTACAGCTCCTGATTGGCTGCCCATGAGGGGTGTTATTTCCTTGAATTGACTAGTTTGGGGCTTTTCCAGTTCCGAGAAACAGAAACTTAGGCCTAATCTCCCGAGTTTGCAGGCTGTCATGGAGTCAGCCTGGCTCTGGCAACTCTGCCCTCTGAGGCTCAGAAAGACTGAGTAGCCCAAAGTCATAGAAGTGGTCAGTGGAAGAATTGAGGTTCAGATCCAGGCTTTTCTGTCTGCCTGCCCCTCCATGGTAGGTTGGCCTTTGCGGTACTCTGAATGGGAAATACTCCATATTCTTGAGCATCTGAATGCTAAGTCCTAGTCTGCAATAGTTTGGGTAGGCTTAGGAGGTGTGGCATTACTGAAGGAAATATGTCCCTGGGGATGGGCTTTGATGTTTCAAAAGCCATGTGCTATTTCCAGTGTGCTTTCTGTGCTTCCTGTTGTGGTTTGAGATGTGAGCTTTTAGCTGATGCTTCCAACTACTTGATGCCTACAGCTTGCTACCCTCTGTCCTCCATCATTTGCTCTCTGGAAACGTATGCAGGATAAACCCGTTATTCTATCAGATGCTTTGGTCGTGATATCATATCACAGAAACAGAAAAGTAATTAATGCAGATGTTTGTACCAGGGAGTGGGCATTTTCTACAATAGACCTGACCATTTTTTTTTCTCTCTCTCTCTCTCCTTTCTCTTTTTGGAGATTCAGAAGGCTTTGCGACTTTGGACTAGAAAAGCAGTTGAACACAGTAGGCCAGAGTTTCTCAACCTTCCTATTGTCCCTTTAATAACTGTTCCTCATGTTGTGGACGCCCCCAACCAAAAATTATTTTTGTGGCTACTTTATAACTAATTTTGCTGTTATGAGTCATAATATAAACACCTACATTTTCAGATGGTCTTAGGTGATCCCTGTGAAAGGGTTGTTTGACTCCCAACAGAGAACCACTGCTGTAAGCAGAACCTTATGGGGCCAACTTTGTAGGACCTTGGAAGACTGTATTGGAGAGCTATGTGGACTCTGGAGCCTCAGATCAAGAGGTCTTAGCATGGAAGAACATTAGCACTGGGACTAAAAACCATTCTGGTGATCTTTGCTAAGAATGTGGCTGATTTTTGTCTTTATCTTAAGAACTTGCCTGTGGCTAAATATAAAAGTATTGGACTAACTACTTTGGTGGAGATTTCAAGACAGTCTAATATTGACTCTGTCACATGGTTATTATTAATCACTCTTATGCTGGTCTACAGTGGAAAGGAGCAAGTAGGGGCAGAAATACAGGAGAGGGGAAAAAACATGGGGAAGGGTAATGGTACAGCCAAGACTTGTGCTAGAAGAGAGGCTGTAATTGTTAAGGAGGTTGGTTCCACAAGGGACTAGATCTGCTTTGCAATGAAGGGAAGGATGTAGGAGCAGGTTTGATGCTAAGGTCCTGTTCCCCAATTGGTTCTTGAGCTGTCAGTAAAGAAGCCATGGGCCAATATTTTTGAGTGGAAGAAATAGATGGAACTTCCAGGTCCCTGGAGGAAAAGAGACAGACACAAGGGAGGAGAGGAGAGTTCACCAGGCTTCTGATGGAGAAAAGTAGACTAGCTATGTGAGATCTCAAAATGGACTGGCAACATAGACCACTTCTACAGGCTGGTGGTCAGAAATGTAACAGAGCAAATAAGTTTAGGGTAGGTGGGAGGTGCCGAGATAAGAATATCAATAAGGGCACACTTTTCCAGGTGGGAGATAGTGGTGACCAGCAATTATGTCAGAAGGCAAGTTGAAAATAAGCAACCTCTGTATGTGTGTGTGTGTGTGTGTGTGTGTGTGTGTGTTGTATCCATGGATTCAAGGAAGCTGGGTGGGAGATGTTAGTGTGGCACAAGAGAAACTCTGTTGGGGATGGGGAAGAGGGAGGAGGGAAACAAGATTACCTTGAGTCTCAGAAGAGACTTTGGACTTTTGAATAGTATTGGGACTGAGGGAGTATGAGGGCTTTAAAATTAGACTAAATGTATTTTACATTATGATATGTCAATGAGCTTATGGGGGCTAGGGAATGAAATGTGGCAGTTTGAATGAGTGCAGTCCCTGTAATCTCCAACAGTTGAAAACTTGGTGGAGCTATTTGGGAAGGTTTAGTGGGTGTGGCCTTGATGGAGGAAGTACGTCACTGGGGACAGGCTTTGAATCTTCAGAAGCCACATGCTATTTCCAGTGCACTCTTTCTGTTTCCTGCTTGTGGTTTGAGATGTGAGCTCTCAGCTGCTGCTCCAGCTGCCTGCCTCCCGCCTCCTGACAGCTGCTACCTCTACTCTGCCATCATGGACTGTTAGCACTCTGGAACTGTAGCCCCAAAATAAGTTCTTTATTTTATAAGTTGTCTTACATGATGTTTTATGACAGAAAACCAAACCAAACCAAACCAAACCAAACAAAAACAAAACAAAACAATATAAAACAAAACAAAAGCACAACCAGCATCTTACTAAGACAAGTTGATGTCTTTCTATGATTGACTAAACAAAGAAATTATGATCTGCCCCTGGAGTTACACTCATTTTCAAGTCCATTTCTCTGTCTTCTGTATCAGCCAAGGAGGACACTGGGAGACCTGAGAGGGAAAACCTGGAATACTGTTTCCCTGAACTAATGCTCATCTCCTCCTAAGTGGGGATGAGGGACATTCCTAAAGAATACCAGAAGTAAAGGAACTTTATTCTTCTTAGTATAGTTGCCTGAGGCCAGGGGACTCATTGCTCAAAATTCTTGGTAATAGCATACGAGCAATCATGTCTGGGTGGTGGGTGCTCACAAGGACCCCTAGGAGAAGCAACCTTGGGGTGCTTAGCGAAGAGGCAGAGCTCTGTGCTCACTGGCATCCATAGTGATCACACCTCGCTATAGGGAAGAAGGTCATATGATGCTCCTGAGCTGCTCACTGACCACAGCATGGGAGCAAACACCAGTTTTGCTGTGGCTCAGGCTGAATGTTTCCCCCTCCTTTCTGGGTCCTTCTTATTTCTCAGGTCATAGCTTATTCACTAAGTTAGATCCTGGGGATCAAACCCAGAGCCTTGTGCACAATAGGCAAGTACTCTCATTTGTCCTAGCCCCGGGGTCTTACTGAAATGTTATCTCCTTAGAGGAGATGACCAACTCTGTAGGCTGTCCTTTTGTCACTCAGAACTATTGCTGGAGATTTGTTCACACTGTGAACCCCAAGGTTGTGTTATTGACGGAATTCCTGCTTTTAGTTGTGGTATGGCTCAGCTCTCAGTACACACCTTTAATCACTCTGGCTGGAATACAGACACACCCTTATACACACCTTTAATCTCAAATGATGAAGGTAAAGTTAGTTTGTAGAAGGAAGCACCCATGTTTAAAAGTGTCTAATTGATTGGCAGACAAAGTGATGAATCGTGGAAAGATTTGACAGAACAGGATCTGCCCAACTCATAAGAAGAGAAAGGAAGGGAAACTACTTAAGAGAGCCGTGCAGAGACACAAAAGAGGAGGAGGGGGAAGAGAAAAGGAGGAGGAGAATGAGAGAAGAGGAGGAAGAGGCAGTTTTACCTGGATAATTGTAGAGAGACAGGTTGAAGGGAGTACAAGCTAGGCACAGATGAAAACAGAACAAGCCAGAGAATGAAAAGGACCCAAAAGATTAGAACATGAGGCCAAGCAGAGTAATTTGGGGAGGGAATGGAGGGAGGGAGGGAGAGAGGGAGGGAGGGAGACAGAGAGAGAGAGAGAGAGAGAGAGAGAGAGAGAGAGAGAATAGATTGAATTAGTCAGTGAGAAGAGTTCTGAGCTAGAACAGCTGAGTTGATCAACCAGCCAGAGTTCAGAAAGAGGTAAGCTGAAAAGGGTGAGCTTATTCAGCAGTAGATCTTAGAGACTGAAAACATTCTAGGCCTAGATAAGACTGTATGGAGGCTAGAAGCTTCCAGAACTTGGCCTAAGTTAGCAGAATGAGTCCTTAAGCTTGGGGAGTGCAGTTATCTCTGGAGGATAAAAGCTACACTGACACATAACACACCCCAGCATCCTGCCCCTTTATAGGCACACCCGTCACAAGTTATAATATTTGTTGACCTCTCTGTGTGACATCTATCACAGAACAGGAGACCATTCTGTCCTGAATGCTCTGTCCTGAGAGCATTCTCATCACCAAGATACACTGGTGTCATCACCACGGAGGAGTTGCTGCTCTAGTGGGTGTGGTGGCATCTGCCTTTGATTCTGCACTCAGGAGGCAGGAGGATCTCAGCGAGCTGAAGGCCAGCCTGGTCTACAGAGTGAGCTCCAGGACAACCAGTGCTACATAGTGAGACTCTTGTCTAGGAAAAAAAAAAAGCTGCTGCTCTGTATGATGGACGGACAGAGAGGATGGGGAAAGGAAAGGAGTTTTTGTGTCTGAGGGATTAGCATCAGAGCTCTGGAGGGGGGAAAACGTCTATAGAAAAGGAGAGGCCCAAACTCAAAACAGCTCTAAAAAATAAGATCATTTATTCAGTATTCACAGGGGCTTCCATAATTAGCACAGAGATCTCTGATGTCTTTAGAGATCTGCGTGTTTCCAGCCCTCTGCTTATCTATCCTTCTGATCACACAGAGGGGCTGCTACCCTCCCAGGGGTGCCTTCTGGTCAATCACACCCAGGAAAGGAAAGGAAACCTGTGGCCTGGTCATCAGAGACTGGCTTGCAGCTGACTTCTCTGACTGTGGGATCCTCGTCCACTGCTGGGTGCCTTGTTCCTGAACTGGCCCCAAGGAGTCACTCCAGATCCAAAGGGAAGTCAGTCAGTAGACATCTACTGTGAAGTTAGCACTCCCTCCTCACACTAAGGGATTAGACTTGGGTTCTTTCCTTGGAAGACCATACTAAAGATGACCAGGTGAGACCACCCGAGAAGTACAAGGTTATCTCAGTCTCCAGACAAATCTTCCCGTTAGACATCACAAACCCCTCCATTACTGTGAATTTCTTGGACTGCATATCTGGCTCTTTATAGCATTAGTCTTAACATCCCCAAACCATGTCTGGGCTATGACTGTCTCCTACGAACGAGCTTCTTTCCAGTCTTCTCTGTGATAGCAAATGTACCACCATGAACTTCCCCTCAAGCCCACATCAAGGAATGTCACCAGGTCTGAGGATTTGCCTTTATCTGATCCGAGACCTTCTATCTTAACCTCTAAAACCCACACCAGGCCCAATGCTCCCCAGTGCTCCCGTGCCTAGTCCTTGAGTGCTCTTCTCTTGGCTACGTAATGATAAGTGACTTGGGTTTGTCCCCCTGTTGTTATCCTGACCCCTCATAGGCCATTTTTCACTGGGTCATCAGGGTGGTCTTTTGGAAGCAAAACAACCATATCTCTGCCCGCTTGCCATCTCTGGTGGCTTCTCAATGCTCGTAGAATACAACGCAGCCTTCCTCTGTGGCCCCTGAGATTGTCTGCCACCACCCCTTCCCATACCACCAACCCCTGACAAGCTTTGCCTGCCGGCTCTAGTGGAGCGGATTCTGTCCTGGGAAATGCAGGAGGCTGGCCTTTTCTTGCTTGGTCTTCTTGTTCCCATGCTTCTGATCACGAGCTCCTTGCTAGGATTCTGTTTTCTCCTAGCACGCGTTGTCATTTGGAGTTATTTTATTTAGTGGCTGGGCTTTATTTAGCCTTCTGCAGAAGAATCTGTTATCTTCCTATGAGCACTTCTGCTGTGCCTGCTTAGAGCCAGTCCATACTGCTCAGAAACCAGTGAACAAAAATGAATCTCTGGCCAGGCAGTGGTAACATACCCCTTGAATCCCAATACTCAGGAGGGAGAGGCAGGCAGATCTCTGTGAGTTCGAGGCCAGCCTGGTCTACAGAGCTAGTTCCAGGACAGCCAGAGCCGCACAAAGAAACCCTGCCTCAAGCAACAACGACAAACAAACAAACAAAAAAGAATGAATAAAGCTTTAACACCTCATATCAGTGTACGTGTCCCTTCAAAGAAAAAGAAGGCAATCACTTCCTGCACATTGGGAGGTCTGAAAAGCTTGTAGGGGGTGAGGAGCCCTCGATACAAGGACAGCAGACACGCAAGACACTAACACTGCACAGAGCAGGACAGGTCAGCAGAGGCTGTAGGAACGGGCCTGGCTTTGGTCTTGATTCATCCATGATAAATCTGGAGCCTGAGATGTTCAGATAGCTAGAGATGTCAAACAGAAGAACATTGTTTTAGTTACATTTCTGTTACTGGAGTAAAATACCCTGACAAAAAGCAACTTTAGGAAAAAGTTTATTTGAACACAGTCCTCAAAGGCAGGCAAGGCTTAGCAACAGAAGCAGGAAACTGGCCAATCACATTTTCGGGGGCTGGGGGGGGGGAAAGAAAGGGGAAGAGGAAGAGAGAGAACAGGAAATAGGGTGAGGCTATAAAACTTCTAAGCCTGACTCCAGGGAAGTCCATCCTCAGACAGGCCCTACCTCCTATAGGCTTAATTTCTTCCCCAAACAGCGCCTCCAATGGCGACCAAGCATTTAAATACTTCCACCTATGGGGGACATTTTATTTTCTCATTCAAATCGCAACAAAAGTCGTGTGAAGTTTTGTCTGGTGCCTCTGTCGTTTAGAGTTCTTCCGCTCACCAACTTTCAGAGGCTCAGCCAGCCATTCGGCCTCTCTGAGTTTGATTCCCAGGACAATGAGGCGCTTGCTCTCTGAGGCTTGACCTACTATGGTAGCTTCACGTTTACTGGAGCATTTAGGGTCATTTGAGCGCATACTGTGCTCCCAAAACGTTGCTACGTGATAGGCACAAAACAATGCAAAGAACCTCCCCAGCCCCAGGCGACTTCTAACACTGAGGACGTGCCACAAATTGTTTTAGGAAGGGAGAACGTTACGGGGAGGGTGTACTGAAGAGCTCCCGCGAGGACTGCGGCACGGGACCTCCCATGCCAAAACAAACGTAAACCCTGACATCTCTTAGCTTTATACAGGTTTGAGCTTTGGGGACACAGACAGGTGGCTTTGGGGAATCTCTGACAACAATCTCTCTCGCTCGCCTGCTTTCCTCACCACAGTGGTGGACGACGAATTCCTAGGCTTGTTGCTGGCATGTCAGTCACTTCAGGACCCAGGGGGTGGGGTCAGTGGGATAATCCGGGCCGGGTAGCGTGAAGCACCATTGCCATCCATGTAGCAGAAGAGGAAACCGCATGCGCATGCGCGTTCACAGTCCTTAAGCTCAGGCAGCCAATGGAAGTACAACGTTGCTCCGCTCACCTGCTCAGGGTGTGTTTCTGGAGGGTGCACATCTCAGTGCATCATTTTATCTGTACAGTAAATGTCACTTAATTTCCTCCTCAGGACCTGCCTTCCAAGTGCACAAAAGTCCATACCAGTCACCACAGGAACTCACGCCTCTGCTCCCCCCACCCCAAGGTCCCTGAATCCAGCCAGACTTGCTCTTCCTGGTGTACCAGAGCCCCTCATTTAGAGAATCTGACACACCAAAGGGATGAGGCTCCCTGCAGGTCTCAGAATCTCCCCCAGACTGGGAAACTTCTTATCAAGCTTCTCCCCTGAACAACTTCAAAAGTTCCTGCTGAGACACCTGGCCTCATGCTCGCCTTTGTCTTAAAAAAAAAAAAAAAAATGCACACTAAGAATTGATTTACAGACAGTATTTAGCATTAGCCCTATAGAAACCCCGGAGACAGGACTGTCTACCTGTTTGGGCGGCTTTGAAAATTCTGGAAAAAGCACACACATCAATACTTTCTGAAAGCAATCTTGCCACAGAAGTGGGGCTCCTCCACTCTGGCCAAACCTGTATCTGTCAGACTCTGGTTTTTACCTGGACAGATTTGCTACTTGTTTAAGAGTGATATATTTACTTTCCCTCGTCTCCACCTCAAGGACTCTCACGGTGGAATTACTGTGAGAAAGGTAAATATGTATTGTGTGTCTAGCACATTCTGGGAACACACTAGTGACTGAGGTTTCACTAACACGATTGTGTGCGTGTGAGGGGGGAGGAGCTGTGCCTGCCCAGGCAGCAGGTTTCTTCTATTGCTCTCTCCACTGTCTCTTCTGAGGAGACAGGGTCTCTCAACTGATTCTGCATTCACTGATTCGGCTAAGTTGGGAGATGTGTGCCAGGGATCTGCCTGTCTTTACTTAGATACTCCCAGAGCCTTCTGTGGGCTGTCTGTGTGCTCAGGCCCTCCTGCCTGCCCACGGGAACTTCCCCCCATGCACCTACCTAATATTTGATATGAACTAATGTTAAAAGATTATCAGAGGGAAGACCAGGAGGGCGATAACGCTGGACTGTAAAAAAATAAAATAATAATAATAATATTAAAAGATTAGTGGTAAGGCTGGTGACTGCTCAGCGTAGCTGTATACATTATCTAAAAATGGTCGATTATCTAAAACTATCCATTATTCTCACCTAGCTCGGCAATAGTACACAAAGGTTTAGTGGCAATGCTACACAATGCTGTGGAGCCCTGGCTTTCTTCTGCCTTGCCTGGCGAGGCTGATGGTGAGTCGCACACTCCCTGAGAAGCAGGCGATACAAGTCTCATCTTGATCTCTCCCCATCAGCCTTCCAGTACAATGTATAGAAAGTGATCTCCTCCTTAGATCTGAAGCAAACCCTCTTGTCCGGACAGATCCCCTCCCACTATTCCTCTCCACGCCCATGCTTCCTCTCCAAAATGTTACAAGTAAATATCACTTATATTGATTTTTTTTTTTAAAAAAATTTCCCTCTGGGGAACCCACTGCCACCCCCTGAAAGTCTGGGAGGCCTGCCTGTGATTATATTTTTTCCTAAGCCCAAGTCCAATTTTTGTTTGTTATGGAAACATTTAGTCATTTTAAAAAACAGCCTCAAGTCTTGGAGACTGACACTATGGTGGGCCACTTATGCACACCAAGAACAGAAGTGGAGCAGAGCTGGAGAGCAGCATTCTCTGCAGAGACCGGACATGGTGGGTAGGAGTAGACAACACAGGAAGGAAGGGAGGGTGGAGGAGGGAGGGGGGAAGGAGGGAGAGGGAGGGAGGGGGAGGAAAGGAGCAGGAAGGGAGGGAGGAGGGAAGGAAAGGAGGAGAGAGGTGGAGGGAAGAAGGAGGGAGGAGGGAGGGAGGAAGGGAGAGAGGGAGGAGGGAGGGGGAGGGAGGAAGGGAGGGGAGGAGGGAGGGGGAGGAAAGGAAGAGGAAGGGAGGGGTAGGGAAGAGGGAAGGAGGAGGGAGGGAGGAAGGGAGGGGAAGGAGGGAAGGAGAGAAATGGAGGAGGGAGGAGGGAGGAAGACAAGGAGAGAGGGAGAGGGGAAAGAGAGAAGGGAGAAAAAGGAGAGAGGGAAAGAGGGAAATAGGAAGAGAAAGAGGGAAAGAGGGAGAGAGAGAGAAGGAGGGAGGGAGAGAGGGAGGGAGGGAGAAAGAAAGGGAGGGAAGGAGGAAGAGAAGGAAGAAGATCCTGGGGGAGAAAAAACATGGAATGGGAAGCTGGGGACATTTCTCTTTTAAGAAGACAGTGGTCTCTACAGTCCTTGTAAGACTCGGGTTAGCCTTAGCTTACCGGGACCTCCTGAGTGAACAACACAGAGTCAGGAATCGATGCAAAAACACAAGAGGAGTTTATTGTTCCAACATTTGGGGACATGGAGAGAGAGAACAACCACCCGCAGCCTGCCCAGCGGGCCTTTTATACAGTCCTCGGGCAGGCACCATTAGGCACAATGTGATTGGCAGAACAGTGTTACCTTTCAACTGATTGGCTGTTAGGGAAGGAGGTAGGTGGCCAAGGGTCTCTGAATAACTCTGGGCCTTCCCTAGCCGCAGGGACCCTCCCTGTGGCCTGAGGAATGTAATCTAAGCCCTCCCTTCCGGAGGGGTCTGGTGGAATTTTCCCAAGTCGCTGACCTGACCCTTCCCTTCTCAAGCTTTCAAATCTAGAGACTGGTACAACACCAAACAAGGAACGGGTATCAGCCCTGTATGTATAAACGCCTAGCCGAGGCTTTAGGGTTCATTGGTTTCTCCTACCCGACCTCAGGTTGATTTACTTTTTCTTTTTACATCTATGTATTTTGTGTATTGGGGAGAGGTGTGACCATGTGGCTCGGCACATGTGCTTCACATTTTAAACATATGATTTCAACTTCCCTGGCAGGTTAAAACCAGCCAGGCCTGGTGGTGCGTCATTCCTGAGGTCCCTCCTACTCAGGAACCTGAGACCAGAAGATTGTTGGGGTCCAGGAGTTCAAGAAGACCCCTGTCTTAAAATAATAATTCTCTAACATGCTGCTTCTCTTAATTCTTTATGACGTGGAGCCATTCTGTTGATTTGAATGGACCGCTGGGCTTTTTCATTTTGTTTTGTTTTTTTTTTTGTTTGTTTGGGGGGAGTTGGTTTTGGGTTTTGGGTTTTTTCCCCACACTTTGAAGAAACAGGTAACACCATAAACCTTGTGGGCCCTGGGACACTGTATTTGAGGAGTGGCTTTTCCTCCGTGCCTATCAAGCAATTAGCAGGAGTAGCGATACTGTTTTCTCGTTGGTAACCATGAGGGTCTGAAGATTAAAGGCACTGGCTGGAGCCACGGTTCTCAACCTGTGAGTCACAATCAAAAGGGCTCACACATCCGATGTTCTTCATATCAGACATAGCAAAACTACAGTTGCGAAGTAGCAGTGAAAATAATTGTATGGTTGGGGTCACCACAGCCTGAGGAGCTCTAAGGGGTCTCAGAGTTGGGAAGGCTGAGAACCACTGACCCTGAGCAGTGTGAGCTGTGTGGAAGCTGGAGGGCCATCTGGGTGGGCCCCACATGACCTTTGTGTTCAGTCTGGAGGACTCTGGGCCTTCTCCACACTCCCCGGCCTCCTTCTGTCACCATCCTCCTGTATTAAGATTTTATTTAATTTAAAAAAAAATTATTTATTTATTTATTTTTTATTTATTTATTTATTTATTTATTTATTTATTTATTTATTTTTTGGTTTTTCGAGACAGGGTTTCTCTGTGTAGTCCTGGCTGTCCTGGAACTCACTCTGTAGACCAGGCTGGCCTCGAACTCAGAAATCTGCCTGCCTCTGCCTCCCAAGTGCTGGGATTACAGGCGTGCGCCACCACACCCGGCTGGAAGAATTAATTCTTACATGTCCTCCGTAACTGGCTTTTTTAAATCTCACCTCTCCCAGAACTTGATATCACAGGTACTCCGTCAATTGTTGCCACAGTCGTGAGTACACTAAGAAAGGGAGACCAGAAAACAGCAGAAAGAACCTGGCCAGACACCTAAAAGGCAAAAGAGAGATTTGCATAAATCATAGTGAAATTTGAGAGAGCACGCTTCCACGGGAGGGATGAGAGACCCCCGAATGACCATGTTTCCTTTCTGGGACTTGGTTCGTCTCTGCAAAAAAGATGGGGATGATGTCCCCTACTAAGGAAAGTCGTCGTCTGGGATGAGGGCTCAGTCGTGCTGAGCACGTACACGTGTCATCGTTTTAAAATGGCATTTAGACCAAACCATGTGTGCAAAATCGCCAGCACTATGCCGGTCTTTTGTAGAACTTACTAACAGGAGGGCTTGGCTCTAGGTCCTAGGACGGCCGGGCGCTCTGCATCACTATACGCAACAGTGTGAATTATGTTCAAAACAATTATAGAAAACCAACAGTGGAGGCTTGGGGTGTGGCTCGGAGTGAGAGCTCTTGCTTAACATGCAAAAGCTCTACGTTCAATTTTCCAGTAGTACTCAAGGAAAAGAAGTTTAGCTTTGGATTTAATGCAATGGTGTAGAGGCCACAAGGGGTTCTCATCTTGACTCCCACTGTGACCTTACTCTGTGTTCTTAGGCAAGTTTCTTTCCCCGCTCAGTCTGAGTAGTTTCTTTCATGAAATGTCTCTGGCCCTTTACCCTACTACCTCTGTTATTTCACACAATATTGTCTTGTGAAATTCCCTTCCAGAATAACCCCTCCCCACCTGCTGCTGTGAACCAGCCTGTACCCCTGGCACCAGCATCCTTGCAGTCTGGGGTTCAGGCTGCTGGCCTCTGGGGCGGGGTGAGAGACTAGCCCCCACCCAGCACAGTCTTCTGCAGTGGAATGCAAAACAGATCTGGCCTCGGTTTCAGCGAACACCAGGGAAATGGTTGTAACCTGCCATCTTGTCAGCGTCAGGCCCGGGTGATTAATGACTCTTTAATCCCATAGCCCAATACCTGACAAAATATACTTGGGCCAAAAAGGCAGAACAAACCTAATTAGCCTGGTCACCCCACTCCCAAGGTGTGGGTTGCCAAGGATCCCCAGGGTTTGGAGAGCAAGCCTCTCCCTCCCTATCCCTTTCAGGTCTGTGAAAGAATCAAGTGGTCACAATGGGAAAGGGACTCCATTAAAAGGCGGGGGGGCTGGCCAATGAATAAACATGCAGGTTTCCGTGTTGATATTACACTGAATGCAATTCTGAAGTGGGGTGCTTGGGGCCTCGGAGGCCGGCGCCCCGGGTATTGTGCTGGGGGAGGGACTGGCCATTTGAAGTCAAGGTGAGAACATACTGGGGGCAGATGGAACCTGCTTTGTTTGTGAAAGAGTTTTTCTGCTATTTATGCTAATGAATGGGAAATACTTCTCAAGCATTTCAGATGGTTCTGTAATGAGGCCCGGCAGAATGTGCCAACATTGTTGGCCCTAGACAATCTTCAACTCCCTCTCGGCACATTAGCAGCCCCTTTCTTTACAGGAAGGCCCTCAGAGGGTGAAGGAGGACAATGGGGGAAGAGTGAAAACATCACAAAGACGGCTTTTGTTTCCCGGTCCTTTGAACCCTCTCAAAGGCCCGGTTTCAAGGGGTATGTTGGGCCTGCCTTTCAACATCGCTGAACCCGGAATCCCCTGTTGTTTAGCAACATAGAAAGCTGACCTTAATTGACTCCACTTCTGAGCAGGCTTTGTAAATCACTCTGCCCAGACTGAAATTTCCTGATGGTGTGTGTCTGTGGGCGAGAGAGACTGTCTGGACCCAGGACACCAATTCCGATCCTGTGTGCACACACAATGGCTTACAGCTGACCACTCTGATAGATGGTATCCACTTTTATTCGCACAAGAACTCCACCTTCCCAATGAGGAATCCTGACTCCACTTTATAGGTAAGAAAATTGAGGCTCCCGGAGGCTAGGAGATCTGCTGAGAGCTCTATATGGAGAAGCGAGAGGATCTGGGACTTGACTCTTTCTGCTGTACCACAGATGGTCTGGGCTCCAGTGTGTGTGTGTGTGTGTGTGTGTGTGTGTGTGTGTGTGTGTGTGAAGATCCCTTCCATTGATACGTTTCTTTAACTGACTATTTTGCAGAGAAAGAAGAACACCGGGAGCTATGGTTGCATTGTGGATTTCCCCTTTCGATTCCTGTCGTCATCCACGCATTCCCTTGATAAGGCTCCCCTTCCTCTGTACAGGGCTGAGTTCCACCCACCCTTCCCCGTCACACTCAGTGTCCTTTAGTAACTAGGTCTCCAGCAGAGGAGGGAGGGAGGGAGACTCCGCCTTCTTGTGGGGATGATGCTTCACTGGGCCTTGTGGGATCCAGGGTGTGGCAAGGAAGGGATCCACCTTGAGCTTACCTGAGACACCCTGTCTACACCCTCAAAGTCCTTAGATATGTGTCGGTTAAATGGAATGTGGCCACAAGGTCCTTCTAATAGGCCCCATGCTCCGGAGGGCAGCATGTTTATTTCAGTTATATATCAGTACAGTCTTGATATTCTTATTGGTTTTGTCTCCATTTTGTGAATGGGGTCTAGCATAACAGTGGGGCAGGTGAGATCAGAACGACTGCCATTATATATGTTTCCTCATCATTGTAGAGCATCCTTCATGCCTGAGGACTACAGGATTCCAGGGCCCAGAGGTACCCAAGTGTTTATGGCCTCATTTGAATGAATGGGGCACTGGTGGTCTCAGGAGCCACGCTTTCCATCCAAACTAGACTGAAGGTTCTAGACTAGACGACGGTAGTGCTCTTAAGAATCGCCAGTGACCAAGGACCCCAGGATATTCCTTCTTATTCTCCGGTGACTATTGAGATCAAGAACACTACAGAGGAGGAAGCTGCCTGGGCGAGGCTAGCCACTGCCCTTAGCACGAGCCTCTTTCTGAAGAGGCTGGAGCAGAGCATGTGGCCCAGAGTCGCGCGGCCGGCTCAATGCTGCGCTTTAGTTCTGGTGAGAGCCAATGAGAGCCGTGCGTGGGTGGACTGCAGGAAGAAAATTCTAGTTGGGAGGTAAATGCTCTTATATTTTCAGTAGAATTGGCAAACCAACACGGCACATTGAGACCACAGCAAAGAGGACAAAAAAAGAAGAAATTAAAAAAATAATAATAAGAAAACGCCTTTTTAGTGCAACTTTTCCTCTGTCTTTGTTGTTCTCCTGTTGTAGCAAAAAAAATACTCTGACCAGAGCGACTTCAGGGAGAAAGACCTCGCTTCCGGCTCACAGTGCGGGTAGGGTCTCCGGTCACGGCTCTTCATGGAGGGGAAGGCATCGGGAGCTGGAAGCTGCTGCTTCATGCGACTGCAGCCAGAAGACAGCCACAGTGACAAGAGGGCCATCAATGCCCGTGTGCCGGGGCCACTTACACAGCCCTGGTTCCCAAGTCCAAGGGATGATGCCCCCAGAGGTATGTGGGTGTGGTGCATGTGAAGGTCAGCCTCGTGAAGGAAAAAATGAGATGGAGAGTGAGGCACCAGGGGCTCCTGGAATTTCTGGAAGAGTCCTGCTCTGCTGTACAGGGCGTGAGATTTAAGATGGCTCCCAGACGCCACAGGGAGAGGAACCGCCGCCATGTCCCCGTGCATCTGTAATGGATGGTCGTTTGGAACTGCTCCAGTTTCTGTCTTTTTTTCTTTTTCCTTTAAAAAAAAAAAAAGATTTACCTTATTTATAAGTACATTGTAGCTTCAGACACTCCAGAAGAGGGCATCAGATCCCATTACAGACTGTTGTGAGCCACCATGTGGTTGCTGGGAGTTGAACTCAGGACCTCTGGAAGAGCAGACAGTGCTCTTAACCGCTGAGCCATCTCTCCAGCCCTCCAGTTTCTTGATCAAGAGGATTAAGTAGACATACAGCACAGACGGATGGAGCCCAATAATCTGAAGGCCTGAAACTCCTTCCACTACAACGGGCTAATTCACCACAAGACCATCGGAGCGGAACCCGCGGCTGATGGCAAAGGGGCAGTTGTGGATATGAAACTCAGATCTGGTCAGCGAAAACCTGCCACTCCTTCGGTGAGGACCACCATCAACAAGAATGCGCCGGCACCCTCAGCAGCATCAGGCACGTGATCCGGAAGAACAGGTACCTCCTGGATCTGTGCATGGCGGCCATCGGGGCGGTGCCATCCTTCAAAGCCAGAAGCCTGTGGTGGTGAAGAGGAAGTGGATCTGCCCCACGAGCTGCCGAGCCCCACGCCCCCGAAGCAATAAAGAGTCCACTGACTTGTTCAACGGGGATTGGCTCAAACACTGTATAGGCGTATGCGCTGCACAATAAACTCAGGTCTGCATCCCAATGCTGGTCTCCAGGGTCTGAGTCCGGGACCTGTCATGTGACTCCTCTCACCGCCCCCCCATCCTTACCTGTTCCCACAGGTGGGTGCTCACACTATCAGTTAACATGACTAAGACAATCCTCTCAAACATTTCCCCCTGCACCCCTCCCACCACCCAGAAGAGGTTTCTCTATGTAACAGCCCTGGCTGTCCTGGACTCTGTAGACCAGGCTGGCCTTGAACTCACAGAGATCTCCCTGTCTCTGCCTCCTGCGTGCTGAGATTAAAGAGGTGTGGCACCACCAACTAGTACTTCTCGTACTAGTTCTAGAAGTTCAAGAACTTCTTGTCTTAGGAGAGTCTAGATTGTGTCACGTTGACATTCAACTAATTGTCATAAACCGTGGGTTCCTTTTCCTCCCCGCCCCTGACCCATGGTTTTTCTACCTTTTCCCTCTTACAATGTGCTTACATACTTAATAGTCAACTTTGCTTCTGGGAGAAAACTTATAAAAATAAATATGCCACAGTTATAAAATCTCCTATAATTATAGATTTCAGGGCTGGAGAAATTGCTCAATGGTTAAACGCACTTGATGTGTAATCATGCGGACCTGAGTTCAGGTCCTCACACACACACACACACACACACACACACACCACGTGTGCATGCACACATATGCACATGCACACACATAATACATCACATTCATAGATCACACAATTAACTCAAAAATAAGTGTGTTATTTGGTTATTTGGGCTATGCCAGCATTTGTATTGTGCTTAGGGTCTGTACTGGATACCACACAGCCCTGAATTGCTATGTGGGCTAAGGGTAACGTGGGGAGGTCAGGATAGATGTGGCAACCCAGCCACAGGCAAGACGCTGGTTCATGGGCCTCTGTTTCCTCAACTGATGATTAGTTGGTGTTTAAATCCCTTAAAAGGATAGATGTAAAGTATTTTGAAAAATGAAAGCTGTGTGTGTGTGTGTTTAAAGTACAATGTAATTCTTATCACTACCGAAACACTAGAGCAGCAGACATGAGCACTGCTATCTCTGTTCCCTCTGCTTTGTGAATTAATGTCGAAAGCACTCTTGCCAGATGTGCATATGTTGAATTCGCCATTTTTCTCTTTATTAATGATGTTTGGAAGGTAGACTAGAAATGCAGGGCATCTACCACCCCTCCCCAGTAATAACAGAACAGATATCAGTGTTGGTGAGGGTTGGAGTGGTTTGCCAAAAGGAAGGTTTTTCTCTATAGGAGGAAAAAAAAGAGAAAAATCTGAAGTAGTTGTTTATAGTCTTCTGATTACACAGTTGTCAAATCTGTGTATAGAAAAATGTCAAGGAAATAAACCAAAAGTCTAACAGGGTCCTAGCACGCCATGCTGCTCCTTCCGTCAGACAGTGGAGGCACTTCTGGATTAAAATCCATCTCCTCGGATGTGTAGCAGCTCACGGCAACTCTGAGTGACCCACTGAGTACGTCGGGACTGTTATAATCCCGTTCCTCGACACTCTCACCATGCTGAAGTCTCTAGTGTATAAAACGAGCTTTATTTGATTTTGCATGTATCTATCACCTATCTCTCCTCCTCTCCCTATGTATGCATGCATGTATGTATGTATGCATGCATGTATGTATGTATCTATCACCTATCTCTCCTCCTCTCCCTATGTATGCATGCATGTATGTATGTATGTATGTATGCATGTATGTATGTATGTATCTATCTATCTATCACCTATCTCTCCTCCTCTCCCTATGTATGCATGTATGTATGTATGTATCTATCTATCTATCTATCACCTATCTCTCTTCTCCCTATGTATGTATGTATGTATGTATCTATCTATGTATCTATCTATCTATCTATCTATCACCTATCTCTCCTCCTCTCCCTATGTATGCATGTATGTATGTATGTATGTATGTATCTATCTATCTATCTATCACCTATCTCTCTTCTCCCTATGTATGTATGTATGTATGTATGTATGTATGTATCACCTATCCTCTTCGTATGTATGTATGTATGTATGTATGTATGTATCACTTGTCTCTCCACCTCTCCCTATATTTGTATGTATGTACTATGTACTCTGAGCCATCTCAATAGTCTGAAAACAAATGAACAAGCAGCAGCAGCAACGCGCCCTTCACAACACACACACACACATACACACACACACACACACACACACACACACACACGGCGGTCAACACAGAATTCTAATGTCTCTTCTCGTTCTTCAGGCCTTTTCAAGAGCCTCACCACACCAGCTTCCCATGATTTGATCTGTGTCACCATCAAAGTCTCAGTGGCAATGTCTTCCTTGGGGCCACCTGTGAGCCGACATAGAAGCGTTCCTGTGGCGCAGTAGATCTGAGCTGTCAAATGCATGTACCAAGACCACGTCCATCCTGCCCTCTGCCCCAGCTCTCTCCTCTAAATGAGCTCATTCTCCCGGGCTGGGCGCTCCCTCCCGGTTGTACCAGCCCAGCAGGCGACTCTTCCATGTTTGGGGAAGACAGTTTCAGACAAACTTGTCACTCCTTTCAGGCTTCTGTTCTGACCACACTATCTGAAACACAGATGAGCGTGCTGATGTCTCCCCACAGAGTCCTAACTTATCGAATAAACATGGATTCCCATGCTATGTCCAGCTCCTTGGGTGTAATTCATCGAGTAGTCCTGAGTTTGCTTGATAGTGTAGATCCTGGAAACCAAAGCCTCTTTTATCCCACTTTTTAAATTTTTATTTATTTTGTTTATATGAGTACACCGTCACTGTCTTCAGACACGCCAGAAAAGGGCACTGGATCCCATTACAGACGGTTGTGAGCCACCATGCGGTTGCTGGGAATTGAACTGGGTGCTCTTGGCGTCTGAACTCTCTCTCCAGCTCCCTTTGATCCAAGTCGTAACTATGAATCTTAACCACCAGCTCTCGCATCACTCCCCACACAGTGGCATATAGGTTTGAAAATGGCCAAGAAAAAAGTTAGAGGCTGCGGGGTTCATAGAGGCTGATAGCCAAGGCCCGGGCGGGGAGCGGGTGCAGATACAGAGAGAGCCTTTGTGGGTGACCGGATGCCAGGCTAAGGATCGTGTCACTCAGCTGCTGGGGGTGTGCACAGAACCTGCAAGAGGAGGAGCCATGCAGCCTGGTATGGACCAACGCAGTTCAGGTGGGCGTGTCACACAGGAGTCATGTGATCTGGTAGATCACTCGGTGGGGAGTCGTGTTGCTCTTCGGTCTGGCATAGTGATTCCACCCTTCCTAATGCCACCTCATGGTGACCCCCAACCCTAACATTATTTTCATTGATACCTTCATATCTGTAATTTTGCTACTTTCTGAATCACAATGTAAATATCTGATATGCAGGATGGTCTTAGGTGACCCTATGAAAGGGCCTTTCAACCCCTCTCCCTGCTCCCAAGGAGTTGTGACCCACTGATTGAGATCTGCTGGTCTATCCTGCTCAATAAGCTTATGACCTGGCTTTCTTGGTATGATTTGACGTGCCTGTGTGTCCATGTTTTCCGGTATAAACAAATTTTTTTGTTTTGTTTTGTTTTTTGAGACAGGGTTTCTCTGTACAGCCCTGGTTGTCCTGGAACTCACTTTATAGACCAGGCTGGCCTTGAACTCAGAAATCCGCCTGCCTCTGCCTCCCAGAGTGCTGGGATTATAGGCATGCGCCACCACTGCCCGGCTTAAACAAATTATTTCTAAGTCTGGGTCTCATAGTTTATACTGGAGAGTTGTGGTTTATGAGGGACATCTCGTGGAAAAGAGGGGCCGAGCCCTCCCTCAGATTTTTCACTCAAACAAAGCCAGGTGCTATGTCTCGTAAAATGCTGTCACTCTGGTCGAGGCACAGCCTGAAATGTGTTGTTTTCTGTAGCATGGAGTGAGACAGAGTAGGTATCTCTGGATCACCACCATTCCCAAGCACTTAAGGGACAGAGGACTCAGGAAGTGCCTCTCTCTCCATAGCCCTCAGCACTTTACACAACAGATGCACAGTGGGTGTGTGCTCTGTGAGTGTGTGTGTGTGGGGGGGGGGTTCAAGTATTTTGAATTATCTGGATTGATGCTCAGACCATTCTGCTGGGATAGACGCTTTGCTCAAGAAAACCCCCGGGGCCACCCAAGATCAGCCCCAGGGGAGTAAAGATGCGACTTCTAAGCAAGGTGGAGGCCACAGCAGCAAACACGACCAAGCCCCAGAAGCTCCCCGCTCTCCTGACCACACTGCAATAGATACCCTTGTGTTTCCTTGCCTTGCTTAGTATTTTAAATGGTATTTATTAAGGGACCCCAAAGTGGAAAAAAAGAAAATCTCTAACATGCCACAGTGGCTGCATTCATAATAGCGTCACATGTGAAAGGGTCCATGTACCTACTGATGGTTTAGTGTTGTTTATTAATGTAGTTGTTTTTCCCGGGTTTCGGCACCATTGATGGGATATAAAAGAGAGAAAGGGTATTAGTGAGTATGGCATGGCGGCGTGGGGGAAGTGGGTACCTAAGTGGACCCAGGCCTAGGCATCCCCTGTCCCCTGAAGGACCACACACACACCAACATGGTATAGAATAGTTTATTTAGAGAAGAGGATGAGAGTCAATGGTATAGTAGCAAGAGAGAGAGAGAGAGAGAGAGAGAGAGAGAGAGAGAGAGAGAGAGTAGAGAGAGTAGAGAGGAGTGGAGGCTGGCCATGACCACGTGGAGAGAGGGGGGAGGGGAGCCCAAGAGGGGCAGAGAGGTGAGAGGATGAGAGGGGAAAGAGAGGGGAATGAGAGAGCGAGGAGGGACAGGCAGCCCCTCTTATAGTGGGCCAGGCATATGGGGCGGGGCATACCTGGCTATTGCCAGGTAACTGTGGGGTGGAGCTTGGACAGAATACCAACACTTACCCCTCAGCAGAGGAGATGAAGACGTGTCTTAGAGCCTCCCTAGGGGATGCTACTCAGCAAGAGAAGGGAGAGAACTTCTGGGTGAATCTAAGAAGCAAACTGAGGCAGACCCGCGAGAAGACGTTGTGTGGTGTATTTAAATGCAGTTTCCCATCTGAAGTTGTAGAAATCAGAACAACGAGTGCTGGATCAGCGTGGGGTGGATTGTCTGGAATGAACAAAAGGGCCTTTTTTTTGGGTGGGGAGGGATGTGTGTTTTGTTCTCTGTCTTGACCGGTTGGTGCATTGAGACATTTATTTGCCAAACTGAACGCAGTAGGCATGCCTGGGTACCCGTGCTTTGTCTCTATGATCCTCAACAGTGCAACTAAAAAGCCACACTGGCCTGGGCTCCTTTGTATTTCCCAAGCTGGATATCATCAGGCCCAGAGCCTGGGACGAGGAGGTCACATACTCCTCACCTGGGGTGCGAGGGTGGGGTGTTTCTCAGACCCGTGGGACTGACTATCTGCACACACGGACCATTTTTTCACGGAGGTGATTTTCTCATTCTCATTACACCCTTACCTCTCCCAAGATCCTCCGGGGTACAGAGAAAATGCTCATCTTTCTTGCCTCTGTACGTCAGCACTGTCTTCTTGGCTCTTGCTTGTTCTAGAATCCCCAAGTGCTGCAGCCACGCTGTTTCCGAATCTTCTCCATTCCCTCGCCGGGGTAAGTTCCAACCATACTCGCAGCATTCTTTAAAGGATTCTCTGAACCCTGTGGCTGGAGAGTTTCACTTGCCTCCAGAGGGACTTTTGCAGGAGGAGGCGGGCAGAAGCCATTGTCTGAACCACCCCCAAGGTTAAACTTTTTTTTTTTAACAGAGAAAAAAAGGACCGGAAATGTGGTAGAATCCCACACCGGCTCCTGCCGCTGACTGACACATATGTATGCAGACCCGGCCTTTGTGCGGTGCCATCGGCTGATACATTAATAGATATAATTTGTAGGCACCCGAGGAGAGGTTAAAGGGGAGAGCAGATTCCTTTGAGCACACTAGGCGCTCGTGTCGTCTGTCCTCAGCTTAATCAAGTTATCATATCAACACGGGGCGTCTCTCGGACCTCAGCTCTGGGTCTGAATGAGGGAAAGATTTGCAAACAAATTTCTAGCAGCGGGGAGTTGGAGCTGGCCTGCCAGGAGGCTGAATAGAAAGCACCTGTAACCTAGCGAGGTCTCTGCCCCGCTCCCTCCCGCTGGGCAGTTCAGGCCAAGCCGTTCTCTCACCTGATTGGGCCTCCCAGGCGCCGCTGGCTCTCCCCTAAACAGCAAATATCACTGTTTTGTGCAATTATGGAGAAGTGGAGGAGGCCAGGTGCTTGTGTGTGTGTGTGTGTGTGTGTGTGTGTGTGTGTGTGCGTGCGCGCGCGCTCACGTGTCTGTAAAGAAACATAAACGCGCATGCATGTAAGAAGAATGCTATGCATTCTTGGACAATGCAGCATTGATTTCTTTAGATTGCTTTTCTTTGTTTGCAGAATGGAATGACAACCAGACACTTTAAAAAAAAATCTAGAGAAAAGATGCCTGCATTGAGTGCTGTGTAGTAGTATTTTTTTTAAAAAAGAAGTTTGCTTTTTTGGGGGTGTGGGGGCGGTTTCAAGACAGGGCTTCTCCATGTAGCCTTGGCTGTCCTGGACTCAATCTGTAGATCAGACTGGCCCCAAACTCAAGAGGTCCTCCTGGCTCTGCCTCCAGAGGGCCGGGATTAATGGCTTGCACCGTCATCACTGCTGGGCTCGAGTTTGCAAATAAAAGAGAAAAAAATGATTTTGAATTCTGCATGTGCATGTGAGGCCTGGTGCCGTGGAGCTAGAGACCCAGGAGGTGGCGTGGTTACAATAATGGGAACTAATCATCTTATTAGATTCCTTTCTTCCGTGACCTTATAGTGTTACATGTCATTTCATAACAAGAGTGCAAATTTCGATTGTCTCTACAAAAATCTTCCTGGGCTGGACTTGTGTGTGTCCGCCTGCTTGCCCCTCAGCTGAGCTTACTATGGCGCTCTGTGTTGTCAGCACGTGGACCGCTCCAGATTGCCTTTAAAAAATGGTTTTCTTGCCGGGCGGTGGTGGCGCACGCCTTTAATCCCAGCACTTGGGAGGCAGAGGCAGGCGGATTTCTGAGTTCAAGGCCAGCCTGGTATACAGAGTGAGTTCCAGGACAGCCAGGACTACACAGAGAAACTCTGTCTCGAAAAAACAAACAAACAAACAAAAAAAAAACAAAAAAATCGTTTTCTTAAAAATGAAAGAGAAAGGAAGGAAGGAAGAAGGAAAGAGAAAAAAGATGTCCCTGCATAATTAAAAGTTAGGGGGATGCCGGGCGTTGGTGGTGCACGCCTTTAATCCCAGCACTTAGGAGGCAGAGGCAGGCGGATTTCTGAGTTGGAGGCCAGCCTGGTCTTCAGAGTGAGCTCCAGGACAGCCAGGACTACACAGAGAAACCCTGTCTTGAAAAACCAAAAAAAAAAAACAAAAAACAAAAAAAAAAAAAAAACAAAAAAAAAAAAAACAAAAAACAAAAAACAAAAAACAAAAAAAAGAAAAGAAAAAAAGAAAAAGAAAAGAAAAGTTAGGGGGATAAAGAGAACTTAGAAGGCAACCCGTGCATTCCTTTCCTGAAGGTGATGGGTGACATCTGTGCCCTGGGCATTTTCAGATCAGCCTGCCTCTGCTGCATGAGGAGTTGCTGCTCCGGCGAAATGTCACCTGGGCTTGGGGACAGACAGTGCGGGGCGACAGAAACTGGAGGGTCTTTCCTTTATCCACTCACTCGCTCCGCTGCCAAGCGGAGACACACCCTCCTGAACCCAAGGTTTTAATTCCTCGGGTTAGCAGGCGGGCGGGAAAGCCTTGAGCCGGCCGTCTCCGGGCTCTCGTTAGCGTCTTTATTGAGGACTCGCTTGGCAGTTCCCACGGGGCTGGGAAGTCAGCATTGAGGGGCGGCGGCCCCGGGGCAGGAGACGGCTGGCTTTTATTTCGCGCCATAAAGGCCAACACAATGTCTGCTGGAATTTCAAGTTAAAGAGAGCACTCGGCACAAAGGGGCGCTCAGGCTGTAATGGGGGGGAAATAAATTTGATTTCTGAATTCTTTGGCAGCTGGTGACAAAGGGCCAGGTAGAGCTCCCGGTGGGGGTGATCCTTGCAGAAGGCGGCCTCGCTGCGGGACGTGCAGCCCGGGAGGCACAAGGGCTGGGGGGTGGGCAGGGGGGGGGCACTGCAGACCACAGCCAAGGCCAGGGGCAGGATGCCGGTCTTAAGGGGCCTTAAAACTAAGTCAAGAAAAGCAGTGGCAGGGGTTGTGGAGCATGCGTATGCTGCTGTCACTCAGAAGATCGTGACCTCCAGGTCACCCTCCACTATATAGACTTTGAGGCCTGTTTGGGCTTCATAGTGCGCTGTTCCCCATAAGTCAAAATATAAGCCAACCCTTTGGTTAATTCAGAGGGTTTGCAGGGGCCACAGGAACTGCCCTTGTGAGGACTCATCTTGGTTGTCAACTTGACATATGGAGAAGAGGAAATCTTGCTGAAGAAGTACCCAGTCGGACCGATCTGTTGGGAATTGTCTTAATTGTTAATTGATGGGGGAAGGGGGAAGGCGGTTCACTGAGGGGGTGGGCTGTGTAAGGTAGCTGAATGAGAGGGAGGAGGGAGGGAGGAAGGGGGAGAGGAAGGGGGAGAGGGAGGAAGGGGGAGGGAGGGAGGGAGGGAGGGAGGGAGGGAGAGAGAGAGAGAGAGAGAGAGAGAGAGAGAGAGAGAGAGATCCTGCTCCCCCCACCCCCAAGTTAATGCTGGTCCCTTTATCACAGTCATAGTAAAGCGATCTAGAACACCTCTGATTCTTCCAGGCACAATAACTGGGATCCCCGCCCCGTCCCATGCCTAAAAGTACTGTCATTGTATGAATCTGCTTGACTTCCTTTCTGAGGGTCACTCAAAACTGATTGGAAGGAACTAGGAAATGATGTGTGCGCTGCTGGGGTCTCATTAACTCTTTCAAAGCCACAGCAAGCGCCCCTGCCCCTGCCCACCCCGCACAGATATCTGAACGTTCTTACCTGCCCATGTATCTGCTCCGTTTTACTCCTGAGTGAGTGACCACCTAACACTGACCAAATGCTCTCAGACAGGAAGTGCCAGCACCTGCCCAGCCTGGAAGGCCCTGGCACGAGGACTTCATCATTCCTGTGCTCTGTCCCTCAGCTCTGTGCCAGAGTTGAATGTCCTCCCCTCCGCTCTCACCTGCGGACATCTGTCAATCTCTGGTCCCATTCCTCTCCTGTCCAACGTGCGACTGTCCACAGTGTTGATTTTATTCCTAGAACATGTTAGAATTTCGGAGGAACACAGTTGGAAATGTGCTAACATCTTTTTATTTATTTTGTTCATAGAACATGTTAGAATTCCAGAGGAACACAGAAAACTGAAATGTGCTAACATCTTTTTCCCACCCCCTGCCCTGTTGAGATAGGAGTCTCATGCCCTCCGAATGGTTGTCTCTTTTAAAATCACAAACTTTTTTTTTTTTTTTTAATTTTAAAAAATGATGTGTATGGGGTGGGTGTCTTCTCTGTTGGGGTTTTGACTTTGGTCTTTTCTAGAACTAAGCAATTTTGTTTGGGGCTAGCTTTTGGGGCTTCTGCCCATCACCCTGAAGCCATCAGAGATGTTTAACGAAGCACAAGGCCGGGATCTCCTCAGATGTCCTAATGAACAAGATTCCTCCCATGACTCAGAAGCCCCACATCCTAAAATGGTAGCACAGGGCCTGAGAGAGCTGACCTTCCACCCCAGTGCCAGGAGTCTTCCTTCCCTTCAACCAGCAAGAATCATGTGGGAGATTCAAAGTGAATTCCCAGGAGAAAGGTCAGGTGGGCCATTGCTGTCACTACAGAATGACCCTATAGCCAAGATGGAAAGATTTATGTGGAGTGAAAGAAAAAAAAAAACCTAGGAAGTCTTCGTGGCAACCAGCAGGAAGGAAACAGTAAGCCACTCGGTGCATCTGTGCTTTCTGCCAGCATCGGGGTAGGATCCTCTTAGAGTGAGCGCTGGGTTCCGGGAGAACGGAGAGCTGACTCAGGCCTACGTCAGACACTGCCCACCCTGCAGATAATGCTGTGCGGCAGATGTGACAGCTTCTCTTTAAGGTGACACTGTCCAGCTCTGTTTAGAATAATCTCTGCATGCGTTCTATGATATGTTTTGATTCTCTCCCTTTTCTGGGGCTGGGATCTCTTCCAAACATGTCCCCAGTGATTTAGACAGAATGCACGGTTTGAATGCATATGAGTGACTTCATTTGGCCCTCATGAATTAATTTCACCCAAAGATTCACAGGTGAGAGTCTCAAGCATTCTGTGAGCTTTAGAAACCTCAAGTCTGAGGTGAAATACAGTCTCTTGAAAGGTTGTTAATAGAATTTGGGGTAGTTTGGTTAGACGGTAATAATTAGAGTACGTCACTGGATTTCCTAGTCTGCAGAAAGTTGTAATAATGGCATTCTTTTTTTTTTTTGTTTTGTTTTTTTGTTTTTTCGAGACAGGGTTTCTCTGTATAGCCCTGGCTGTCCTGGAACTCACTCTGTAGACCAGGCTGGCTTCGAACTCAGAAATCCGCTTGCCTCTGCCTCCCAAGTGCTGGGATTAAAGGCGTGCGCCACCACCGCCCGGCAATAACGGCATTCTTGTTACCTTAATTTTTAGTAATAAATGTATAGGACTGATTAAAATGGAAAAAATATGTGTATGAGTGTGCTGCACATATATCTGCATACTACCTGCCTGGTGCCCACAGAGATCTCTTCTGATCAGGAGTCCCTGCAACTGAGATTCTAGATGGCCCCTGTGCTAGCATTCTTACCAAGGCTTTTTAGTTTGCCTTGGTGCAAATCTGTAAATAAAAAGGAACTCAGTGTCTTTATCTTCCATTAAACTCCGAGCTATCTCTCTCTCTCTCTCTCTCTCTCTCTCTCTCTCTCTCTCTCTCACACACACACACACACACACACACACACACACACACACGGTCCTTTGGCAGGTCAGTTCAACAGGTCCCTCATCCCTTGACCTTTTCTCTTAGAACTAACAATATCAAATAATTATACCAAAGCCTCATGCCTCTTGCCTCAGGTCCTTAGGATTCCTCAGAGGAAAGTGCTTTCCTGCTGGAGGCACTTTACTTCAGGTTGATCCCTGATTAAATTTGGTATAATGCAGGAGATTCATTCCATCTCTCCCTCTCTCTCTTCCACCTCTCTCTCCTTCTCCCTCTCTCTCCTCTCCTCCCCCCCACCCAGTGTGTGTGTGTGTGTGTGTGTGTGTGCATGTGTGTGTGTGTGTGTGTGTGTGTGTGTGTGTGTGTAATTATGGTGTTTGGACCCAGTAGGAAGAAGCCAGGAAATGAGGTCTAATTAAATAAGGATTTAAAGCAGAACAAGTAGCCTGGAGTTACAGAAAGACAATGATCCGGTATGGAACGGCAGTAGCAGCTACCCATGTCTGTGCAGATACCCATGTCTGTGCAGATACCCATGTCTGTGCAGATACCCATGTCTGTGCAGATACCCATGTCTGTGCAGATACCCATGTCTGTCTACCTCGGCTTTGTGTGGGTAACGTAATGCTGGAAGCACACAGAGCTATCCTCACACTTACAGGATGTCAGGCATCTTACAGGATATCAGGTATCTACGGTACCCACTGCTCAGTTGTATTAAAGATGTTTTGCTGTGTAACAAATGGCTACCCATTTAGTACTTTGAAAACAAGACACAGCAGCACCTCCTGGTAGGCCTTGAGTCCAGTTTTAGGACAGAGTTAGGGTCTCATCTGAAGGTTGACTGGGGACGGGTCTCGTACCTAGTGACAGCTGCTGAAGAGTTTTCAGCCGGAGGCCCCTTGAGGCTTCTTGCCATGTGGTCTTCCTTGTGTCAAAGCCAGAAGAGAGCAGAAGAGTCTTCTGTTAAGATGGATGTCACATGTAGTTAGAAGTGACATCCGCCTGGCACGTCATATCCTGTTGCTTAGGAATGATTCACAAATCCTGCACACGCTTGAAGGGAGGAGATTCCACTAGACCCTAGTCTGTTCACCACAGTTTTTTGACCTTTGACCTCTGAGCAAACTAAGGCCCTAAAACGGGAGCTGGCGTCTGTCTGTCACACGCTCCCTGAGCCGATTTCTGTGGTTCAGCTTCCATGTAGAACTTCTCTGTGTCTTGTGCTTTTTCCTCCTCAACTCCAAACGGCTCAGCGCAGCATCAGCCTTTACTACCACGTGGATCTTTGCGGGGGTGGGGGTGGGTGGGGGGATAGGGGGTGGGGGGTGGGGGGTTGGGGGGTGGGGTGGGGGGGTGGGGGGAACTTCACAGCCACGTAGCGCGGACCTCCATGATACAAGCTAAAGCTAATGAAGCCTCTGGGTTGGGAGGCAAGTAGCTCTATGCAACAGCCTTCAACTGCTGCCTGAGACAAACCCAACTGTACTGTTGTAAAGGAGGAAAAGAGCCTCGCCTTCCCGGACACCACAGTGTCCCCAAACTAAAACAAGCCAGCAGCGAACGAGTGCCTATGGGAGGGAGGTCAGAACTATGAACTTCAGGGTCTGCTGAGTCCCTACCGAACTGTCTCTAATCCTCTTCAGCAAAGGTCTAGAAAAGAGAAACCAACCATTCCCTCACAGAGTAACACCGCCTGCTTCTCTTTATTCTCAGCAAACGTAGACATATAAGAATATATTGACTTGAGTAACCAACCCACTAAGAATGACCTGCTGGCCAGTGAGACAAACAGATCCAAGACTCCCTCCCGGTCCATCTCTCATAGCAGCCTGTCCCTCTGGGACCCGAGACACTCAGAACCTGGTGGCAAAGAGGCAAAGTTTAAAAACCAACCAATCATCAGCCCAGATCTCAGCAGTGCACTCAGGCCTGCCTCTGAGGAAGAATCCGCCCAGATCTTGAGTTGTGGGTGTGGCAAGCCGCCTCGGTAGCAGATCCCCAGGTGAGCACCATGTCACTGACAAATACAGCACTGCATAATAGAGGCTGAGTTTCCTCTCTGTAATGTCTGAAAGACTTCAGCTTCTACCTCAAGAAGTGGAAGCAAAGCCTGATTTAATATGAGATGTATGGTGTATGTGCGTGCGTGCGTGCGTGCGTGCGTGCGTGCGTGCGTGCGTGCGTGTGTGTGTGTGTGTGTGTGTGTGTGTACACGCGCATGCCTTTTTTCTGGGTCCAAGTCTTCAATCCAGTCCTCCCTATCCGCACTGTAGCTTATAAAACATGCCAAGTTTTGGTCTCAAATGGCTACACTTGGCCAACAGTCTCCCAGCAAAGTTATGACCACCATTTCCTCTTCCCCTTGGACTCTTATGAAAGAGGCGCTGGCTGTACTTACCTCCCATCATCCTCAGAGAGTAACCACGGAGCAGCGAAGCAGGATGTAAGGAGTTTGTGCCTGTTCACCCTGGTGCTCTCCGGATGGGATGGCTCGAGGAGCTGAAATCGCCCCCACCTACTAGGGAAGTTTGGAGAAGGGCAGGAGGCTGCTCCTTAGGCCCGTGCTCTCCCTGGGGTCTTGTAGTCCTGGGCTGGTTTGTGTTTCATCTCCCGGCTCCATGTGGACTTTCTAAAGATAACTTGCTTTCCAACAGAAATCGCAATACATGTTTCAGACAAGGCAGCCAACAAAATCACTGGGGAGGGAAATGAACAAAGCATTTATTTGGAGAGTAAGATGAACTCTTCTGGGTTACATAACCCACTTTGTGGAGATGTGTCTACCGCAGACCCGGCAACAGCATCCGAAGTACGTCAACTGGACGGACGGCCTTCTGGACTCACTGACACGAGCCTTTGCTGAATGCAGATTATCAGGCTCGTCCCCTGGTGACTGCCACTTCCTGAACTCACAGTAGCTTCTGTCCCTACTTCCTGCTTGCTAGGTAAGTCCTGTGATGCTCCAGTCGGTTCCCACTTCCTCGATGTTTTGTGGGTTTTTTTGTTTTTTCTTTTCTTTTTTTCTTTCTTTCTCTTTTCTTTTCTTTTCTTTTCTTTTCTTTTCTTTTCTTTTCTTTTCTTTTCTTTTCTTTCTTTCTTCTTTTTTTTTTGCCATCCACAGAGGCAGGGGCTTTCCTCAATAAACTCCCCAGACCCTCCTTGTAGCCCTAGGTACACTTAAGCTGAGGCGGGAGTCCCAGGCCAGCCTCCTAGTATCCTTGTGGCCAAACAGAGCACTGGGATCAAACTGGCGATGGTGCCAACTGGCTTTAAGGACTTCCAGGAAGATCCAGTCCTCATAGGGATGGGTGAAGTCTGGAAATCCAAAGGAGCTCATTCTGCTACTAAGCCAGTGGGGTTTTTGTTTGCTTGTTTGTTTTGTTTTGTTTTGTTATATTTTGTTTTTGAACAGGCACAAAGCATCCACCAGCATCAGATGTCCTTCTGAAGTCTTCTACTCTGAGGAAGGTCCCTCTGTGCTTCCTTTACAGATGAAGAAGGCGAGGTACAGAGGTGAGTCGGGTTGCTCTAAGTCACCTTAGTAGAGATAGAGGCAAGGGATAGGTCTGGATCGGCCTGGCTCCGAAACCCGGGTCGTGCTCGCTAAAGTGGCCGCGCTCAGCCTTCCTAATGCTGGGAGCCTTTAATGCTGTTCTTCCTATCATGGGGAGCCCCAGCCATAAAATTACCTCATTGCTACAAGATCTGCAAAGTTGCTACTGTTACGAATCATAATGTAAATATCGGATATGTGGGATCTCTGATAGATAGGTGACCCCCGTGGAAAGGGCATTCAACCCCAAAGGGGTTGTGACCCACACACAGGTTGAGAACCGCCCGCTCTAATGGCATGCCAGTGCGGGGGCGGGTGGGGGGTTGGGGGGTTGTCTCAAGTTTACACTGGCTGCAAAGCATTTCAACATCTGTTGACTCTGGGAACACACAGGTGAAAGAGGTCCTGGGTCCTGGAGAGCGTGTTAGGAGCAGGAACTCAGAGAAGCTCACACACTCTGCCAATCAGGCGGAAATGAAAGGGTCACGAAGAAACACACTCTGGGAGAGCAGGCCTCAGCTGGGGGACAGACCGGCCCCTCCTGGGGGAGGCAGCCTCTGAGGAGGTAGCTTGAAGGAAGGGAGGATAGAGTCAATCCAAGGAGGGGATCTACTCAGGCTATGAAAGGAGAGCCTGCCGTCCAGAGGCATTACACGGCGCTGAAGCTCCAGCCGTTGCCCACGTGTTCCTGTTGAACTCTTCCCTGCAGAGGTCTTTCCTTCCAGAGGACCGCCATCACTGCTGGCCTGAAACATTCTCTGCTCCCTGCAGCTCTCTCCCCATTGCCCTTTCTTTCATCTTGACTGGAGAGTTCTGTGGGAATTTCTACTTAACCTTTACTGTTTGAAGGGATCCAGTGCTATGACGGGTGACATCCTCCCTCCGCCTCCCCCTCCCCCTCCCTCTAACACTAGGCCTCGACTTTGAAACATCACACAAACGGTCCTTCCTGCCTGTCTTTTAGCCTAGGTAAACATTCGAATCTCATTGTGTATAAAGTCAACAGAAACTGACCGGTGAGATCCCACTTCAATGGGCTTTGAAATGAAACACCACCCAAGGGTTCCACCTGTGCTCAAGGGAAGAGAATCAAGTCTGCTGCCCCTGCCCACGTGATCCTCTGGCTGAATGAGTCCCATTACCTGCCAGGGAGACCCTATGGGAGCCCATTCGTTCTGAGACTCCAACTGAGTCCTTCTTCCCCTGAGTTGCTAGCTAGCAGGGTGTGTCTGCTCCCACAGGAGTAGCAGCCGCTGCAGACGAGGAATCAGTTGCATCACTCCTGTGCACACGCTGTGCTGTGTGTCTTCCAGCCCCTGTGACTGGCAGAGGCTGTACCAAAACCAAGTGTGGTCTGAGGGGGCACCAGGGGAATCACCTTTGGATCCGCTGAGCATACACAGCAGTCGACTGCTAGGCTTCGTGGATTTATAATGCAGGCCCAGCCCTGCCCCGGTTGTTTCTCTCCACAGCCCCAGGCGTGCCAGCTCCGTTCCCTGGTTTTGTGGGTTCTCTTCCCGGCTGCTGTACCCACGTGTTCAGCTCCATTTGGACCATCTTCCTACTTCCTCTAACCTGCTAAAGATGTGAACCCAATGACTAGACCCTCAAAATTGGAGACACCAGGTGGCAAAATAACCAAATTCCAAATGATGTGTGACTATAGAAAAAAAAATCAAGAATAGCAACAACCTTAGTATAATGGACCATCGAAGAGTGTGGAACGGTGGTTAAAAAGACCATGGAGAGTTGATTAGAAGGTGCAGTCGTGAGGCCAGCAAGCTTAACTACTCGTTTGCTCTTTGGAATCCACATGGTGAAGGAAAACCCAGATTCGTAAAGTTATCCTCTGACCTCCACATGTGCTGAGATTCACATGTGTGCCCCGCCCCACAACCACATGCAAATAAATAAATAAATAAATAAATAAATAAATAAATGTAATGTTTTAAAAAAAATATGGGATAAGGAGAAACTTTGAAATAGACAAGGCAAATGGAGGCGGGTCTGGAAGGGAATGATCATTGTTCTTAACTGATACTGGCTAGGTTTGTCTCAGAGATTTTCATCTGGGACGCGAGTAGGTTTCTTATGTGTATTATTATTTCCATTCTATCTACTTCCAAAAATGATTTTGGAGGCATAGACGTGTCACCAGCCAGGAAAAGAGAAAGAATTCATTATACATTTGATCAAGGCCTTAATACGGCATGGCCTTTTCGCCTCTCCCTCTCCCACATGTCACATGAAGGGGTCGGAGCAGATGATCTATGGGGTGCTACTCGGTGCCCATTATCTGTGGTTTATGGCGGAAGCCAACCCATTTCCTTTTGGGCTTTCTTTCGGGGTGAATTCGCTGTCTGCAGGCTTTCTTTTGGCACACATCTCACTACTAGTGTTCTGTGTGTGCCATTTTCCTCGACTGATCATGAGACCTCCGTGCCAGAACAGGGTTTTATTCAGCCTGTGTCATCTTAACACAGGGCTTGACACATGGCAGATGTCACCAAATACTGTCCATAGAGCTGAGATGTGGATGAAGTGACAGGAACGGAATTGGACACCCCGTGCTTAAGGAGAACTTTGCCAGGAAGCAAAGAGATTCTGCACAGCCTATCTGACCACTTTCTGCAGGAGGCTTGTCCAGTGCCATTTCAGGGTTGTGGACTAAGGGAAATTTACAAGTCTCCGTTGGGCTTGGAGATCTCTCAGTTCGTACTAACTTCCCAGCAGGCAAGTGGTGAAGAGAGCTGGCGTGACCACCTCCTTAGTCAGAATGTCAGCATGCTGTAGGCAGGTGGCGCCTGCTCGATCTGAGCCACTATGATGTCAAGACAATTCCTAAGTGGGAAGCTCAGCCCTCTGTAGCTGGGCTTTGCTACGTTGTGGTTTCTTCTTTCTTCTCTTGCTTTTCCACCATTTCGACCCCTTAATAGTAGATAAGAGAGAGAAAGGAGAGAGATGAAAGGAATGAGATCCCTGAATAAAGTCAAGGGTCAGAAAGGGGGCAGCATTATTTTTAGACTGTTTCCTGCTGCTTAGGGCCATCAAGTAGGCTGTGGGGTAGCTGAAGAGGCCTCCAGAAGAAGGAACGTCATAATCGGACTTGGTATTTTAAAAAGAGCGAGGGCTGGGCTGTGAAGACGGGGACACCAGAGAGAGTTGAGTTTAGGAAGACCATTAACAGATTTTGGGGAATCTCTGAAAGAGGAATGCTAGTGGGTAGCTGCCAAGGACCGGCCTCAGCTTAGAGAGGGGTTCCTGAGGAAGAGGTTTTTGGGAGCTGCAAGAAAACAACTCAGAGTCACTCATGGGTCCAAGCTGACAGCTCTGTGTTCCGGTTAATCTGGCTCTTCAGACAGCTGTGTAGATAGATCAGCTCTTGCAGACCAAAGCCTAGCCTTTTATTTACACATCAATTCAATCATTAACCCATGTTCTTTTTGATTACCTCACAAATCAGCATTTTATGACCCTAACCCCTTGATTCTTAGAGACAGCAAGTACATTTTTTTTATAATGTAGCAAATGAACTCAAAGACCTGCCTGCCTTTGTAAGCACAAACAATAACGTAGCTGTGTGGGATCTGGCTGTGAGATCACCATTCCCACCACATCTTGACATTGTTCTATTTCAGGCTGACCTTGAACTCAGAAATCTGCCTGCTTTTGTATCTTTCCGACAAGCTGGTTTATTGGTGCAGCTGCCTTTGTTCTGTTAGGTCCGTGAAGGCCTTCATACAATTCATATTGCATCCTTATATTTTGTATAGTTGAGAAATTATACATTCTTGAACTCGTGTTTTCAGAGTTCTTTCCCACAGCCTTAAGAGTTATTCTGAAGGTTGTAGCACTCACCATTTTGCTGAAGAACACAGTCTCTCCTCTCAGACTCAGGCTGTTTCTAATTATCATGGAGTCATTAACCTTAACAAGGAGAGCATTCCCCAAAGGAGGAACATGAAAATATGTACATTATTATACAAACAAGCCCTATACCTACAGCAACTGTTAGTACTCATGGGGGCCTACACCCTGATAGCTCTGTTCCAGAGGCAGAAACTGTGTCACACTGTCTCTTCACACGCCAGGACTTGGCAGAAAGCTCAAGACAAACAAGAAAGATGCATTATATATAAGGGAGGAGAAGGCAGATCCAAGAGTATCTGATAACTGGGCATAGTGGTCCACCCCTATAATCTCAGGTACCGGGGAAGTTGGAGTCACAGTGGGTTAAAAGTTGGAGGCTAACTTGGAACATTTAGGAAGACCGTCTCAAAATAATGTAAAAAGGGGCCATGCACTGGTGTAGCTTAGTAGTAGATCACTTGCCTAAGATACCTGGGGCTTGGTTTTGATTCCTAGTACCTTTAAGGAAAAAAAATAGAAGGTAGGGTGGTGAGCATGAAGAAAGTAGAGGAGGCCATGAAGTTGGAGAGAAGGAAGTGGGCCAGGAGAAATCAGGGCAGTAATATTTCAGTCCTAGAGCCTACAATACATCTAGGAGAAGTTAGTGGGCAGAGACAGAATGTGGGTTTGTGGAGAAGGGATGCTGAGATCCATCCCAGGCACATCGCAAAAAGGTAAAAAAAAGTTCTTGGTACATGTAGTTGGGCATACCCGTGGGGAGTTTGAAACACCGGTCTAGTTTCAGGGAGTAGCCACAGCTGAAATAGACTTACAAACCAGATAAAGATGCAATCCCCATACAGGGAACTCAGGTGGGTCTCTGCTGTGCCCTCTACCAGATCCATAGTCTCTGTGCCCTAGACAATGTCACAAGTTGTTTCTAAAGCACAGCTCAGACTTGGTGCCCTGTTGAAGTATGTCCTTCGGAGAGTTTCCAGTGTACAATGAGATCCTTCCTATAAGATTCTTTATGACCTGGCTGGCTTTGTCCTTCTAGAATATGTTTCTTGTATATGCAAGTATGCCTGCATCTTGCAAATCACACTCTCCTTTTTGAATACGCTTTAATGTCTGTTTTGTTCTCTCCTGTCTACTCCAAATGCTTCATTTGTCTCTTCCTGTTGAAAGTTTATTATTGAGTCTTCAAAGAGTGAGGTGGTCATGGTCTTAATCCCCTTTATAGGTGATCTTGTAGGTTCTTGCATCTCTCATTTCAATCATGATTGGTTGGTATTTTCTGCTGAGACACCCCCCCTATATAATCCTGCCAGCAATAAGTGCCTTGTGTCACTCACCAGCCCCTGAGACCTCTAGGGCTAATTTCTATGCCTTCTGCCTCCAGGAAGACACATAACGAATGCAGAGTACAGAGAATGTCTGTGTTAGAGCTTGGCTTTTGAGTTTCAGAAGTTAAGAATGTAGAGTTACGAAACTAGACTTGGGAGTTCCTATTTTATGTCATATAAAACAGATTAAAACCCAGACTTCCTCACTCACAAGCTAGATGGAAGTTCTCTAGACTGAGGAAAATGGGAGGGTGGGGACTATTGAGGGAAGGGAGGGTTATATTCTTTAAAATGGAAGAGACATCCCTGGAGCTGCCCCTCAGAGAAGAATCAGCCAGAAGGATGGCTCGGCCCCTGCTGATACTCAATGGTAGGGGAGAAGCACCCGCAGACCACGTGGTTTCCACTCCAGCAGGTGTTCATCCCGCCTTCACCTTGCTATGCAAAGAGCCACGTGGACCACCTCTGGGAACATCACCTCTGGGAAATAGTATTAAATATTTATAAATAAATCCTAGTGTGGGGTTACTACTTGCCTCAATAGTTTATGTTCCCAAAAGAAACACACACACACACACACACACACACACACACACACACAGCCTTTAGATTATAATATGCCTTAGGCAGCACAATAGCTGGGCCACTGCCCAACCTCCATGCTGTTAGAATCTACCTCCCACCAATAACTCTGAGTTGGCGTACTAATTTCTAAGTCCAATCTTGGCCACTCTTGATCCCATTGAGCAGCCCTCTGGGCCACGTTCTCTTGGCCCCCAGATATGGTGGCTCTACTACTCTTTCCTGCACGCACCTCAGACATGGTGTCTCCCTCTTCCCGCTTCCTCTGAGCCCTGAAACACTAAACCCTGCCTCTGTCTCTCCTCCCCAACTATTGGTTACTGGTATCATTTACCATTCAGAATTAACTGGGGAGGCTACCTACAGACCCTCTCCTGCAAACTGGTGTGTGTGTGTGTGTGTGTGTGTGTGTGTGTGTGTGTGTGTCCCAATTAGCATTAGGTCACAAGCAGCGACAACCATGAACCATCCATCAAGGGTAAGTAAGTTCTGTTAGCACTAGTGACTCTATGTAACCTTGGTCTACATATTGCTCAGGTGTTTAACACCTTTTCCGCAGTCTGGGACTCAATTACAGATTCTATCCACAAGTCCCCCAAATACAGGCTGGGGCTCTGACAAACTGTGGGTGCTATGAGCTGCTTCTCACACCATGTCTATATTGCTGGAACACTGCATGTGCATAGCTCAGAATCTCCCTCCTGCAGTAGTAGCCTCTGCTACACACATCCAAAGCTTGGACTTTGAGTCTCTCTCACACTATGAATACCTACAGGACATCTATCTCCTGTGGCCTCTCCACTCTCCCCGACCCCGCTCTCTTCTGCAATGGCTGGTCTGTGGGACGTCAGACTTTAAGATTTCTTGTCAGTCTCAGCCCTTACAGGTCTGAGGAGACTGAGGGGAGGGGACAGTGTGATACCTGCTGCAGCTTTCTGCTCTCCAGGACTTTTCTCTGACTGCTTCTTCCAGTATCATTCCTGCTGTATCTTGCTGCTTCTGAATCAGGGCACTGACAATTCTGTTACAGTCTCTGTCATGCCTAGCTTTTGGTTTTGTCTTCCCCGCCTCTGCAACTTCTTTAGGAGTGTCTTCATGGACTCCTCTCTGAGTTATCACAGTTCAAATGGGTTTCCCATGGGATGCTGTTGTAGAGTATATTCTTTCCAAAGATGGCTACGATGGCCTCTCTTTTCCCAACGCTCCTCTTCCAATAGAACTTGAACAAGAGCGAGTGATACTGCAACTTCTGAACTCAGGACAAAAATGATGTCACTGCTGTCTGATTCTCTTGGGATGCTTCAGAGCCTTGGGCTGTCATGTAGAGAGTCTGACTTCTGGAGACAGCCAGACTGTAAAAACCATCCCTCAAGGAGGGATGGCACAGAGAGGCCATGATATGGAGAGGCCTACTATAGAAGAGATTCCTGGGCGGCCCTTGAGGTTTCTGCAGGCCTCTGTGTGATGGTAACTGTAAGAGGGAGTTGAGCACTTCTATTTCCTGTATCACAGATATGCAAAGGATTGTTGTCTGCTCCCTGTACAGTTGGGGTGACGTACTGTGTAAGAAATGGCCACTGAGGGAGGCAGTGGTGTGTCACAGAATACCTGGAGCTGTGCATCTTCAGAAGCAAGCAGAAAATGTCCGCTCTGGGATCTGAGTTTCCTGTAATGAAGGGATTGGGTCTACTGTGTCTGCCAGAGTGGCCGACATGCCAGAGTCCACGCATGGGATTTGTAAATGTAGCTAATGAGTTTGGGCACTCTGATCACTTGAGACAGGAGAAGAGGGAGAACACTGTGTCACAGACCATGTGAAGGAGACCCCAGATCCCACTTTTTCCACTCACAAATATGTCTCATTGACCCAGTGACCAGGGTAAGACATCTTGAGTTCTTTTAGAATAACATTTAAGTAGTGAGCTCAGTGTCCATTGTGTTAAAATCAAGTCATGGGCTTTCCAAAGATCTCTTGAAGGCTCTGGCTAAGTGTACCCTCCCTGTTTCCTCATGTGTGTGCATGAGCATGTACATATCTGTGTGCATGTGTGTACATGTGTGTGTTCACAAATGTGTGTATGCATGTATGCATGTGTACATGCATGTGTGTATGTGTATGTGCATGTGTGTATGCATGTCTGCATGTGTTGCATGTGCATGTACATGTGCATATGCAGATGTGTGAATGTGCATGTGTATATGCATGTGTACATGTGGTGTATGTTCGTGTGTGTATGCATGTGTGTGCGGGTGTGCATGCATGCACACATGTGCTTGTGTGTGTGTGAGTGTGCGTCTGTGTGCATGTGTGTGTGTGTATGTGTGCGCGCACATGTGTGAGTGCGAGTGTGATCAATTCAAGGCCAGAATAGGACCTTCCCCAAACTGGACAATGTTGTCAGACAGAGGGAAAGAGGCCACTGCTTGGATAGCGCTCCTGAGATGATGGGTTTGGAAACTGGGAGTGCCAGAACTTTCCTGGAAAGTTTATTTTTGCTGAGTTTTAAGCCTGACTTCAGACCATTAGCTCTCGTGGATAATGCCAGTTTGTTCAAACATGCAAAGGAGCCAGCTGTCTTAGAAAGGGGGTTATCTCTTGCCAAGTGAGAGTTTTGTGGTCTGGCTCGCCTCTGTGCTTGATTGCTGAACTTTTAAAGCAAATTGTAAGGGAATGTTAGAGGGGATCTCCGTTGCTCAGACGGAGCGCTGGGGTGTGTTCATACTGGGCACTGCTCTCTGGGGGGGGGTGTCTTAAGGTGTGCACAGTCCGATTTGGATGGCCTGAAGAGGGACTAAGGTTCTTCAGACCTCCCGGCCCCTAGCTAAGTACACAAGTTCTTCTAGTGAGCCTGGCTTACTTGAAGTGAGAAAGTCTACTTACTCATCTTCCAGCCGGCCCACCTGGGTTGGGCTATCTTTTCCCTGATCCCCATGATACCCCTTTTCCCCTATATCAAGAATCTTCTAAACCCCTGGTCCTCAGTCTTCCTAACACTGTGACCCTTTAAAGCAGTTCCTCATGTTGTGATGACCCCCAACCACAAAATTATTTTCATTACTACTTCAACGGCAATTTTGTTACGGTTATGGATTGTAACGTAAGTAGCTGATATGCTGGATATCTGATATGTGACCGTCAAGAGGTTGTGACCCACAGGGTGAGAACCACTGCTCTAAACGGATAATACCCTTAGGCAGAAACAACATACAGGAAGGGCCTCCATCTGAATGTGGTCAGCAATGCATTACCACTGCTGCTAAGAGCAAAAATGTTTCAAACAGAGATGCAAGACAAACTATTCAAGGGACCATGGTGACAAGTGTGGGGACCACTATGCCCATCATCCGGATCGTTCCCAAGCTCCGACTGACGTACCGTATTCTGTTGACTGCTGTGGCCACCCCACGGCTATGGCATGTCCCTCTGACCACTGGGAAGAGATGGCTGTAGTATCAGGTCTGTGTTAACTTTTCTGTTAATGGGAACAGTGTGGCTGGCTGGCGCTCTGCTGTGACTCAGATATCGGCAGGCTGACCCCTTTCTGTACACATCCAGAGTGCCTTCACAGTCCAGGTCCTCACTGTCGTCAGCTAGAGGGCCTCTCGCCTAGAAGTCACATGCAGTGCTGCAGGCGCCCCATCTGCTTTACATTGCTTCTCTCTCTCTCTCTTTCCCTCTCCCTCTCTCCCCAGCCCCACCCTGAACTCCTTTGGTAAAGTCAGTCGGGGCCAGTCTGCTGACTCCCAAGTCTATGCATCTATAGAGTGTTTTCGTATATGCCCCCCAGACGTAAGATTATTGAATTCAATGAAGATGTGTGCACAGCAGTCATCAGGAATTTTGGAACCTTGGAATTCACCAAGGAATTCTGTTCCCCACTCCTGGAATACCGCCGGGACAGCCCAGGGCAGGGGGTTCAGAACTGTGAGCATGCGAAGAACGGGTGTGGGTTATTCATCCCTCTTCTCCAGCTCGAATCTAATAGCTCTACCCTGGCAGGTCTGGTAAGCTACATGGTCTTCAGTGACAATTGGAGCAAAGTGACAAAGAGTGTGGGTCACACAGATTTGATGGACCTTTGATTCAGCACCTATGCTCTACGAATTGCATTTTCTGTTTCTTTACAAATGGGAATGAGTACTAATAACGTTCTTCCCTAAGGTTGCTGTGAAGATGAAAGGAAATCATATTCACTGAGCACCGAGCTCAAGGGCTGGCATGGAGCAGGCAACGAGTGAAGTCAGGCATTACTATTATAACAGTTATTAATTATTATTAATAGCAATTTTAAATTATTATAATAACAATTTTAAGTTATTATTAATAACAATTTTAAAGATTTCTTTTTTCTTTTTTGTTTTTTCTTTTTCTTTTTCTTTTTTTCTTTTTTCTTTATCAAGACAGGGTTTCTCTGTGTAGCCCTGGCTGTCCTAGAACTCACTCTGTAGACCAGGCTGGCTTCAAACTCAGAAGTCTGCCTGCCTTTTAAGTAATTTTTAAAGATTTATTTTATTTTTATTTATGAGTACACTGTAGCTGTTTTCAGACACACCATAAGAGGGCAACAATGTTATTAATAAATTTATTATTATTATTATTATTATTATTATTATTTTATTATTATTATTAATGACCTATCTTAGAGCACTTGAGTGTTAGGAAAAGAGAGAATGTAATGTCATCTCTAAGACAAGATGAAAGAGAAGGGCTCATACAAGGGGCCGCATTCCCTTGTGCTTTGTGTAACAGAAGGTTCCTGCAGTGATGTCAGGCCCAGCCCAGGAACCTGAGCCCTCCTCTGAAAATCCTCTCAGTAATTTAGTGTAAGAAACACATCTTCCTTCAATTTAGAACATTTGGGTGGCGGTGCAGTACAGACGCTAAATATTTTCGGCGTGTGACTCCAGAAGGTGGGGGCGGGGATTGGTCAGTCTGAGCCCTTTGAACATCACAGGGTCTCACTGGATGAAAGGTTCGTGTTGAATGTGGCATTTTATAAAATTAAAAGAAAATAATTTTTTGGCTGAAACAGCTGTGCGTCTCTGCAGAGCAGAGGGATATCTTGAGGCCGCGTGTGGACCCGGGGAACTTGGGGCCTTTTGGAGAACATCTGGAAACTGCACATCCAGCATCAAACATCGCAAATCAAGTATGAAGTTGTTTATTGAGAAATTCCTCAGCGTCGGGGCATTGCAAGTGTCAACTCGTGCTCCGTCCCAATTAGGATGCTTACAATTTCCCATGATCCTTTGCATACCAACAAACAAACAAAAGCCACCCCAACTTCCCCTGCCCTCTCTTCTTCCTCCAGCCTCCCAGGGGGATTGACCGCCTTTGTCCCGCATTCTGCCAACCAGGTGGTCACACAGTCAGCAACAGCCGCAGTTACAGACATGACAATTTTCTACTTCACTGCCGTAAGCAAACACTGAGCAACGGGGCAGAGACGGCCAGGAACGCCAGCGGCTTCAACAGAAAAGGAAGACAACTGTTTGTCCCGGGATTTAGCTTAGGCTGAAGGCAGCTCTATAGTTCAGATTAAAAAAGAAAAGGCACCCAGCTTCCTCCTCCTCCTCCTTCTCCTCCTCCTCCTCCTCCTCCTTCTCCTCCTCCTCCTCCTCCTCCTCCTCCTCCTCCTCCTCCTCCTCCCACTCCCTCTTTCTCTTCTTTCCTTCAACACTAATGTTCCAGAGAAGGAACCCGTAATACCTAAGCTTAGTGGGGCTTAACGAACTGTAACAGGTCCAAACAGGGGCAGCTGTGACCTACACAATAAATCACTTGAGTACATCTCAGGGGAGAGGAACTTCCCTCCCTGGCCCTCTTACCCTTCCTGTAGATATGCAAGGAGTTGAAGTTAAAGGGGAGTTAAAGGAAAAGAATTCGCCTTCTCCAGTCAGTTTATTTATGTGGATTCTATTTCCCCGTCGTCTTCCATAAGGGGTTCCATTTTGGAACCAATTCTTAAATTTGAATTGCTTTGCCCCCTTTTTCCAAGTCATTTAAAGGAAAGCTTCATCCCCATGAGACTCTGATGTAATTTATAGCAATCCTTTTAAGTGAGTGTCTCTGGGCCAGAAAGACATCGGAGGTCATTTAAGCCCAGTGATGACACCACAGGGCTGGGCACCATCTGCACCAGCCTGGGGTAAGGGGTGGGGAGGTAGGAGGGCCTTTACTGTGTAGTCAGGACTCCGGGGTCACCCCTGTCCTTCGAGAATAATAGGATGTGTCTGCAGAACAATGGGAAGCTCACCTGTCTGGGTGTCTCCTCATTTATATGTGTAAAACCTAAGGTCTGGGAAGAGGCTGGGATCTTCCCCTATGAAAGGCACAAAACTCTTGAATCTTGATGATTCTTGAATCTTGATGCTGAGCGGCTCCCACAACCAGTCTCAACCAGTCTCAACCGGTCTCTAGCACACAGAGTGCCTGCGACAGTTTCCTCGCAGGGGCAGAGGGTGTGTTCTCGGAAGAAAGCATCTGGAGACTCTATGAATTTCAGCTGATCCTCAGTCCAGGGCTCAGGGATGGTCCCTTAGACAAGGAACTCGGTAGCGTCGGACCTAACAGAGATTCTACAGCTCCTGGCGACCACCTTCACACCCTCAACAGAACCTCTGCCCCTTGCACTGCTGGCTTCTTCAGGTGTAGAGGTCTCCAAGTCCTTTTTCTTGTCCTGGTTGTGTTTGTCCAAGATCAGTCATTACAGCTGAAAAGATTCATGTGACGGCAGCAAATCACTGTTAGTGGAGTTCCGTCTAAACTCTCCAGGCCTGCCATGTTTTCCCCAACCCCTTCCCTTTAGCCAGGAATCCTAACAAAACATTCATTCAAGATACACACACACACACACACACACACACACATATGTGTATATATAAATATACATATATATGTACACACACATATATATGTATATATATGTATACACACACATATATATATGTGTGTATATATATATATATATATTATATATAACACAAAAGATTGTGTGTGGTATTGAGTACGGGCAGGGGCTGTGGAGGTCAGAGGGCAATTCTGTGTATTTGGGTCTCTGCTACATTTTATGCGGGTCCGGGGATTGAACTGAGGTCATTAGGCTTGCACAGCCTCTGCCCACGACGCCATCTCCAGCCTTCTTGCTGGATTCTAATGAGTATCTACCGAGCTGGGGGATCCACTCCCCCCACCCCCTCCACCCCCCACCCCCTCCACCCCACCCCATCCCCTCCACCCCACCCCACCCCCTCACCCCACCCCCACCCCCGCTAACACACCCGGAGCCTGTCAGAAGGTTTTGTGGAGCATCTGTGGGCAGCTCCAGGCTTGGCTTTCTGGCTTCTTTCTTTCCTGAAACAAAATGGAGGATTCTCCTCACACTCTAGTTCTGCTGTAGTGACAGCCTGACAAGAGGGATAATTTTTAATCCTGAACGTCACGCGAACAGTTGATTCATAATTGAGGAAGCTACTCAGACTGCTGTTCCTCCATGCGTCTCCCCTCCCCCCTCCGCTCCGCAGACTCCACCCTTCCCTCTCCCCCTCTGCTCTGCGGCCTTAGTTTGGTGGTTCACACTGAGCCTCGGCCTCAGCTCTTCCTCGGACTCTCTCTCCTTCTTCCCCCCCCCCCAGCCCTTCTGTTCCTCTTCTTTCTTTCCCCTGTCGGGCTCTCCTCCAGTGTCACCGGAATTTCCTAGCCCGACGCCTAGCTTGCCTCAGGAGGAGAGACGGTAAGGGAAGTGCGTAGAGAGTGGGCTAACATCGCGGAGTAGTTTGGACTCGACCCACAGAGAAAGGCTAGACCAGCGTAATCTACCACTCAGACAGTGCTGTGGTGGGCTCATTCCTGCCTCCCTGCTCCCAACCCCAACCATTTGATGTGGAGAAGCCAACGGAAGGCTCATCTTGGTGGTCTCCACCCTGAGCATAAGCTCTCTTAGCATACTATGGGCCTGGCCTTCATTCCTGTGCTAGATAAAGGCAGAGGAACCTCAGTGCATCTGTCAATGCTGAGGTAAACCTTGTGACGACTGCCCTACACCAATTCCTTCGCCTACAAACTTTTTCTTTTTAAAGCATTATAGTGTTGGGACCTGGGGGTATTTATTCTACATCTACAGCCATTGTGAGCTCTACTGGAGACTGTAACGAAATAAGGGAAAAAAATCTTGTTTTTATTCAAGAATATTTTATACATTATGAATGTGACTGTTAATTTTCATCTATAAAACTATTGAATTGAAATGCTATCTCTCTTATTCACTAGGACTTTTGAGTCTTGCTTAAATTTTGCCGAAAACGCCTCCCAACTCTTCCAATGCAATTTAGTTAGTGATCACTCTAAATTCTGGGACACCCCACCAGATACTTCTGATGCCTGTCCTTCTAGTGACAACAAGGACAGAAGTCACCCCCTGCCAACCAACCCCATCCTCTGCCCTGGAGATTCCCAAACACTGTAGACCGTGGCCGGCACATTTTGCTATTCCCTCAATTCAGGTCCTTGCCACTTGGGTCTGTGACCTTTGGGCCAGCTCTAAGGGTGGATCCTGGATGGCCCAAACCTCAGAAGTTCCTTTGGGATGGAACTTTTGGTGCTACAGGTTACAACTACGGAGAGTGGAGAAGCAGAGTCTAAGTTCATCTAACTTGACCAGAAATCCCCCACAGTGGGACTTTGCCAATTACTCTTCTGTTACTTCCGGTGCTCTTTGTAATTGGAGGCTCTTTGTATAGGGATCCACTAAAAGTGCTACATTGTATCTCATGGACCCTAGATGCTGTAGCTTGGATGGGTTCTTTTTCAACTCAAACTGAAACTATGTGGCCATTGACTGAGGTGGTGTGGGGAAGGCAGGGCCATTGAGAAGGCGGGGCACCTTCCCCTTGGGAGCTCCTTCTTCCAGGGACTGAGTTAGTTGCCTTGAGAGTGGATTAGCAGAAGATGGGGCTGCCCTCTGTGCTTGGCTTCCTTCTTACACCCACCTGCCCTTCCAACTTCCATCCGTTTTGACACCACCAGACACCTGCAGCATCTTCGAGGGTCTTCTACCTCCAGAACCATGAGCTAAATAAACGTCTTTATAAACCATCCAGTCTCAAGAACGCTGTTATAGTAACAGGAAACCAACAGACAGGCCATTCTCAACCACGCGCTTATCCTGGTCTTTAAGGCTATTTCTGTTCTTGCTATAAACAGCACTGTAGTCAACATCTCTGTCTTACTTTTTTTGCATATCAGTAAGTTTGCTGAAGCAAGCAGATTTCTAATTATTGAGCTGTAGAGTAAACATCGTTTTCTGATAGAGCCTGCTAAAATCTGCTCACAGGAGGACAGACCACTAGGAATAGACAGAAAGGGTTGAGGGTGGGGGAGGATAGGAGCTCAACTCCCCCAAACCATGTCCACCAGTGCAGATGTTAGATGTCCACCTGAGATGCTGGCATTGGGTCCTAGGGGTCCTCTACTGGCCCAGGTGTTGTCCTTTGATAGCTAGTGATGAGGAGACAGGGCTCCCAGAGGTGAAGCTGGGCGGCTGGGTCAGCAGGAAATGGTGAGAGTGGTCAGGGCAGCTGGGATTTACCCAGCGATCCATTTACTGCTTCCCCAACCAGTGCAGGCTACAGCTTACCTGGTTGTGTAACACAGGTAGAGGGCCACAGGCTCTCTTTTGTAAGGTGTGGCTTCTGTGGTGTGCCTCTCTGTTGGATGGGCAAATCTGTCAGTGCATAGCCATGTTCACTGTCCCCTGCTCCCTGTATGTTCCTAAAGCTAGAAACGACCAAGGAGATGGCATTAGAACAGAGCCCCGAGCCCCGTGCTCCGTGTCCTGGGGCTCCCAGGGATGGAAGGCTAACGTCTCCTTTGTCTTGCTGTCATCTTTGTACCTCCCAGCATCCCCAGAAATGGTGTTAATGTCCCCTTTCATTGCCTGCTGCACTGCTCTCTGCATCCCAAGACAGCTACTCTGTCAGGGCAGCGGCCTTGAGATTGCGTTCCCACTGGCCCAGATGTAGCAAACTGTAGCTTCTCATTAAATGTTTGAGTGACTAAGGTCCCGTTTGTGGTCCCATTTGTAGGTTTGCTGCCTCTATCTCTAAAGAGCCGAGGAAGTTGACACTGGTGGGTTGCCCCTGCCCTGTTGGCGGTGCGGATTGAACCAGACCCCAGGTCAGGGGACAAATCAGAGAGTACAGACCCAGCCTTAGGAATCTCAGCACTAAAGCACAAAGACACCCCTGTCCCTGTCAAAAGACCCGGGAGAATTTACATGCTTCTACTGGTCCTTGGCTTTATCTCAGAAACTTTCAAATGTTGAAGAGGAAGAAAAATAAGGAGATTGTTTATCGTCTCTGGGTTTTTGAAAATGCTTTAAGGACCAGTGAACAAAAACAATGGGCCTCGGCCCAGAAGAATGTTGCAAGGTGCAGTCCATTGTTAAACCTAAGCTTGTAAGGTGGTTAGACAAGGAACAGGAAAGCTGTTACCAGGACAACTTCTGACTCTACGGGGAGTTCAGAGGATGTTTGACACACATGGCTGCACTTCATTGAGCCTTGGACTCCTCGTCTATAGAAGGGCGGTGCTATTCTGCAGTGGCTGAGGAGAAATGAGGAAAGAGAGTGACTTTGAACTCACCTGTGGCTTTAAATTCAGCATGGTCAGTGGTTCTCAACTTTCCTAAAGCTTTGCCCCTGTAATACAGTTCCCCATGTTGTGGTGACCCTTGACCATAAAATTATTTTGTTGTAGGCCGGGTGGTGACACTCACCTTTAACCCCAGCACTCTGGAGACAGAGGCAGATCTCTGTGCGTTCAAGGCCAGCCTGGTCTACAGAGTGAGTTCCAGGACAGCCAAGACTATACAGAGAAACCCTGTCTTAAAAATTCAAAACAAGCCAGGTGGTGGTGGCGCATGCCTGTAATACCAGTACTTGGGAGGCAGAGGCAAGTGGATTTCTGAGTTTGAGGCCAGCCTGATCTGCAGAGTGAGTTCCAGGATAGCCAGGGCTACACAGAAAAACCCTGTCTCGAAAAAAAAAACAAAAACAAAAACAAAAACAAAAAAGCCCCAACCCCCCCAAAACCCCAAAACAAAAAAATAAAAACAAAACAAAAGTAGAATCAACAAAAAATTACTTTGTTACTACTTCATAACTCTAATTTTGCTACTGTCATGAATCATTATGTATCCTGACATACAGGATCTCTAATAAGAGACCCCCAAAAGTGTTGCAACCCATAGATCAAGAACCATGGTGAATGGCAAGAGCTTCTATCTAATTTGCATACTAAGTTATAGACGATAGAATTTGTTCTTTTTTTTCTTTCTTTTTATTTTTTTGAAACAGGCTCTCTTATAGCAGGCTGGCTGCCATCTTGCTGTAACTGAAGGTGACCTTTAAACTTGTGGTCCTCCTGCCTCCACATCCCGTGTGCTAAGAGTGCAGACCAGACCACCACAGCACCTGGTTTGTGTGGTTCTAGGGGTGGAGTTTAGGACCTAGGGCTTCCGCATGCTAGGCAAGCATCTCCCAGTTGAATTTATCTCTGGCCATTGAGATTTGTTTTCATTGTACAACACCTTTACACACACACACACACACACACACACACACACACCTTATTCTCGGAGCATGATCAGGCTTCCAGGCTTCCTTGACCCGAGACTGAAGGAATGAAAGTAGGACTTCCTCAAGAGCATATTCTCAACCTTTCTGCACTGAGGGGTGATCCTACTACAGGGAAAAGAGCTGCGGTTGGGGGGAAGGGCTGGAGAAGGAGCAAGGGATTGGAGTTGGGGACTGGAGTGAGAGACATGCAGAATCAGCAGAGGAGGCTGGGGCTCCAAGCACTTTTGTCCCCAGGATAGAGGCAGAGCCATGGGAAGGGGAGGCTGGAATCCGGAGCGCTAGCGCTGCCAGCCTGCTGTGGTCTTAGAAGCAAGGGCTGGAAATCAGCACTCTTGGGCTGCATGTGCGCTCCCACACCCTGGAACCTTCTGTGCCTCGCTACTCTGCCCCTCCTCCACGCCTTATATACCTGCTCCCTCCAGAATGAGAGAGCACTACTCACTACTCAGTCCTGAGCTGAACCTACGGACTCCTAGTCAGGATGACTTGAGTTTGAGAGAAACCATAGCTGGAGCGATGGCCCAGTGGTCAAGCCCACTCGATGCTGATTCAAAGGACCTCGGTTTGAATCTCAGCACCCACGGCATGGCGCACAACCATATGTAACTCCAGTTCTAGGAGTTCTGATGTCCTCTTCTTGGCCTCTACAGGCTCCAGGCACACAAGTGGTACATTTATATAAATGCAGGTAAAACATTCATGTACATAATATAAATTGTGTGTGTGTGTGTGTGTGTGTGTGTGTGTGTGTGGTGTCACATGTCTTTAATCCCAGCACTTGAGAGGCAGAGGCGGGCAGATCTCTGTGAGTTCCTGGCTAGCCTCCTCTATATAGTAAATTCTAGGATAGCCAGCACTATTGAGACCCTTTCTCAAACACAACAAAACAACCACAAACAAACAAAAAAAAAACCATCACCAACTATATATATATATATACATATATATGTAAATCTATAAAATATATATGTATATATACACATATGTATATATATGTATATGTATATATGTGTATACATATACATACACATACACACACACACACACACACACATATATATATATATACATATATATATGTATATATATATATGTATATATATATATAAATCTAAAAAGAAAAAAAGATACGTTTTATCCTGGCATGGTGGTTCATACCTTTAGCTTGAGGTCAGCCTGGTCTACATAGTGAGTTCCAGAATAGACAGAGGTACTTAGTGGAGACCCTGGAGGGAGGGAGGGAAGGAGGGATGGAGCCTCGGTGGGGGGTAGGGGAGTGGGGGATGGGGTGTTAGTGAGTTGGAGGGGAGAAGGGGGGCAAGGGGTGGTGGTGGTGGTGGTGGTCATGTGGCTTTTCATTCACCTAAATTTGCAGATCTATACAGAGAACACAACACTGAACAAATATCCTTGGGTCAGAGTGTTAGATTCAGGGCGCCCCTTGGAAGGAGCAGGCCCCGAGAGACTCAAACTAAGCAAATCACTGTGTGCTTTTGCCTCTGGTATCAACACCCTCCCTGAATTGAATCTCACCACCCGGCCCCCATCTGAGCCAATCCTTTGTTTACTGGTTAAATGACAGGGACCAAGACTATATTCAGCTACAGACTGCTTCCAGTTCAGACCGGATTCAGAAACTGAGGAGCTCTACTCTAGACTAAGCTGCAGGCCCGTTCATTTCCACTTCAAAACAATCGGCTTTTTGCAAAAGTCAAGTTTCTGCAACAGCCTAGATAATGCGCTGCTGGTGAGCTGTGCTCTCTCTGTTGGAATCTGGTCCTCAGGATAGGATGTATGGCTTGGAGTTTTATTTTTAAAAGCTTGGTGCCCGAGGTGGGGGGAGGAACACCAGCCAGCCCTTCCGCGGCAGTCTCATCTTTCACCAGGCTCGGAACAGTGTAAACATGACTGCGTGAGGTTCCGTGTTTATGTTTTCTCAATGACTTCCAGATTGAATTTGCTGTGTTTACAAGTTGGAGACACTTTTTCTAACCGCCAGCTCTGCAAACTCCAGTGGGGCCTGATGCCCCAGCTGGGCTCTCTCTGCTTCCAGTTATCCTGGTCTCTGACAACATCTCACTGGTGCCCCAGCAAGAGGAGATCCCCAGCTGCCTAGGGACACTGGCTGTTCAGAACTGAATGGAACCAAGAGTCTGTGACATTATTATGGTTTTGAACTTTAAACCTGGAGACCAGAGGAGGGGTGCTGGCTAACGACAGCGTGTCATCATGCTGAGCCGATAGTTTGATTTTCCTAGTGTCTCTCTCTTTCTGTCCTTGCTCTATCCAGACCCTACGAACCTCACTTTGAAGTTTCTCTAAATCCCCTGGAATCACAAGCAATGCTGGCCTCCTGCCCGGGGTAGCCCTGGCTGTCACAGTACTTGCAGGTCGTCTGTAACAGCACTCATCAGAGAGGTGCAGAACTTCAGAGAAAGTTCTCGAACCTTCTCCCTTTGTAAGAAACTCTGAAATTAGCATCTCACTGAACTTCTCTTATGTTAGATGGTCAGTGCTTACGAGAGATGTTACCCATACGAGGGTACCGACTCGAATGCCAAATAGCCTCTCAGAGGTCTCATCCTTGGATGGGAGGCGCCTGGCTCACACCCACCAGCTGCTCTCTAGACAGGCAGCCCATTGAGAAGGAAGAGCATGCATCTGGCTCTAGAGCATGGGATCTGGGATGGGTGCAGCTGTCCATGTGACCGTGACCCACACTGGGCAGCTCACAAACACCTGTGACAGGGACGAGCTTGAGTTCCTTGGGCCATGACAGGCATGGAAGGACTCTGTGGCCAGGCAAGCACTGGGAAAGGAAGCGGGTCCAGCAATGGCACTCAAGGCTTTAGGAAGATGCTGACAGGGGACCAGGGAAGCAGTCTACTGCTCTGTGATGGAGGGTGCGTGTAAAAGCAAATGTTTAGAAATTAATATCTTTGTTTTCTCCTATATGCAGAATGTAGAGAGTGTTTGTGTGTGTGTGTGTGTGTATGTGTGTGTGTGTATGTGTGTGTGTCTGTGTGTCCCCGTGTGTGTGTGTGTGTGTGTGTGTGTGTGTGTCCGTGTGTGTGTGACACAAAAGGGGTTATTTGATGGGGAATCATGAGGACCAGCAGGAGGGACGTAGCTCAGTGGGGGGCAGTAGGAGAATATGAGTGATGTATGATGACATACATGCATAAAAATGTCATAATGAAGGCTTACAGAGATGGCACCGTGGTTAAGGTATAGTGTGTGCTGCTGATCATGGTGGCTCATTGTGTTTAATCCCAGAATGCATGAGGCAGAAACAAGTGGATCTTTATAAGTTCAAAGCCAGCCTTAGAAAGTACAGACCAGCCAGGGTTACATAGAAAGACATTATTATTATTATTATTATTATTATTATTATTATTATTAACTCCAGACCCGGGGATCCAACAACATCTCCCGGCCTCCTCTGACATCTGGCCTCATACACACATACCCCTCCGACATAGACATAGTTTAAAAAACTATTGTAAATCTTTAAGGAAACTGTCATAATGGAACCCACTCTTTTGTATGCAAGCTTAAGCAACAATTTTGAAAGGCATTAATGTTCATGAAACTCAGACACAAGGGGTCCCACCGTGTCTGCAGGACACCTTTTCCTCGAACTCTGCAATCGCTATGGTTAATTATTGTTTTTCCAGTGCTCCGTCTATGTTGACTGGAAGGTTGGACTTGGTGGCGACCAAGGGTTTCCAGCTCCAGCGTGCTATGGTTCTGCTCCGTGGTTCTCAGGTTACCGTGCAGAAGGCTAGGATGAACTCTGAGGGGAGAAAAAAAAGAGGAAACTGAGTTAACCCAATCGAAGAGCTTTGGTCAAGTGGAAAAGCAAACATTTTATTACAATGTATTAAATATATTAATAATAATTATTGATACTAATAAATATAATTAATTTAATGATCATTATTTTTTATTCCTGTTTTGTAGGTTTGGGCCCCAAACACCATATACATACAAACCACTTACATGTGTACCTATCTACCACACACACACTTATCTTGCCCCTCCCCTTCTGCCTGTGTGCCTTCCTCTCTTGTCTTTCTTCCTGGTTTGACTGTAAATATCTCTATTGATGTGTCCGTGTGTGCAGGATTGTTTCTCTCAGTCCTCCACGTCAGTTCTGGGATGAGTCTCAGATTTGGCAAACAGCGCCTTTGCCTGATACGCCAGCTCGCTGGTCCTGTTATGTTTTATTTTTGGATTGGGCAAATAATAAGTCTATTCCTTTTAACTGTAAAGCATACCGACACTGGAAATAGACCATTCTCCTTTACATTTTTGCTACCCTAATTGTGTTCCAGAAAGTCATAGCTTGGGCACCTCTCCTTATGGAATATAATGCAGCTCAGGGGTGCCTGGTGGGCCCATGCCACAGTGTCCCCTAAAAAAAATCACACCATGTGATAGATCTGGTATAAAGGGAATTTATTTGGGGGACAGGAAGGGAGTGAGGGCCTGGAGACGGAGTAGAGACAGACAGACAGACAGACAGACAGACAGACAGACAGGAGCAGAGCCATGGGGGCAGAGAAGAGGGGACAGAGGACAGAAAGAGGGAGAGACTGGCTGAGAACACATGGGAATAGAGAAAACTGGAGTGGCGAGCAGACCTTATATGCCACCTTATATATATACCTGGCGGTGGCAGGTAATGACAGCCCGTGCTGACTAAGCCATTGCTAGGTCCCTGGGAGGAGCCTGAGGAATTGTCTGTAGGCTAACACTCCTTCCATGTGCTTGCTGGCCAGGCAGATTCTGGACCGTGGTCTGCAGGAATGCCCCAAGCCCCTTCTCATAGCTCTGCGGTGTGACCTGAGCGGTCCCTTCTCCTGCCTGCATCACGGCCACCTCATCTGGAAAATGAAGGAGTCAGGTCACAGGTGGTTGGAGGTGACTTTCAGACTTCCTGTTCTTTACACAGCTGTGACTCACGTTAATAAAACCCACCAGCTGGCCCAGTACATGAAGCCCACCTACTCCAGACACCTTTTGACTGACAAGGGGGTAAAAGAGATAAAATTGCTTTGATGAGTAAAAAGTGTCTTAAAAAGAACTGCTTTCTTTTAGAAATAATTTATGTGTAGCTTTTTGTACCCTCACATCCTGGTAATTGGTAAGTTTCATCTGCTTGGACATTTCAGCGATGGCTCTTTATCCTTTATCTTTATCCTTAACCACTAACACTGCCCCATCCATCAGGCAAATTCCTAAGAAACGCCCTTCCGGCACTCTGCCAAAACCTCTCATGGGGGCGATCAAGCCAGGCTTAATGTTCCCGCCGGGGAGCAGCCGTGTTAGGAGACTGCTATTGCTTCCTCGTTACCGTTTTACGTTCTCTCATTAGCCACTTTGGGATTGTAAATCACCATCAGCACCTTTCAGAGTGGAAGGTAACCCTTCACCTCACAGCTGAGCAGCATCTCGGGGAAGACCCGGAAAGCTAGAGTTAAAGACTCATCTCTGGTATGACCTTGGATATGTCATCTCCCTTCTCGGACCTGTTTCTTCATGTGTAAATGGTCATTAGGACAAGCCTTTGTCAGTGTGTGTGTGTGTGTGTGTGTGTGTGTGTGTGTGTGTGTATTCCCAAAGAGGTGAGACCTCTGAGAGGTACCTGGGTATCTTAGACTTTTCCCGCTGTTGTGATACAATATCCGGGGCTCGGTAATTGATTAGAACAGACTTTTGGCTGTAGGGAGAGCAGTCGCCACCATGTCCACCCATCTTCAGTGGATGGTTGTTTGGAACGGCTCCAGTCTCTTGATCAAGAGGAATAAGCAGACATACAACACAGAGTCTAATAATCTGAAGGCCAGAAACTCCTTCCACTACCACGGGCTAATTCACCTCAAGACCATCGGAGTGGAGCCCGAGGCTGATGGCAAAGGGGCTGTTGTGGATATGAAACGCAGATCTGGTCAGCGAAAACCTGCCACTCCTTCCGTGAGGACCACCATCAACAAGAATGCGCCGGCACCCTCAGCAGCATCAGGCATGTGACCCGAAAGAACAAGTACCGCCTGGATCTGTGCATGGCGGCCATCTGCGGGGCCGGTGCCATCCTTCAAAGCCAGAAGCCTGTGGTGGTGAAGAGGAAATGGATCTGCCCCACGAGCTTCTGAGCCCCACGCCCCCGAAGTGATAAAGAGTCCACTGACTTGTTCAACCACACACACACACACACACATACACACACACACACACACACACACACACAAAGAGAACAGATTCCCTCCTCATGGTCCCTGACGATGGAAGGTCCAAGATCATCGAGTTCTTGCGAGTTTCGGTGAAGGCTGCCTTTTCTCCCAACATACAACACGGTACTTTGTTACTATGGTTTCCCAGGGCAAGGTCAAAAGGTTAAGGTTAAGAAAGCATGGACAAGCCGGGCGGTGGTGGCGCAGGCCTGTAATCCCAGCACTTGGGAGGCAGAGGCAGGTGGATTTCTGAGTTCGAGGCCAGCCTGGTCTACAGAGTGAGTTCCAGGACAGCCAGGACTACACAGAGAAGCCCTGTCTCGAAAAACCAAGAAAAAAAGAAAGCATGGACAGTTTGCTCCTTTGCATAGGGCACTAACCCACTTATGGGGAGCAGCAGTTCTTGGATCTGCCCTGCCCCCTAAAGGCCCTCCTGTTACCCATGCGGTGCCGGCGATTGGGTTCCAACTGGAGTGTGGGAAGGGATGCCAACACTCAAATGACTGTAGCAGGAAATAAATGTCTGTGGTTTAGAAGCCACCAAGGTGTGGTCATCTGTTACGGGAGTCTGAGAGGACCAAGGTGGGCGTGGCCTGGTCAGTCGTCTCACGAGCACAGGCTGCTGGGAGTAGCAAGTAGATCCTCTGTTTCGGAAGTCATTTCAGATGACTGCCCTTCCCCAGTCCATGTGAAACCCCCGGCTGATTTTCACACCCACCCATCACATCAGTTAGCTTCAGAGAAAAACAGTGGCTGCTCAGATGCTCCGGAATCATGAGAGGAGCGTCAGCAAAGACCTCAGGGGGCCTAAACTGATGCTTTTGACTGTATGTGCCCCTTTAGTGGGTTCCCCCACACCTCCCCCGCTCCCACCCCCTTCCATCCCTGTCAGCAGTCCCTGCTTAAGTATATCCTAGGCTGGGACCTAGTTCATTCATTCCTCCTCTTCCTCTTCCTCCTCTCCCTCCTCCTCTGCTGCTTCCACTGCTGTCCCCTCCTCTCCCCTTCCCTTCACCCTTCCCTCTCTTCTCCTCCTCTCCCCTTCCCTCCCCTTCTCATTCTTTCTTAGACAGGGTCTCACTCGGTAGCTCAAGCTGTCCTGGAACTCAATCTGTAGACCAAGCTGACCTCAAATTCACCGAGATCCCCTTGCTTCTGCCTCCTTAGAGCCAGGATTAAAGTTGTGCGCTTCCACACCTGGCATGAGACGTACTTATCTATGAAGTCATATAAGGGAAAAGACAAGTCCTTAGATGACATTCCTAGGACATTTATTGTCCTAATAAACAATAAAAAGGTCTGGCTCTTTTTCATTTTATTATTATTTCATTTTGAGGAGAAGCTGGTCTGGTCCTGTAGCTAGGTCTGGAATTCCTCACCTCAAGTGATTTTCCTGCCTCAGTTGCCTGAGAGCTAGGACTACAGGTTCAGATGACCACAGTCAGCTTCCAAACTATAATATTCTGAGGATGGGCTTTCCACAGTCCATAGACCCCAAAACCTTTTTTGTTAAAGGTCCAATAAAGAGACTTCACACAGACCCAACACATACATAAAAGCGGGTTTAGCACACACACACACACACACACACATTCTTATTGTAGCATTCATTATGAATTCAACACGGGGCTGTTGTGACTAATAAAATGGTGAAGCCGAGATTATAAGAGGCCGTTGCTGGTTTATCCACCTCAGCATCTGGTAAACGTGGGCATTGTGTTCCGACACCTCCTTCCAGGTTGCAGCATGGGAGTTTTTCTTAGAATGGCCTTGAGCAGAGGCTACTCCTCAAGTACACAGAGAACAAGCTTTCAGCTCAAGGCCAGCTCTGAAATGAGTCACAGACAGTCTATGCCACTGGTTTCTGGTGTCTTAATGACATAATACTTATTTCTTGTTGGAGTCCAATGGAAATGTTTCCAACTGCGCATAAGGATATCAGATCAACTCATTACCAGCTTGAGAGGGATTTCTTTGGACTATGGACGTGAGGATTTGAGGTCTCTGAGTCAGCTCTGCAGGGGATGCGGAGTGCTGGGTGTGGTCCTTGACACACAGAGGCAGGGCTAAAGATGCAGGCCTGGATGCTGCCAGGTGGCTCTCGGGCCTCACAGGAACCTCAGCTATGGGGTTGTTTTCCTTCTTTTTAAGCTGACAACATTCCTGTCTCCCTTCAGCAAACTCCAGACCACACCTGGAGAGGCCTTTGTGTTGGAGGAAGCCTGCCTCTCCTATGAGACTGCCTTGAAGATGGGAATGGTGGGCTTCAGGAGACTCTGAGGAGAGGGGTCCTCCACCTACCATCCATAAACCTCTTCCTACCTAACTGGTCCCCTTCCACTGTGGCACTGGAAACTCTGGCCTTTATTGTCCCTAATTAAAGCTGATGTTTCCTTCAGACTTCAATGTGTCAGGTGTCTATCTAGCCCTGTGGGACCCCAGGGTCCAAGAGGGCCAAGTTGGTCTGCAGTGGCGGAAAGTCCACAGAGAGGGGGTCCCCAGGCCTGTCACCTGAGAGACAACGTAGGGTCACGGAGTTTTCAAACGTTATTGTCGCCACCAGCTTGCTTCGAAGGTCTTGGGACACTAATTTTTCAGGCTCAGTTACAATATTAAAATGTCTCATTTCTCCAGGCCCGAGAAAGCATTTGTTAATAGTTTGTCACTCATGATTGATGGCTTTGTCCGGCTTGGGTAGTAGGTCCAAGTCCCAAGGTTTGCTTCAGACTGTTAGGAAGCACTCAGCATAGAGAGATACCGAGTCACCTGCTAGTAGCATCTTACAACTCAAGGAATTCACACAAGGATTCACTGACACCTATTGCTCAAACAGTTTACCACAAGCAGGCAGAAAGCAAATCCTGAGAGAAGGGAACTTTTTAGAAGAATAAGGAAAATAAGAAACAACATACTGGGCTGGTGAGATGGCTTGGCCATGAGAGGCTCTGCCCATACCATGGCCTAGTGGGTAGACATTCGTATAAGCATGGTGGACTGAATTCCATCTCTGGAACGCAACTCCTGGAAGTTGTCTTTTGGTGCCTGCATTCAAGCACAACAACAACAACAACAACAACAACAACAACCTCAACAACACGCGCGCGCACACAAACACACACACACACACACACACATACCACAGAGTTAATTATTTTTTATAAAATAACATGTTCCCTGAGCATGTTAATTCTAATTTTCTATTTCTTATTTCCCAGGTCTCTGCCAATAGAGAAGCTGGGATCCCCACTCTCCAGGCCCTTGGTCTATAATGTAACAAGCAGTCTGTGAACCCACAGCTGAACCCACAGGCCTCTAGAGGTCACTCCAGTTGACAGAAGCGTGGTAGATGAGAAAGAGAGTCTGTGAGCAGTTGTCAAAACTGCCAATAGCCTGTCTGTCTTGGCCCATCTGGTTCAGCTGCTTCCTGCCTTTGGGGGCTAGAGATGTGGTCAGTTGGCAGAGCGCCCCTCACCTGTGCTCACCTCACATCAGACTCCCAGTGCTGACTGAACTCGGTATGCTTGCATGCTCTAGACGGATGGACAAGAGCAAGTGTTCTAGGTCATTCCCATGTGTACCAGGTTGAAGACCAACCTGTGACTTGTCTGACAGACCTCTGCTTCTGACTGGGTTATGCCGGCTCCCAAAAAGAGTCCTGAGGAACCCCTGGCCTGATAGTTGACAGGGCTGGGGCAAGCTCTGAGACTATCGAGTTCCTTCTCAGGAGGTTCTAGTAGAGCCTCACGACCTCGCTAAAACTCAAGGTCTGGATCTGTAAATAAGGACAGTCGCATCTAGCTCACAGTGTCCCTGGGGCACTCAGAGTTAGCCCTCAATAAAAGGAAACCACTGCTGTTAATAGTTATGAATAGTGGAAATGGATGTATGGCTTAATAAAGACAGCCCCTAGACAAAAGTTCCTCAAAACGCCGTCCAAGGGGTTCAGACGATAAAAGGACTTCTTACCCTAGTCAAACCTGCGATTTCTCATTTTCAGTGGGATTGGGGTGAGGTGGGTGCAGACCTACTCTCAAGGCTGCGATTTAATTGGGAACTCTTCTGTTCCCTTGTTCTGATTATACATAATCTCTGCTGTCATAAGACTCAAGCCCAGGACTGTAGCACAGGCCACATGCCCTATGGTGATGGTCTTCTGAGCCATCTTTGTGTCCTCTGATTGAAAACTGTTGATTGAGGTGGGTGGAACAATACACTCTGTCATGATGGCCGCTGGTCCCGTTCAGTCAGTACAGCATTCTGTTGACTCAAAACTCTGCCTCCCCCCTCTGATCAGTGACACCAGTGATCCTGAAGGGGTGTAAGAGGGGGTTGAGGTCCCTTTACCTGGGAATGAGGGTTTTAACCATACAGCATCCAGTAATACCAGGGGGGTGAATCATGTTCTAGCTCAGATACGGCTCACTCCCCGGCCGTCTTACCACTGGGCTTTGTTCCCAAGGACTCTTCGTTGGCAAAATGGTGAAATATGTGATTTTCTCCTAAAAACAACAAACAACAAAACAAAACAAAATCTGTTCCACAAATAGTTTATTTAAAAAAAAATGTTGAGAACAGCCTTGAAATAAAATTTGGCTCTCCAACCTTTTCCTGCTAATGACTCCAAGACTGGAGTTTTGCACTAGGGTGGCTTCCCTGGTGATTAAGCCCAGGAAGGAATATTGTCCTCCCCTCCCCACTCTGATCCATGCCCTGTCACCCACTTACTTGCCAGGGAACTGTAGGTCTCCTTTACAGTGTCTGTCACCAGTCAGACGCTGCCACGGACCTATTACAGTAAGGCTATCACTTAAAAAATCAGAAAGGACAAATTCATTTTCTTCTCCATAAGACACTTGGAATGTTCACGGAAGGGGGAGGGGAGCCTCACTGCTGTCATCCATTTGGTGTCCGACTATGACAAAAGTGGGGGAGATGGAGATTATTAACAAGTCGAAATGAAGCTTGTGAATTAAAATGAGCTACAGTCAGTCACACAGCTTGCTGGGAATCATCTCTTTCCTGCTTCATTATGAGGATGAAAACTCATCTTTTACTGGAATAAAATGAAGTCTTCCTTAGCAGAGAGAAAAATGTTTCCCAAGGCTGACTGAAGAAGTACTGTTCTTGTAGGGGGAAAAAAAGATTTAAAAAAAAAAGTTTTTTTTTAAAGTATAAAACAAAAACAAACAATAAGAAAAACAAACAAATCTGGTATCCAGAGACTGGGACAAAAAAGGGGTTTAAAGCTTGAGTTCTCAACCTGTGGGTCTCAGCCCCTTCAGAGATCAAAAGACACTTTCATAGAGGCCACATATCAGATATTCTGAGTATCAAATATTTACATTACGGTTCATAGCAGCAGCAAAATTACAGTTATGGAGTAGCAATGAAAACACTTTTGTGGTTGGGGAGGTGGGGTCACCACAACATGAGGAACTGCATTGAAGGGTAGAGGCATCAGGAAGATTAAGAGCCACTCTCCTAAAGTGAATCCTGTCATGAAGTTGCTTCTGGTCAAATACTTGGGTGCTAGGAGATGTCTTATACAATGAATCCAAGCAACTAACCTGGGGGTAACGCTTATAAACACCTTAACAGGCTCAGGACTGCTGAATCCGTATCACAGTCTGTGGCTCTGTCACAAGTGTAATTATAATTGGATATGTTGTCTACCATGTGCTAGATTCCCTCTCCCTTTAAAAATTGTGTTTATTCTGACAGGGCTGCTGCTGCTGCTGCTGCAGTCATGTAGTGATGTGTGGTGTGATTAAGCAAGCCCTCACCTATTAAGATGTTGACTCCAATCTCTTCCCCCACAGATTCCACTCCTGGGAGAAACACGATAGTTCTAAAGGAACCAGAACAAGAGGGATGTGGAGCCATGGGCTTTAACCTTGGAATAAGCAACTCTACAGTGAGAACAAGACTCCAGGCCAAAAGGCAGTCTCTACCGGCTCCAGGGATTAGGAGGGACTGTTCACCACTGTGGCCATCTGTCCTGTCCACCTCCGCATTAGGACAGACAACCCGTTGGGAGCTAAAGAATGGCCCTTTTATGTCTGAGTCTCACCGCCCCTGAGACTGCCCTTCAGAAACCCTATCTTTCCCAACCTCTCTTTTCTCAGCCACACTAAAAGTCCTTTGTAAACATCCTCCCGGAACAGTCTCCAGATCTGTCTGATAAACCGCAAATGGAAAGGCAGATTAGGTAGAGAGTTTAAAGGAAAAGTCTGTCGGGGGGAGTAGCTGGGGTCTCTTTGCCTGAAAAGTCCCAGAAAGGATACTGTCCAAGATCCTGGGTGTGGAGCTGCAGTCTTGTAATTCCGGAACTTAGGAGGCAGAAGCTGGACGGTCAGGAGTTCAAGGTCACACTTGGCTACAAATTCAGTTTAAGACTATCTCATGAACAAACAAAAGATTACATTGTCTAACAATGTTGCAGACCTTCTAGTTTGCATAAGTAACGATACTATTTACTCTAGTGATGTATTTCTCACTATATATGGTGGTATTCAGGTGACACACAACCATACTGATAGATATCATCTTGTTTTACTGCTCAGGAGAAATCTCATGGATTATTTTGCCTATTCTTTGTAAGATAACAGTAATAGTCTGTATGTGAATACACGATTTCGTTTCAAGTCTAATAGATTGGGTGTTGGGAAGATGCTAAATTAAAAACAAGATTGATTTCTCAAACCGTTTAGACCAGTTCATCTTCTTCTGTGCCCATTGTGTTACTTGTATTGTTGGTCTTGCTTACTTTAGAGATTTGAGCAAGTATGTAGTAGGCTGTGTCTTGTAACTGTTTCACAAGGCCTTGCTGATAGCCCAGGCTATCCTTAACTTACTATCCTATTGCCTTAGTTTCCCAGGGCTGGGCTTACCAGCATGTGCCTTCATAACCAGCTATCATTGGGGCTTTAATTTGTGAACTTCTTTTTTTGTTGTTGTTGTTGTTGTTGTTAAAGATTTATTTATTTATTTTATGTATGTGGCTACACTGTAGTTGTCTTCAGATTCACCAGAAGAGGCCATCAGATCCCATTACAGATGGTTGTGAGCCACCATGTGGTTGCTGGGAATTGAACTCAGGACCTCTGGAAGAGCAGTCGGTGCTCTTAACCCCTGAGCCATCTCTCCAGCCCCGGATTTGTGAACTTCTTTAATGGCTGTCGCTAGTTGTCTTATCATTTGCTTTTGTGCTTCTTGGATGAAATGTCTGAATCCTTTGTCAGTTTTGTAAGATTTGTATATTTGGATGTGGTTTATTCCCCTGGAAGTTCGTGTGCTAGGAGCACTGTGTAAATCAGGCATAAAACTACAATCAGCGCACTACAGAGGTAGAGGCAAAAGGATCAGAAGTTCAAGGTCAACCTTGGTTGCTTAGTTTGAGGCCAGCCTAGGAGAGGGAGAGAGAGAGAGAGAGAGAGAGAGAGAGAGAGAGAGAGAGAGAGAGAGGAGAATTAAATTTTAAAAACCCAAGAATTTCACATCAAGGACATAAAAGTTGGTATTGTGGGGTATAAGGAAGAATTGGGAAAAAGATTTGTATATTTGGATGTGGTTTATTCTTAATTTATCTTGTAGTGTTACAACAAGATATACAAAGAAGAGAAGTTGATTTGGTTCTTGAGGTGGTGCCACTCTGGCTATATCACAGCATGGTGGAGAAGCAGCAAAGCCCTCCCGCGATCACATGTGTATGGACAAGCAAATGGGCTTGGCTCCAGCTTGGTAACAGCTGATCCTCAGGAATCAGCTCCGTCCTATGTCACACATCCCTGTACTGAGCCTGCAGCACCAGGGGTCTCTGTAGAGCACACATCCCTGTACTGAGCCTGCAGTACCAGGGGTCCCTGTAGAGCACACATCCCTGTACTGAGCCTGCAGTACCAGGGGTCCCTGTAGACCACACATCCCTGTACTGAGCCTGCAGTACCAGGGGTCTCTGTAGAGCACACATGAGTCTGGCAGAGTGGTGCTGGTAAAGCACACATCTGTGCACTGAACCTGCAGACCAGCTGTCCCTGTGCACTCACATCTTTCCATAGCTGTAGCCACATTTCCCTGTTTGCTGTTGGCCTTGGCAGGAGAGAGGCAGCAGGATGGGGCTTGGGGGTCGAGGCTAGGACTGTGGGAGAGGCTGATTGGCACCTGGGTTTTAATTTCAATGGAATGTTTTCCTGGGCATCGCCTTTCTCTTCCTGGGTGGGTAGATGCACACAGGTTCCTGGGGAGGAGTTGTTTTTCTTGGGCACTTTTATTGGGTTTCAACTAAAAACACAGGATATTGGTACGGACCTTTAGGTTGAATTGCAGTCCGCCCTTAATACTTCCTTGAGGCTACATTTTACCCAACCTTTCTTAAGTCTCGCTTGCCTGCCCAGCACAGTTACAGAGTGCTGAAGCTGGCAAGGGCCTTTGGAACCATTGGAATGATCTAATCCTCCAATCTCACTGTTCGATGAAGAAATGAGAAACACAGCTCCAGTCATGTGGGTCTGGCTGGTCATAGCACGGGTCTCTAACACCTGTCAGTGGGTAGGGTAGGCACCCAGCTTTCCCAGGAGAGTTCTTGGTGCAGTATATTACCTTGGTCTAGGATATATACTCTAAATGAACAGGTTAGATGACTGTAGCCAGCGCTTGGTAATGCGTTCTACCACGTGGGTGCCAGTGTGGAGGGAGGTACAGAGGAGTCTCAGTTACATCCTTAAGCTCGAGAAACATCGGTAGCTTCTCAAGCATGAGAAAGAAATAGGTTGTAGGCCTGAAGGATCTAGAAATATGCCACTCAGAGGGTACACAAAACCTCCGCTGCTGGGTTTGGCTTGACCCAGCCTTCAAGGCTCTTCTTTCCCAGGCTCCTGCCTCCAGACTCATCAGCCAGTGTCGTACCGCTCTGGCCTGGAGGCCATTGGGATCCTGTCTTCTCTGCCTGGATGCTCTGGGTACTCTTGTTTTTGTTTCTGTTTCTGTTTTTCGAGACAGGGTTTCTCTGTGTAGCCCTGGCTGTCCTGGAACTCACTCTGTAGACCAGGCTGGCCTCAAACTCAGAAATCCGCCTGCCTCTGCCTCCCAAGTGCTGGGATTAAAGGTGTGCACCACCACTGCCTGGCCGATGCTCTGGGTTCTTGAGTACATTTTCCTTCTGTGGAAGATTCCTCTCCCTGCCCACCCCACCACTTTCTCTAATGTTCTCAGACTCTTCTACCCTCTACCCTAAACTAGCTCAGGGGCTGGGCTGCCCTTCCCTATAGAGTCCCACCATTCTGGTTACCTGGCCCTTTCTGTCTACCCTTTACCCTCCTGGCCTCCCCTCCCCCCTCTCCTCACCAGGCTCAGGCTAGGCTCACTCTGGACTCTTCCAGATGTTCCTGCCTCTGGCTATGTTCTCCCTTTTATCTACAATAAGCTTTCTCCTCCACCATACCTAGAAAGAGTCACTTTCTTTTTTTTCCCCCTCCCCCCAACCCATTCACACCTCATGCTCATTTCTTTCTTGGAATTTTGTGCTCCTTTAGGAGAAAAAATATATATATATATAATCAGCCCATTAGTCTTTCCCACGAAGTTTATTTCTGAACTAACAGCATAAATCTCGGATCTATTTAAAAACAAGGAAAGGGAGGTTAAAATAACTTTTTCAAGGCCTCTGAAGTGAGTAGCTGTCCCCTGATTGTTCCGCCCTGAGCCTTGGATCCTGACTAGATCAGCCCTGGGGAAGGAGGTGCCCTGGGCACTGCCCATCTTTGCCCTTGCTTTCCTAAGTTCAGGGTCTTCCCCAGCAGTATTTATGAAAGGTAGGGCAGTGTTTGTGGCTGAACCAGCATGGGCTTTTCCGGAAGGCTGCCCAAGGCCGGCCTCGGAACTGAACAGAAGCCATGTTCGGCCTCTTGTGAGAAGAGCCCTGTTCTTGGTGACTGGTTTGTGAAGCTCCTGAATTGAGATGGAAGGCACAGCCGGAGACCCAGTCTGGAGACCCAGGTCCAGAGGAGCTTGCCCAGTGGAATGGGAAGCAAGAGACAAAGGGAGATACGGAACGGGAGCACAGTCAGGGTGGGGTAGGGAGGAAGGAGAATGGGAAGGAGAGGCACCTGGGATCCAGCTGTGGAGAGGGAGAAAAGATTAGAGCTTTTTAAAGATTTATTTATTTATTTTATATATGTGAGTACACTGTTGCTGTCTTCAGACTCACCAGAGGAGGACATCAGATCGTATTACAGATGGTTGTGAATACCTGTGGCTGCTGGGAATTGAACTCAGGACCTTTGGAAGAGCAGTCAGTCAGTCAGTGCTCTTAACCGCTGAACCAGCTCTCCAGCCCCCAAGACTAGAACTTTTATTCAGATTACTGCAAACCATCCTCCTGCTCTCCACTCACTGTACCGCCCTTGCCTCGGTTCAAGTCAGTCCCCCTCTTAAGGCCAGCCCCAAACCTTGCTTTCGCTTCCTTCATTCGGAGGCTGGGGCGACTTCTTCCTTACCTGAAGAACTCTCCTCGGGTCTGAGGAGACCGTGGTAAGATGTACACAGAAGGGACGGGTGACCGTGCCAAGGGAGCTGATGGTCCCAGGCCAGGCGATCATGCCAGTCATCTAGGGATCCTGCGTGGTTCCCCCCAGGGGACTTCTCCCAGCTCCGAGCAACCATCTGATTCTACCACAGCCCTTTTAACTCGAAGAAAATATGAAGCCACAGAGCCAGGGAGCCTGGACCCAGGAGCCCCAATTACTCAGGCACTCTTAAAGTTCACCAGGGCCTCATTCCAAACTGCCCTGGGCCTTCTCCTCCTCCTCCTCCTCCTCCTCCTCCTCCTCCTCCTCCTCCTCCTCCGCCGCCGCCGCCGCCGCCGCCGCCGCCGCCGCCGCAACCACCAGACAGACGTCCCCTGGGAGAGGGAAAGGGCTGAATTCCCTGAGCTTAAAAGGACAGAGGGTGTGAAGTTTAACTTGGAAATGCTAAATCAGAGTGTGATTGGATTCTCTTGGACAGAATCTCTCACCATCCTTTACTCCAGGAAATCTAAGAAAAATCCAAAAATCTGAGGGCCACTATGTGGGGCCACACGGCAAGACAGTTCCTTCTTCAGCCCAGAGCTTGACAGCTCGAGGGGACTGAGTGCTGACCTTCTGGGTCAGCCTGACGTGTAAGGTGGCCCGGCCAGTTCTCTTCACTTGGAGACTTCACTTCAAGGTGGGGTCCAAGGCAGGTCTTGGTACAGAATATAGAATCTGGCACTTAAGAAGCACTAACTGTATTCCTGAGATAAACCAATAAAATAAGAAGCAGATGCTTTTGATGCGTTCCTGAGCCTAGGCTACGTCCCACGAGCCTACCTCAAAAAAGCAGAATAAAACAAGAGCAACAATAACAAGAAAACCCAGAGCCAAGCAGAGGGAAGGGAATAGAGGTGACAAGGAGATGGGGCGCTAAGGTTTAGAGTAGACACGTGGTGTAGCTTTTAAAATGTCCCGGAAGGGTAGAGGGACATCACGATGGCTTTTGCCACCAAGCCTGACAACTAAGCTCCATTCCCAGAACCCACTCCAGAGAGAGAGAGAGAGAGAGAGAGAGAGAGAGAGAGAGAGAGAGAGAGAGAGAGAACTGCCATATACTGTGCTCAGGCCTCTGCATATGCGCCTCCGCGCGCGCGCGCGCGCGCGCGCGCGCGCGCACACACACACACACACACACACACACACACACACACACAAATGAACCAATGAATGAATTGGTCATAAAGCATGTCCTTAGAACTTGGTCCACAGCCTTAGAGGAGTCACACGTCAACACAGCTTGACCCTGCCCAGGGACTAGGTCTACTGAATGGCAGGTCCCAAGACTCTTGTCTCAAGATTCAGGAAGCAAAGGATACAACGTTCCCAATGTTAACATTAAATTGTTAACAATTTTAACATTAAATGGGGGTAGGTGACCTTGTCATGGTGGTAGAGATTAAGGGGCGGCCCCGTCTCCTGGGTAAATTGTTCTGGCTTCCTCCTTGCCCCCTGTCAAGGAGGTAAAGAGACAGCTTTGCTGGGATTAAAAGCATTTGATGCCAGTGATTCATTAATTCTTTTATTTTTTTTAAAGATTTGTTTATTTTATGTATGTGTGTATTCTGTCACTCTCTTCAGACACACCAGGAGAGGGCATCGGATTCCATTGCGGATGGCTGTGAGCCACCATGTGTTTGCTGGGAATTGAACTCAGGACCTCTGGAAGAGCAGGCAGTGCTCTTACCCGCTGAGCCATCTCTCCAGCCCCCCTTCCACCTCTTAACAGGAATTTTCAGGCACCTAACTTCAGGTTCCCCAACACCTCACTTGTGAATTAATTCAGGAGTGAAAATATCACATCAATCAATAACCAAGAAGAGCTTGACTGTTCATCACTCGTATGCGGGTGGCATCTGAATTTTTAGTGGACATTTTTTGGAGTGGAGCTATAAATATTACATATTCAAGAGAAGATGACTTGGTTGGCAAAATGCCTGCCACACACAGGAACGCCCGAGTTTAGCTCCCTAGCACCCTTGCAGAAGCCAGGCATGATGGTGTGGAGGCAAGGATCCTTGGAGTTCAAGGGCCATTAGCCTAGCCAAGTGGAGGTCAATGAGGGGGGAGGGGAGGGGATGGGGAGGGGGGTGCCGGGTGGTGGTGGCACACACCTTTAATCCCAGCACTCTGGGAGGCAGAGGCAGGCAGATTTCTGAGATGGAGGCCTGTCTGGTCTACAGAGTGAGTTCCAGGACAGCCAGGGCTATACAGAGAAACCCTGTCTTAAAAAAACCAAATCCAAAAAACAAACAAACAAACAAACAAACAACAACAACAACAAAAAGAGGGGCACAGTGGTCCAGAAGCATACTCAACATTTACCTCTAACCATTACACATGTGTACATACATGTACAGGTGTACACTTCACATTTAGACACACCACATAATAAATAAGAATTCAGTTAATTGTTTTAACTAAGGAGGAAAAACAAAACAACATAAAAAAATCAGCTCAAGAGCTATACACCATCAAAAAACAAAAAAACAAACAAACAAAAAAAAAAAAAACCAAAATAAACCCCAAAACCAGGCATGAAAAGCCTTCTTGGAGTTGCTTCAGTCAGAGTTGTTGAAAAGAGTTCAAACCGTTTGGGATGTTGCTAGTTCCCTTGGCTGCCCCCTAGAGGTGGGACACAAGTCCTGTTGCCGAGCGCACAGTACACTTCAAACACAGGCCCTGAAGACTCAACCGCCATTTGACCTGCAAGCCTTCTCCCTGAGGACTACACTCGTGTTACCAGAATAACGTTATTGTGACAATTATTTGTAACTTTAGTTCTTTTCAAAGTCTACTTTTAATGGTGGTCCTTAAACGCATTAACCTCCCTTTTATCCCCCCAGAGGTAGTGGAAAAGAAAGGATATGGGGAAGTGGACCTGTTTAGACAGGTTCTTGGAGCAACTCCCATCTGTGTTGTCTGGCAATCTGCAGATCAGTTCTCAGGTCAGCAGCGGCAGCTTGATCCACTCGCAAGCAAACACTTCCCGGATACACCAACAGTCCAGTTCGGTAGAGTCGGGATAGCAAACAGGAATCCGCACTACCTAGCAGGGACAGCCAGGCCTCAGCCTCAGCACAAGTAAGCAGGAGGGACCAGGAGGAACCCCAAGAAGAGGTGTCGGCTGTGACGAAGAGATCAGCAAAGCCCAGGTGTTGCACAGCCAGCTCTGAGCAAGCCTGGCTCAGCCTCCATCACTGTCGAGTCGTGTTTATCCCGCCAAACATCACGCGTCCTCCACTGGTCTTGCTCAGCACGAGCGAGTGTCTGTCTCATCTGACATCACTCTGCAAATCAGTCTGAGGCCAAGGAAGTGGCGAGAAACTGCAGCACACCACCAGAAGTTTTTCGGTGTGTTTCTCTTTATGGAGTCTGGACCAGTGGAGCTCAACTACACAATGGAAGGCGGAACAAATACATGCGAGTCATTCGCAAAGCTTCCTTCATCGTGTGTCCTATCAACTGATTGCTTTAGCAGAACATCCTCTCTCCTATGTCTGCTTCAGTCAAGTGTTCCTTCACGAGTCCGCCTTAGTCTTTCACCCGTGTCTTACTCAGGGTTTGCATCCCTGCACAAAACATCATGACAAAGAAGCAAGTTGGGGAGGAAAGGGTTATTCAGCTTACACTTCCACATTGCTGTGCATCACCAAAGGAAGTCAGGACAGGCACTCACACAGGACAGGCACTCACACAGGACAGGCACTCACACAGGACAGGCACTCACACAGGACAGGCACTCACACAGAGCAGGTACCTGGAGACAGGAGTTGATACAGAGGCCATGGAAGGGTGCTGCTTACTGGCTGGCTTGCTCAGCTTGCTCTCTTATAGAACCCAGGACTACCAGTCCAAGGATGGCACCACCCACAATGGGCTGGGCCCTCTTCCCTTGATCATTAATTGAGAACATGCCTTACAGCTGGATCTCACGGAGGCATTTCCTCAAGGGAGGCTCCTTTCTCTGTGATAACTCCAGCTTGTGTCAAGTCAACACACAAAACCAGCCAGCACAAACAACCTGTGTTCACTTCAGGAAAACACTCCTTCATGTGTTTGCCCCAGCAAAATACCATCCAACACAACTGACTTTCCAAAGAACCCTTAAGTTTCCATTTCAGTTGTTACTGTATATGCCTCCAAAGGATGGAAGCAACCGGCAGTTCTACTCAGCCATGACACCTGTGAGCCATAGCAATGACCAGTGTGGAAAGAGAAATTCAACGGTGCAGTAGTGGCGTGCACACACACCTTGGTGGTAACCAACAGCTCTCTAATTAGACTTCAGTAAGGCCTGTTCAACAAGAGGGAAATTGTGTCTGGTACTGGAGACCTAGTCAACTACCCAGGGCTAGTGAAGCCATGGATCTTGGAGGGGAAACCTACAATGGCTACTTTAACATAATAATCTCAACATAATAATCCCAACTACATTCTAACTATTTATGATAAATATTTTCAGATAAGTGCAGTTCTCCTCCCATCATCAAAGAAACTTCTTACAGCAGACAGAGACCATGCCAGAAAAGCACAATAGATCAAAACGCAGAATTGTAGAGCCTAGTCCCAAATGATACATCCATAAACCAACTCTCAACCCTAAGGCCCAGGAATCATTGGAGCAGAAGGAGAGGGAAGAGTAGAGGAGACAGATGAATAGAACGTTTGCTGTGAGACTGTATCTCTTAGAAAAGTCAGCCATGGGCTGGAGAGATGGCTCAGCAGTTAAGAGCACTGACTGCTCTTCCAGAGGCACGGAATTCAAGTCCCAGCAACCACATGGTGGTTCACAACCATCTGTAATGGAATCCGATGCCCTCTTCTGGTATCTGAAGACAGCGACAGTGTACTCACATACATGAAATAAATAAATCTTTAGAAATGCCAGATGCTATGTTCAGGAAGCCTTACCAACATGGCTGCCTAAACATGGGGTGAACAAGCAGGACCCCAATAGACACGGTAACATGGAAGGGGAAAGCTTAGTAGGCCTCAGCTGAAGACGGAGAACCCCAGGGAAAAACAGTACCAATTTGTTATCCAATATCACATAGTTCCGAAAACATACACATATAAATAATGTTATACAGACTGAGCAAGTTGTATTTATATATCGAGGAACACACACACACACACACACACACACACACACACACACCAACTAAAGAAAAAAGGCCATGAATTTAAAATAGACCAAGGATAGGGGTGTAACATAGGAGGCTTGGAGGGAGGAAAGGGAAGGAGGAAATGATGTAATTATGTTACAATTTAAAAAATTAAAAAAAAATCAAGCTTTCAAGTGTACTTTAAAGGTAGTGGCCAAGAGTCTTCTCCAAGGTCATAAAGAAAGCCAAAGAGAACTTCAGAGACCCCCAGACTAAATTTCCAAAATCCTATAGTGTTTCTTGTGATTTAAGCGCTGGCCCAGGTTGTTCACAATGCAGGAACACTTCAGCTTAACTTTAGTGCTCACAACCACCCATGGAACAAACCACAACCCTGTTCCCATAGTTTCTCAGTACCACTGGCTTCTTAGAGCATGGCTAAGGCCCCTCAGTGTGCAAAGGCAGAGCCTCAAAGGTCTCTGCAGGGCATCCTTTCTGGGCCTCTGTCTCTTCAGTTGTAGCAGGGCCAGCTCAGAGTCAAAGGGAGGAGAGAGTCTCTAAATCTTTTGTGGGTATTGGGAATTGAACATAGTGCCTCCTTATACATGCTGGACAGCTATCACCCTAGTCCAAGCTCCACTCCTGGACCAGAGGACTAACTTGATAATTCAGAGCTGAACTGACCTGAGACAGGATCCATTCTCGGGACAAAGGTAGTAGAACCAGAGGTCTCCCAGGGCCAAGAAGGAAAGCCTCCTGCTGTAGCCTCAGACAGAACCCCCAAGGCTGTTTCCTAGTTTGTTCCACAAACCAAGGGGCCAGTTACCGTTCTCTGAGAATGACCACATCTAGGCAGGTGCCGGGTGGATCTTATAGAGAGATGTGAAGAAGAGCTGGGAATCACCTCTGATGCCGGCCCACTCGTGAGAGACCCACACAGACATTCAGGACCCGGAAGAAGATAAGATAAACAAGTGCTGTGCTGTGTTAACAGTTGATCTTAGCTTGAATTGGTAGTCAAAAGGGGGAAATATTTTCCTACAGGTTGTTAAAGACTCATTTTTAAAAACTGTAGTTATGTTGGATGTAAAAGTAGCACGAGTACTTGGGAACAGGGAGGACAGTCACTACCCATACTCCCCTGACCCAGGCTAACCTCATAGCCCAATCTCGGGAGTAGATGCTGTTGGGCTTCCTGGGAAACTGATAAAGAATGTACGTGGCTTTGTGGGGCCGGATCTTATCTTAGAAGGCATCAGAATGAACGTTCGAGTCTTTTGAAAAGAGTTCAGTAGAGGGAAATCCTGCTGGAGCTGGGCATTTCTTGAGTCTCCGCAAAGAAGATCATTGACACCACAGGCGATGAATAGCACCACAGGAGGCTTCCCTGGACACCTCATGGAAAGCAGGTCTTGGGGAATCGCTGGCGAGCGAAGCGTGCCAGCAGGGCCTGAGGTGGGACCGGGAGACGAGGTTGGATTGCAGTGCTGGGTGGTGCCAGGATGCCCAACAGATTTGGGGAATTTTTTGCCGGCTTGTTTAAGAAAATCTTCTAAGTCCCTTGACAGAGACAACTCCAGTTGTCAACCTGACACACCCAGGAAGGAAGAAGCTCAACTGAGAAATCGCCTTCATTAGACTGGCCTCTAAGTATGTCTGTGGGGCATGTTCTTGATTGGTAATTGATGTAAAGGGCTCAGCCACCGTGGGTGGCCCCAGCCCTGGGCAGGTGTGCCTGGGCTGTTAAGCAGATAGAAGCAAGCCCGTATGCAATGTTCTTCCGAGGTCTTGGCTTCAGATCCTTCTTCCAGGTTCCTGGGTGGAGCTCCTACCTTGATGGTGACTGTGTGACCCGTAACCTGAGCCGTCCCCCAAGTTGGTTCTGGTCGGTGTTTATCACAGGAACAAAAGCAGATGAGGTTAGCCCTGTTGCAGGACAGGCAGTTCAATAGGTCCGAAGGAGGCAGCTTGACCACACAAACAGTCACACACTCACGGTTGGCAGTTTAATGTGTGAACTACTGATGGCAGCCCGGTACGGAATGAAATGATATCACGACAGTCTGAAGAGGACGTCCAGGAGAGGCTTCTGAGGCTGCAGAATCTAAGGAGACCCAAAGGTCAGTGTCAGCCAAATGGATTGGCCTGGGGGTGGGGCAGGGGTGGAAATAGGGATTAGGAAAATTCATCGTTGGTTTGGTTTCCTTTCTTCTTTCATTGTCTTTCCTTTTGTTTGTTTTTGTTTTTAGAAACAGAGTTTCTTTGTGTAACCTTTGTGTAACCCCAGCACTTGGGAGGCTGAGGCAGGTGGATTTCTGAGTATCCACCCTGGTATTACTGGATGCTGTATGGTTAAAACCCTCATTCCCAGGTAAAGGGACCTCAACCCCCTCTTACACCCCTTCAGGATCACTGGTGTCACTGAGGGGGAGAGGCAGAGTTTTGAGTCAACAGAATGCTGTACTGACTGAGTGGGACCAGCGGCCATCATGATAGAGTGTATTGTAACCCCAGCACTTGGGAGGCTGAGGCAGGTGGATTTCTGAGTTCGAGGACAGCCTGGTCTACAGAGTGAGTTCCAGGACAGTCAGGGCTACACAAAGGAACCCTGTATTGAAAAAATTAATCAATCAATCAAACAAACAAACAACAAAACTCCTGTTCCTCCTGTGATCCTGTGTCCCCTAAGACAACACTGGGCTTTGTCCATGTCCGCGTCCCCATGGCTCCCAGCACAAGGCAGAAACTCAGAGAGGTTTATGAAGGGTGTCGATGGGTGGGAAGCCAGGCGACCTGTGTGCGGACACTAGGGGATGACCTACCCATCTCTGGTCTAGCCTCTACTTCAAATGTTTAGACTGCTCACGAATGGCCGGGAGCTTTGCAGCAGTTGTGTGACCATAAAACCATCTACAAATGACTCTGGTCCAGTGTGTAGCCTGGGCTGGCCAGGGGTGACATGCTCCATCCTCATTCACTGGTCCCTTCCAAATCAGGTCGCACTTTTTGTTCGGCCAACTGTGTCTTCCTGCCTTATAGTAACGCCCAGTCCAACCCAGGGCTTTGCAGACACTAGCACCTGCTCTGTCTCGAGCCATGCCCAGCCCTACCAGACAGGAATGCGAGATGCCATCGGCTGCAAGTGGGAGGGGAATTATATCCAGGATGTCAGTGTGACCATTAGCACTGTCAACTTGACAAGCTCTAGATCACTTAAGAGACAAGCCTCTTTGACTCTCTGAGGAAAGTTCCAGATTGGGTTGAGTTGGGAAGATCCACATTAAATGTGGGTGGCATCATCCCTTGAACTGAGGCGCTATGCGGAATGAAAAGAGAGAAATCCATCCGCTAGGGAGGAGGCTCAGCTGGTAACGCGCTCGTGCTTGCTACAAAGGCAAAAGAGCCCGAGTTTGATCTGCGGCCTCCCCACACCTGAGTCTGGATCTGCGGCACCCCCCCCCCCAGACACACACAAATCTAACTCTGCGGTGCTCTCCTGTAGTTCCACTGCAGGGAGGGAGAGGCAGGGGATTCCTGGGGCTTGCTGGCTGTCAGCCTAGTAGAATCAGTTAGCTCTAGATTCAGTGAGAAACTGTGTGTCAAAAAATAATATGGAGGAGGCTGGAGAGATGGCTCAGAGGTTAAGAGCACTGTCTGTTCTTCCAGAGGTCCTGAGTTCAATCCCCAGCAATTACATGGTGGCTCACAACCATCTGTAATGGGATCCAATGCCCTCTTCTGGTGTGTCTGAAGACATGACAGTATGTATGTGTATATATGTATATATACATATATATGTACACACACAGATAGATAGATAGATAGATAGATAGATAGATAGAGCAATTGAGGGAAACACTGGATATCGACTTCTGACTTTGCATGCATGTGCATGTCACCAGCTCATACAAGTCATCCATGCACTGACATACTAAAATAAAAAAGAGGAAAGAGTGGAATGCTGACATTTCCTCTCTGTCTCCTTTGTGCAGATGCAGTAGATCAGCTGCCTTACTCACCAGCTGCCGTGCCTTTACCGTCATGATGCTGTGTGTCCTCAAGCTGTGAGTCCAAACAAGCCCTTCCTCAAGTTGCTTTCTGTCAGGATAATGAAAAAGGTAATCAACACCGGTGGCATCTGCTGCTGTTTTTCATGGAACCCTTGCTAATCTTGTCCCAGACACATTGCCTTTATAGCTTTGGAACTGTGGCCTAGTCCGTAGCTGGTGTTTTGGCTTGCCCATGACTTGAAGCTCCTGAACAAATTCTGGATTAAAGATGGCTGCTGTGGTTCCTTCGTACAGATGTGTGTCATTGCCAGGAGAAAATGGATTTCAGTGGAAGGTAGGGTGGAAGAAGAGTCCAGAGGCGGATGCTGAGATATTGCAGGGTCTCTAGAAGAATTTTAAAAGCAGGGATGACATGTCAGGTAGGGAGGAGGAATTTCATGAGCGGAGTTTTCAGATGGCTCAGCGTGTGCAAACAGCTGCTGACAGAAGGGAGTGCGGGAGGAGAGTGAGTGGCCCCCAGCAGGGGATGCCGGGATGCCGGGGTGCAGAGCACAGCCTGGCCAGTGAAATGTGAAAGACATGCCAGAGCTAAGCGGGATGCAGGCGTCCTTGGAAATGAGGGAGGAGAGAGGTCTCAGGCTGTCTCTTAGAGGATGGTGAGAAGGGGCCGGAGTACCGGCACTTTCTGCTCTTGCAGAGGACCAAGGTTCGGTTCCCAGCACCTGAGTGATAGGTTACAAGTCACCTGTCACTCCAGTTCCAGGGGACTCAATGCCCTCTTCTGTGTTCCAGAGGAATCTGTATGAATGTGGCACGCAAACACTGCTCTTGGCAAGGTGTGTGGGAGAAAGGAAGCATTAGCCCTCAACTCTGAAGTACCCACCTCTTTCCAGTAGTGACTGGGGGCTGGGAGACCATGGTCTTCCGGAGATGTTCCAAATCCAAACTATAGGCAGAGGGAAAGAGAAGAGGAGGAGGATGGACAGGGGCTGGAGGATTATTAAAAATTCAAAATAAAGCCAGGGAGTGGTAATGCATGCTTTTAATCCCAGGAGACAGGCAGGCTGATCTCTGTGAGTTCAAGGCCAGCCTTGGTCTTATTAGAGAGAGAGAGAGAGAGAGAGAGAGAGAGAGAGAGAGAGAGAGAGACCAGGGCTACACAGAAAAACTCTGTCTAATAATAATAATAATAATAATAATAATAATAATAATAATAAAAAATATTGGCCACATGGTAATGAAGAGGGAGGAGGACAGTACTTGAGGAACAGGGACAGAACGGAGGAGGAGCCATGAGGGGGTGAATTTAAGGGAAAAGGGCACAAGATAAAAAGTTGGGGAGTGGAGGATCGTAGGGACAGGATTTACCCAAAGAAGGAGGAGCAGTGGGTCTGTCAAGGCGTCCCAGGCATCCCAGAAGGCAGAAAGTGTCTCTCCTCTCCATCTCTCTAGCCCTGAGGTACTCTCCTGGTCTGGTGCCTTTCCTTATCCCAGTCATCAGAGCTTCCGAAGAAAGGAAGAAAGGCTGTGCCAGGTGGCGGAGGATGGAGGGAGAGGGGTTCCTTTAAATCAGAACATGCTCCCAGAGAACGGCAAGACTGAGACGGGCCTTATCAGAGGATGAAAAGAGTCGCTCTTCCCTGAAACATTTTTTCTACCTAATGTAAGCCTTAGATCCTAGCTCTATTCCAGCCCTCATTAGAGAGTCACAAAATAAATAAAAGTATATACACACACACACACACACACACACACATATATATACATACACACATATATGTGTGTGTATGCATGTTATCTCATTCCAGGAAACAATGCTGTTTCCTCTTAATACATCTTAAATGCCGTTCAGTGCCTTAGCTTCTGAAACGGGCTTGACATACTGAATTTAGTCTCTTGTGGTCTGTTAGGGAAAATCCCATTTTATAGTCTTGATGGCTTAGGGATAAATTTTATAACCATATATCAACGGGGAAAAGCTGATGGAAGACAAACTATCTACCAGAAAGCACCAAGTCTTTCCCAGGGCTTGTTAACCCTAGTAGGCTTCTCAAGGCCGGAGTGTTTGCAAACTAGATCTATAAAGTTCATGGCTCACATGGACGACTAAATTATAAAGCAGGCGGAACATGAAAACGGATCGTACTTGTGAGAAAAAGTCTTTAAGCAAAAAAAGGTCTTCCTCAGGCACCATGGCCGTGTCACTCCACCGAGAAGGAGAAACACAGGTAGGAACAGGAAGGCTAGTCACAGCGAAACCTTATTATTAATCTCAGTTACAAGCATTTACTTGGGCTGCAATCGGGGGCCCCCCTCATTCTAGTTTCAAGGATTTATAGCATACATCATAAAACCAGAGCCATGTTTACCTGCTCTGACTCTTTAAATGACGTCACCCTGTTTTGTGTTGCTCTTAATTATATGTAGCTGTGCATGCGTGTCTTTCTGTGGGTATGGACATGTGAGTGCAGGTCTCCCAGAGGCCTCTGATTCCATGGAGCTGGAGTGACACACTGTCCTGATGTGGGTGCTGGGAACCAAACTGGAGACCCGCTCTTAACTGCCGAGACACCACTCCAGACCCCCACTACCTTCATCTTACGAACCAAAAAGTATCTGTATAAACCAGATTCAGACTCACTGCATGTATTTTAGAAGTGACTGTTGTCCCTCCTGGATAACTAAGATTTGGTCTTTTGCTAATTTAGACTGGCATTGGTGTTTAGCCAGACTAGTTCATTAAGTTCACTTAATTAGGCAAATAGACTAACGGGGAAAGCCTAGCCAGTTGGGGAAGTACGCTTCTGAAAAGGAGGGAATCCTGAGCAGATTGCATTTTCTTTTCAAAGAAGCAGAGTTGGGTCTGGGGTGGGGTGGGAGGGTGGGGGTGGGGGCGGGGCAGATGCCAAGGGTGGGAAAGAGGGAAAGCAGGAGTCTTTTACCCCATCCTGCTCTGATGATCCCAGCAAAGGGTAGGGTCGCCGCAGAATACATGTGAGAAACTGTGAATGTGGCCTCCCGCCAGCACACTAGAGCAGAGGTTCTCAGTCTTCCTGATGCTGCGACCCTTTACACTCAGTTCTTTATGTTGGGGTGACTCCCCAACCATAAAATTATTGTCATCACTACTTCATAACTGTTATCTTGCTGCTGTTATGAATTGTAACATAAATATTTGTGCTTTTCAATGGTCTCAGGCAACCCCTGTGAAAAAAAAGGTCATTTGACCCCCCCAAAGAGATCGCAGCCTGCAGGTTGAGAACCACCGTGCTAGTGGAAGTGTGAGTCTTATTAGCCTGTCAGGTTTCTAAGAATCTGAAGTGTGGCCTTTTTATTATAGTGGTGATTTACAGGGTCCATTCTGGAGGTCTCAGTTTCTACATGTTAATGGTGGGTGTGAAATAATGCCGGGGCTGTGGCCGGCAGTCTGGAAGTCTGCCTCCTACAGGTGTGTCAGTGGGAGAACACACACAGGGACTGCGTTGATCCCTTCAGTGATCCCTGACTGAGCGAGTTGCCTCACCTCACTGCATGGGAACCCAGATCTCAGACACCTATGTGCACCCACTCAGCAGCTCCTAGGTAGTGGCCGGCTTGGCACTGGAAGCCACATTTCCTGACTCTGAGTCCGTCTCCTTGACTGTGTTGACTATGTTTTTTTTTTTTTCCTTAGGTGATGGTAGGGTTTTAAGTTCCAGGCATTGAACCCAGGGTCTCAGGCACCCATAGGTCCCTCAGCAAGGGATCTGTGACAAAGCTATAACTCCAGACCACAGAATGATTGATTAATCTTGCTTGAAGTTGTGTCAATTTTTTGTAGGTAGACTTTGAGTATTTATTGATTATACGGGTAAATGTCATGTAATTGTAATGGTTACAATGCTAAGATAACTCAGAAGGCCAGAAGGTTGCTCGGTGGATAGTCTTTTTTTTTTTTTTTTTGTATCATCCCTGAGTAACACTTCCTCTTTCATACCATTTAACTTGTAATGGAGTTAAATTGTTATTTTTTTCACCCCAGTCTCTTGAGGGCCAGGCTGTGTTTAGCTACAGAATTCATGCCATTATTCCTCTAGTGCCTGGTTCAATAACTAGCATAAAATTTAGAAACTATGGAAGAAACTGTGACCTCCCTTAGGGCGTGGCACAATTATAAGTAGATGCTAAAAATCGATGGGCAAAGGCCGTCATTAGCTTTCTTATCTGGTGAATAATACACTTCCTGTAGTAGTTGAGGTACCATAATGGCTGATATACACCACGGTCTTTCCACAACGCACCGTTGCAGAGGCTTAAGTCCATTTACACGCACACATCCAGTTAGACCAGCACCATTTGTTGAAGATGCTTTCTTTTTTCCATCAATGGTTTTGATTTCTTTGTCAAAAATCAATAATCCGTAGGTGTACAATTTCATTTCTGGGTCTTCGATTCAATTCCATTGGTCAGCCTGCCTGTTTTTGTGCCAATACCATGAGGGTTTTTTTTTTTTTTTTTTTTTTTGTTTTTTGGATTTGGTTTTTTAGAGACAGGGTTTCTCTGTATAGCCCTGGCTGTCCTGGAACTCACTCTGTAGACCAGGCTGGCCTCAAACTCAGAAATCCACCTGCCTCTGCCTCCCAGAGTGCTGGGATTACAGGTGTGCGCCACCACCACCTGGCACCATGAATTTTTATTATTCCTGCTCTGTAGTATAGCTTGAGGTCAGAGTTCGTGATACCGCTACAAGTTTTTTTACTGTACAGAAATTTCTAGGTATCCTGGGTTGGTTTTTTTGTTTTTTTGTTTTTTTTTTTTTCCATATGAAGTTGAGATTTGCTCTTTCAAGGTCTGTAAAGAATTGTGTTGAAATTTTGATGGGAATTGCATTGAATCTGTAGATTGCTTTCGGTAAGATGGCCATTTTACTGTTCATCCTACCCATGAGCATGGGAGGTCTTTCAGTCTTCTGAAATCTTCCATTTGTTTCTTTAGAGACTTGAAGTTCTTGTCATACAGATCTTGCACTTGTTTGGTTAGAATCACACCAAGATATTTTATATTATCTGTGGCTATTGTCAAGGGTGTTGCTTGCCTAATTTCTTTCTCAGTCTGATTATCATTTGTGTAAAGGAGGGCTATTATTTATTTATTTATTTATTTATTTATTTATTTTTAGTTAATCTTGTATCCAGACACTTTGCTGAAGGTGTTTATCAGCTGTAGGACTTCCTCAGTAGAATTTTTGGGGTCACTTGTGTATTCTACAGTGTCGCCTGTGAATAGTGATTCTTTTGATGTCTTCCCTTCCAATTTGTATCCCCTTGACCTCCTTTAGTTGTCTTATTGCTCTGGCTAGAATTTCAAATACCATATAGTCAGAAACCGGAAACACCCTAAATGTGCCCCAACTGAAGAATGGATAATGACAATTTACACAATGGAATGCTACTCGGGTCTTAAAAACAAGGACGTCATGAAATTTGCAGGCAAATGGATGGAGCTAGAAAAGATAATTCTGAATGATCTGAATGAGCCACAGCCAAACATTCGGTGGAGGAGTTTAGGGGGTCCTGTGAATTCAGGGAAAGCCTGAGGGAGTGGCAGGAGTCAAGGACATCACAAGAAGACCCACGGCGTCAACTAACCTGAGCCTCACGGGGGGCTCCCAGAGACTGAGCCCCCAACCAAAGAAGGTGCAGGGGTTGGACCTGCACATCTGTAAGACATGTAGCAGATGTGTGTCTTGGTCTCCAAACAACGGGAGTGGGAGTTTCTCTGACTCTCTTGCCTGCCTTATCTGGCCTCAGTGGGAGAGGATGCCCCCAGCCCTGCTGGGGCTTGATGCACCAGGGGAGATAGGTACCCGCGGGGGGGGGGGGACCTCCCCTTCTACGAGGAGGAGGAGGGAGGAACTGGAGGGAGGGGTGTGACTGTGTGACTGGGAGGAGAGGAGGAGGGCTAAGATGGGGTGTGAAGTGAATAAATTAATGACAAAAATGCTAACCCTGAAACCACAGGCAAACAGATGGATGATTTGACAGGCACTCAAACTTAGGGAATGAGACCCAGATCATGTGCTTCCAACCTGATAGCTGTGTCTCAGTAAAACAAGAACAGAGGCAGGGAAGAAGGCCACCTCTGCCCTTTCTGCCCTCTAGCAGAACTTGTATTTTAAATTGTAAATTCAGAAAAAAAAGTTAGTAAAACATTAATTAAAAAAAAAAATAGTAAAACTAAAATTTCCCCATCTACATGTACATTTTAACTCTCTCCGTTTTCTTTGACAACCAAATCCTAACTCTTGTTTCTGTTGTTTTCAGACAGGGTCAGGTAGCCCAGGCTAGCCTAACTAAAAATGACCTTTCTCCTTCCCTCCTTTCTCCAGCTCCACCTGCCACGTGTCTGGGGAGAATTGTCACCACACCTCGCTCCTGACTTTTTTTTTTTTTTTTAAAGAGAAATGAGAACAACCGGTCAGCCCTCTGGGCCAGGCAGGTGGTTTTGGTCTCCAGTTCCAGTCGAACCTGTGCCAGAAAACAGCAGGACACTAGGGGACACCCAGAGCCTGTCTGTCCTTTGGGTTGAGTTTTTTTTTTTTTTTTTTTTTTTTTTTCTCTCCTCCCTGCTTGAAGGGAAAAACTTCCCTGGTTTCTTCCTCAGTAAGAACTCATCTGTCTGGGCGCCCTCTGTTTAAACTCCAGTCCTGGCACCTAATACATCACGCGTGGGATTAGTCACAAGGGGGTCTGTCTCGGCGGCTAAATAGGGCTGCATCGCCACCAAGGTTGTCATCTCAGCGCCAGCTGCAGGCTGCCCGGCGCTTAGTAGGTGCTCCAGGTGCTTAGAGACAAGGCTCCCCTCTCTTAGTGTGCCCAGCATCCTGGTCCCGTGAAAGGCATTTTTTTTGGGGGGGGGGAGACGGGTGTCCGGGGTGGTCCCTGCCTGCCTTCTCCGGTCCCGCTGGCCTGACTCCTGGCAGGGCCCCGCGGGCCTCCGGTGCCCCGACCCTGGCCCCCGCCCAGCTCGGCGGTTTCTAAACGCTGCCCCGAGCTACCGGGAGAACTGGAAAAACACTGGCAGGCCGCCCCACCCCCCAGCCGGCCGGGCGGCCGCGGCTCTGCGGCTGGAGCCTGCTGCCTGGGCGGCGCTGGCCCGGGGCGGGGGAAGCGGGGGCGGCGGCCTGCCTGTCAGCGGGAGCGGGCGCGGGCTCGTGTGTCAGCGGCTCCCGCCCCTCGCCGCCCCCGCCGCCGCCCGCCGGGCCTCCCGCCGCCGCCGCCCGCCCTCCCCGCGGCCTGGCAGGCTGCCGGCTGCACAGGCGGGGGTTCGCGCCGTTCTCACGACCTCTCAGGTTGCCTGAGCTCATCTGGGAGCTATTCATTTCCTGCCAGAAAGCAGCCGGGCCTGCTGAGCGAGCCACCTTGGCCGCGGGGCCGCCGGGGCCTGCCCGGTGTGGCCGCCCTGGGCCGCTCCCGCCCGGCCGCGCTCCCCGAGGCCTCCCAGGAACCCCCGAGCCACCCCGGCGGGCGAGCGGCGGGGGCACTTCGCCCGCCCGCCCATCTGGTTGCACTTAGAAGCCCGGAGGAAGCGAGTGGCGGGTTGTTACCGGCCAAAGGGTGTGGGGAAAGTTAATTGACTTTAATGACAGGTTCCCCGCGACGACGAGGGGGTCCGGTTAAACCTCTGGGTCCCCGCTGCAGAAACGCGTGGGAGGGGGGCAGGATGAGACCCGAGGAGGGGGCGAGCTTCATTGGCTCGCCCAGAATCAGGCCCTCACCCCTGCCTCTCCAGGTTGATGCTAGAAACCTCCGGAGCACGGAGAGGCTCCAAGGATCTTCACGGGGAGGCCTACTAGGTCCCTGGCCTCAAGGACAAAGTTTGGAGAAATGTCTTATCACCGGAGAGATCAGCTCATCTGGATCTGGGAGGTGGGAAAGACCGCTGGGTGTGCCCTGAGGCCGTATAATTAGGCCAGGCCCAGAAGATGTGCAGGAATGCCAGAATAAACTGGGATGCTACGTTTCCCCACCCCCAGCTACTTATTAAAAAAAAAAAAAAACCAGCAGGGACACAGGAGGCAGCAGTGTCTAAGAAATAAATCCATACCATTTATGAACTCGGACCTATCCTAGAGAAGGGAAATGACTTATCCAAGGTGATGCCTGCCGTGAGGTCAGTGACATCTAAGAATATAAAAAATCCCCAACTGGAATGTAGTCTTTGTTCTACTCCATATTATACCGAAAAGGCTTCATTTAATAATGTAAACCCAACTTACAGGGGAGGGGGGGCCTTTCAAAAGGACAAATGGTTTCTTCTCTCACTTTACTTCTTCCGGGTACTGTAGCGAGACACTTTTGGTGGCATTAATAAAGATGCATGAAGAAATTGAAATTTCCTTTTTAGTCCTTCCCCTCCCCCAATGAAAAAGGAATTACTTTTATGAAATTGAAATCCTGATGTCTTGATTATTTCGACTAAAGAAGCTAAGAATTCTTGGTGAAAACAGAGGACAGGGTTTACCAGATTTTAATATTTGAATTTGGGATGTGTCTTAATGGAGTAATTGTTACTATGTTTATGTATAAACAGAAAGGAAAACGAGAAAAAAAATGGAATGACAAAGCAGTATGTGTTGAATACCTTTCTTATGCAGAAAACAAGGCAAATAGGAGCCAATTTTAAAAAAACTATCTTTAAACCTCTCTCTGGGGTCGAAGCTGAAGGTACTGGAAGGAACTGGCTGCTGTCTGCTAGATCATTCCTGTGATAGAGCCGCACTCCACACTGGCCTGTGGGAAAGGCTAGAGCCAGGCGGGGGAGAGGTAAGGCTTTTGAAACAAGACAGAAAATCGTTGGCTTTATCTTTGTTAGGAAAGCTTCAAAGATTGATCTCTCCCGCCTCATCCTTCTCCTCCCAGAAGCCGCTGTAAGGGAGAGGGTGGGGGGTTGAGAGGCGGGCGGGCGGGCGGGCGGCAGGGGCGGGGGCTGGGCGGAGGACCGGCCGGCGGTGGGGGAGGAAGGGCGCGCCGGCCAGCCCCACAGCGCGGCTGATGTGTCTGGTCTCGCAGGGCTCGTGGTTTTCATTTCCCCAACACCTGGATGCAGTCAAACACCTGGCCAAATCTGAGAAAATCTGACAAGCCTTTGTGATGGGATTTGGAAGAAATTCCCTGCAGATTCTGGCACAGTTTAAAGCTGTCCGCTTTGAGTTAGGACTTGTTAAGGAGGGTTGTGTGAGCTGAAACCCGAGACAAGCCTTTTGCTTCTATCTGGAGCCCACATCTTGCCTGGAAATGGGGCATGACCAAGCAAAGGGGTCGCTTGCTGTTTGTATTAAAAGGGGGAAAACGGCCCGTGTGCCTGCCAGCGCAGCCCCCACATGCTTTCTCCATTAAAGTCCAGCGCAGAAACTTATCAGAAACATATGTCTGCTGTTAATCATCTGGCCCGGGCTCCACTTGGGAGTCTAACTCGTTGTCCCCTGGCAGAGGGAATCTGTTGACCTTTTCAGCTTGCTTGAAGAGGGTGAAGAGAGGTATTTCAAACTTTGTGATGCGGGTGCTAGGGAATGCCTAGCTGTACCTTAGAAAGGATAGACCCAAGATCCCAACACTGGGGGCTGCGGGGGGGGGGCTTAGGTGCTTTTACTTAAGGAAGTTAGCAGCTACCCCAGGGAGGGAGTTGTGAGTAGTCCTTTCCAAGGGGGGGGGGGGAAGAACTGTTGTCTCTAAGTTTATCAGGAAAGCCCCATCAAATGAATTCTCATAAATTAGGTCTTTTTTAGATCTTTGAGTGTTGGTGAAAGGTTTGATGGTTCCTGTTTAAAACATGTAAAAAAAAATATCCTATTTCTGAATTCCCAAACTACATGAATTTCAAGCCCCCCTTTTCTTTTCTTTTTTCTTTTTTTTTTTTTACAAATTTTGAAATAATCAGTTCTAAAACGTAAAAGCCTTCACTCTTTTATTATATTTTCTCAAATAAACTTCCCCAAAGGAAGATATTTTAAGAGCATTTTCAAACATCTTTGGCATCACATAAAAAAAGAAATCTCGTGTAAAAAACGAAATGTCATCTCAACTTTTATAATACAAAGGCGCAATCCAATATGAACATATAAAATATATACAAATGCAGTGCATGGTCAGTCACTTAATACAGCTCTCTACAAAAAGTAACTTTTTAGAATTAAAAAAAAAGCAACAAAGTAACCACCGAATTATAAAAGTCTCTCCTAAAATCCAAGTTCGTATTTAGTGTCCGTCAGAAGAGAGAGGCGGGCTAGGGAGTTTATGGGTAGCAGTGGCCTGAGCCCTTCAGTTCCGCCACGGCCTCCACATGGAGTCCGCAGTGAGCGAGGAAGCGCTGGAAGGCGACACTGCGTTAGGACCCACCGAGGTCCCACTGTTGCTGGTGTAGACCGGGATGACCGGGCCGCTGTGGGCGAAGGCCCCGTTGGGGATGAGGAAGGCAAACTGGCCGTCAGGAGCCGGCACCACTTGGAAGCCGCCAAAAACCTTGGCAGCCTCTCCGGCCTGGCTGCCCAACTTGCACGGTGCGCTGCCGGGAGGTGGCGCCGCGCCCCCGGGGATGGGCACAAGCGGCGGCGGCGGCGGCGGCGCGAATGGCGCGTGCTGGGGACCGCCAGGTCCTGACGCGGGCGGCGGCGGTGGCGGCGGCGCCTGCAAGGCGGGGTGCGCCTGCCCGGGGTAGGTCATGGCGTTGATCTGGGTCATGCAGTTGGCCAGGTGGCCCAGCAGCCGAGTGCGCACCTCGGTGTTAACGCCCTCACACGTGGACAGGAAGCGGGTCACCTCGTTCATGCACTCGCTGAAGCCGGCGCGGTACTTCCCCAACACGCTCGGGTCTGTGCTGAGCGCGGCTGCAGGCCAGAAGGAGAAAAAAGACGGGTCACCGAACAGCCCTGGCCCCGGAGCCACAGCCTCCCGCCCTGGGAGGTCTCCGCAGCACGCCTCCGGAACCACCTGGGGTTGGGAGGGTGGGGTAGGCTAAGAACAGCCAGCTCCTTCTCCCTAGGCTGGGGACATAAGCCAGGACACTCCCTCCATCTAAACCGATCTCAGCTCCAGATCTGCCACCCCTAGTCCCGCGCGCGACCTGACCTTGGGCAATGCCACCCAAGGCGCCTTCCAAACCCCACTTCCCCTCCTGCGGCAGGAGTTGGACCGGTGCTAAGCCACTGACCCCTTACTTTCTATCCAGCCCCAAACTGCCTCCGTCCTCCGTCCTTTACGCCCTCACCGGCTTCCACCACAGCCAAGCTGCCCACCACCCTTCTCGGCTACAACCGCTCCCTCCATTTCCGGAGCAGTAACAACTTGGGAGTTGTGGCTATAAATAAGACCCAGACCGTGGGAACGCGGAGCGAGCCAAGGCAGTAAAATGTAGCTGAATGCCTCTCACAACCGCGGGCGGAAGTCTGGAAGAAATCACCGCCGGCCGAGAGGGACACCCGCAGAGAGGGGACGCACGCGCGATCCTTACCGGTCATCTGCGCCCGCTGCAGGTTCCGGAGATGCTTCACTGTCATTTCCAGAATGTCTGCCTTCTCTAGCTTGGAATGCCGGGAGCTCTGAGCAGAGGAAACAAGGGATGAAAAGTGAGACCCCCTCGTCAGCTGCCTCCGAGTTCTGAAGGTCCCCGCCAGCATGTCCCACATCCCGGGGCCCTGCGGCCTCTCCCGCCAGTGGGAACGCAGTGCTGGCGGGGTAAGATCCACACACATAGCAGGCAAAGAGTTTCTTTCTGTGTGCCTGGGAAATGTCATTACATTCGTAATTAAAAAAAAAAACCCAACAAAAAACAACAACACTGCTCACTTACATCTTTCTTAAGTGCATCCAAAATCAATGTTTTCAGCTGGCTCAGACTTTCATTTATTCTCGCCCTTCGCCTCTTCTCCATGATAGGCTTTGATGACTGCAAAGAGAGAGAAAAGAGGTCCTGAGTTCCCACGGGATCTTCTATTTCACCCCGAGGTTTTAAGAGAAAAGTAAAAGGAGCCCCGCTGTGCACAACCCACTTAGTTTCTCGGGGCATTAGAGAGACGCAGGTACACTCTTACCTTTCTGTGCTCGGAGGCCGTCTTTGGTTTGTCCGGTGTCGTGTTGACACTGGCTGGGGTAGCAGCCACCGGGGAGGAGGAATTTTTCTCCATTATATCAGCTGGCATTTTCTATTTTTTTTCTTTCTTCTCAGTCCCCAGAGAATTTTATTTTTGGAATCCTTCACGCAAAAAAAAATTTTTTTTTCTGCTTACGTCCCTACGTCCCTTTTACTTGATTTTCATAAGAAAAACTACTGAGCAGTTGAGGGTTTATTATGTCTTAGGGCTACTTAGTGATCGGTAGCGCTATTCCAGGACCAAGGAGAGAGGTAGACAGGGGATTCCGCTGTTATCAGCACCAGCTCCAGATCCTGTGTGATCCGCAGGCCCTGGCGGCCTCTATATATATCTGGGACTGCACGCGAACGGCTCGTGTGAAACTTCCCAAACTTTCTTTCCCACAGTAACTTTCAGCCAATGGGAGGAAGAGACACGCGGCACCGCTCGTGGACTGCGCCCCCCCATTGGCCGCCAGGCACAAGGTCTGGCGGCCAATGGCGCGCGCCTGAGCCCGGGGCACCGGAGGCTACAACGTCAATCAAAAGGATTTTAACCCTTTGCTAACTCTTTCCTCTGGGCTTTGCTTTAGAGGGTTTTTTTTTTTTTTCTTTCTTTTTTTCTTTTCCGCCTTGGTTTTGGTCTAGTCTATTTCTTTTGTAGCCAGGTCTTTGGTTTTTATTGTCCTTGCTACATGCGATATAGCTACTTGCATAATAAGTTCGTTTGAAAAATATTCTGAAAAGATATAGGCCAAGACAAAATTTACTGATTTAAAAGAGGATAGAACAAGGTAAAGAGGATGGATGTGTTACTCTTAACGTCGTCGTGAATTCCCGCTCGAACTCTGTATGTTTAGGGGAGTCAAAACTGCTCATGCGGTGGGTGGGGGGTAATACTAACGCCCCCCCAAACTAAACACGCCCTTACCCTCCCCACAAATGCCTTCACAGGCAGGGTTTTCGGAGCAAGGTGTCTTTTGGATGCCGGTCTCCCCTCCAGCCCGTTCATTCCTCTCCTGGAATTGCAGTCTTGGACCTCACGCTTCTCCAGGAAACAATCAGAATAATTTCCTACTGGGCAGAAAGGAAATGGAATTTCAAATGAAAAAAAAAATGAACAAGGGGGGCTTTGATACGAATGCCACAGGAGGGGCACGCTCGCTCCTCCGCCACTCTCTCCCTTTCCCCCCCGCGGGCTCCCAGTTGGAGACACGGGAGGCAAGGGAGTCGGGGCTCCCCCCCTGCCCACCCCGCGGGCGGCCAAGGCGGCCTCGGCGCCCCGCGCGCGCGCGAGCCCTTTAAGAGCTCCAGCAGCCGAGCTGCAGTTTGACATCAGCCGGCCGGCGAGGGCGCGCCTGGAGTCGGAGCACGTGCCAGGATGTTTTATTGCCGCCGCGGCTGCGGCCGGAGCCCAGAGGATGTGTGTGTGCGTGCGTGGGTGAGTGTGTGTGTGCGCGCGCCCCGGGGGCAGGGAGGCGGGGGCCGGCGGCGGGCGGCCGGGAGCGGGGGGCCGCCTCTTGTCCCCGGGAGAAGCCAAGAAGGTAAATAGCAGCTGCTGTGCTCGAGCCTGGGAAAACCCCGCCCCCTGCGCCTGGCCCGGGCTCATTGGCGCGCGCTGCGTGTGGAGTGTGTGTGTGTGTGTGTGTGTGTGTGTGTCCGTGTGTCCGGGGGCCCCCTCCTCCGGCCGGGGCGAGCCAGGAATCCGTGGGGGCGGCTGGCCGAAAGCTGAGCCCCCGCGCTGGCCTCCCTTCCCCCGCCCCGGCCAAGGTCAGCCCTTCCCGGCGGAGAGCGCACGCCCAGGGGTGGCGATCGGGGAATTCGTGTGTCCCCCCCCCCCCAACCCCCTCCACTCCCACACTCCCCACCCCCCAGCCCGCCCGGACTCCCGGCTTGGGGATTTGAGCGCGGCCGAAACCTCCCCGGCGACTGTGGGCGGGGGAGGGGCCCGGGCGCCCGCCGCGGTCACGAGATGCCTGACCGCACTTAGGAAGCGGCCGGGTCAGCCTCCTGCCTCCGCTCAGCGGCTTGCGGTTCCAGCGGCTTCGCGCCCGCCCGCCCGCCCGCCCGCCCGTTCCCCCGGGTCCCTGGCCGCGTCCTGGAGGCCGCCGGCGGACTGCTGGAAAGAGACGGGCGGCTGCGTGCTGCCGGCTGGCCGGGGCCGCGCGCCGGGAGGAGTCGCCGCCGCCGCCGCCGGGTGCCACGTGGCGGGCGCCGGGCCGGGAGCGCCAGGGCTCTGGCGGCGGCCTCCCTGGGGGATTTGCCGCGCGGCGCGGGCGGCGCGCACTGCCCCGGCGGCTGCCTGCCTCCCTCCTGCCTGCCCGGGTCGTCTGCCCCTTGCCTCCACCCGGGTGCCCCCAGACCCCCCCTCGGTTTTCCCGCCGCCCTGAACTCGGAGCAGCTCGGGCTCCCAGCGCCTTGTTTGATCCCCGCCCCCAGTCTTTCCCGCGTCCGGGAGGCCTGGCACACAAGGCGCTCCGGCTCGGCCCTTCCTCCCCTCCCCCAACCTCCCACTGAGATCATGTGAACGATTTCTCCAGCTCTGGTCCGGGGTGAGGCGGCCGTTCCCTGACTGCATGACCTTGGGCAAGCCCCCCTCTCTTTTGTGATGGAACGCCAGACACTGTTAAACCCTGGGATTACCACGATGAGAGATATAGTGGCCGCTCCCACGGAGTATTCTGCAACCTACTGCAGGGGCGCACACAACCCGGCTTTCCGGGATGCTTGGGGGATTCTGTTTTCCCTTTGGGGGCTTAGATGGTGCTGCGGGGGGGGGGGGATTGGATCCAGAGAGGTGCCTTTAGAGCATGAAGCCACACCTTCATCAGGCGTGGTGCAAAGCAGTGTCTTTAGAAAGCTCGTTTCCAGGTATCTGTTGTTTGACTGCCATCTGTAGATTTTCCCCGAAGATTCCCTGGGTGTGCCTTTAAAAGAGGCAGTAGACAGAAGTGAAACCATGTAGAGAATCCAGGGGAATTTAGTCGTACGTTAAGCTTCTGGTAAAGTCACTGGTGGAGAGGATCTGTGTTCTGTACCTCAGGAAAATATGGCTGAGGCGTTGGGAATATGCTGAGTCATGGGGCTGGAGAGCAAAGGAGCGACCCATGGCATTTAAGGCACAGAACCTGACAGTCTCCAGTCATAGAACCTCCAGAGTGTGTGAACGGGCAAGGAAGAAATTAGCGACCACCACACCAGACCCTTGGACATCCTGCTTTACGAAGGACCCTGAACCTTCTCTTTAGACAATGAAGAGCCCCAAAGTAGGTTCGTAGTGGAGAAAAGACACCAGGTTCTCCATAGGTGACCCCGAGGACAGTGTCAAGAGAGGACTGCAGGGCGTGGAGCCCGGCCACCAAAGGGGATCAGACTAGTCGAGACGGCTCCCAGGTAACACACGTAGGCAGACATGCCTCCTGCCCGGCTCAGGTCACCAAGCCACTAACCACACACACACTCCACTGACTTGAGTTAGAAACTGGTTTGCCCTGGGTGAGCTGCGGTCTGTTATTTCACAGGGTTCTAACCATCTTATCGTCTAAGTCTGTCTTCTGCCTGCCAGGACTGCCCTCCCTAGAGTTTGCAGACAAATCTTTACCTCAGTGTTGACTTGCCCTTTGGGATGCCCCCTCCCGTGGGGAGCCCTGTGTGTGTGTGTGTGTGTGTGTGTGTGTGTGTGTGTGTGAGAGAGAGAGAGAGAGAGAGACAGAGACAGAGAGACAGAGACAGAGACAGAGAGAGAATATATATGCTGCAGAGTGGGCTGGGCCCTATCTTGTTTGAAGAAATGATAAACAATGACTTCTTTGTTGCCCTGCAACCTGGACCAGTGGGGCTGGGCCCTCATTTCATGTCCTAAGCAGATGGGAAAGTGGTGGCTGCCGAAAATCATTGGTTACCTTTTAAACAGTGGGGTTTTCCTGTATGTTTGAAATACTCTTAGGTGAAAGGTGGGGTTACCCTTTTTTTCTACTATACCCCCAACAACCTTCTTAGGTGGCTTTGAAAGGGCTTGCTTACTTACTTACTTACTTACTTAATTAATTAATTAATTTATGGTTTTTTTTTCTTTTGAGACAGGGTTTCTCTGTGTAGCCCTGGCTGTCCTGGAACTCACTCTGTAGACCAGGCTAGCCTTGAATTCAGAAATCCACCTGCCTCTGCCTCCCAAGTGCTGGGATTAAAGGTGTGCGCCACTGCACTTACTTTTTAAAAAAAAAAAAGGCTCAACAACAACAGACCATGGCACAAATGCACCCCTAGAATCTCGCAAGGGGCGTCTTAGCCCTCTCCAGGTTCCCTCTGAGACTCTTCGAGTCTCCTGCTACAAGGTCTGTTATGACTCTGGCTGCTGGCTGCTCTTAAGCCCTCATGCCCTAACCTGGTATACCATCGTCCCTTCTAACGTTTCTCTAGTCTCTTTCTATGGCCTCTTGGGTTTTGGATCCTGGCAGGTGTGTGGAGGATGAATATGTCACTTAGGGTCTCCCATCTGAGCCTCCAGCAGCCCCATGGGTCAGAGAGTTAACCACAGCTCCTTAAGTGTCATTTTAGAACATTGACCCTGCTAGAATGAGCAAGTGACTTCATATACCCGCTTCTAGATAGAGGGACAGCAGGCCCATGTGACCAAACAGTATATATAACTCTGTGCCTCTGCTCTGCTCCTCTCACAATAGGGCTAAGAAGCCATGGAGGTCCTAAGTCTTGACTCTGCTAAGTATCCAAGAACAAGGTCGCTTTGCGGGTGGACCAACAGAGATGAGGTTTTAGTCTCTTACTCTGGCCAGGGAGGCTTTGTCAAATTAGTGCTGTCCACCCCTCCAACGGGGGACAGTGAACTCAATATCCAGAAAGGCTTTCAGACTTGAAAAAGTTCCCTGGCATGTTTTCAGTCATATCTTGCCCTACTCCCAAAAGCTGGAGGAAAACGGAGTCCTGCACTGTCAGTGGGGGTGCTTGAGTGGAGGACTTTTTGCTCCTAATATGGTGTCAATAAAGACAAATCTTACACAGTGCGTTGTACCCAATAATCAATCATAGCGGGCGTCTCCCTGCCTGCTCCCCGTGTAACCCACCATCTACGAGGGTCTGTCTTGCTCTATCACCTGTTTGCTTTTATAAAACAAATGTCTGTAGCCTGGGAGAGACTCCCCCTCCCTCCCTAGGTTTTGGGGACTGTTTTGTGGGTTTGGTTTAGAGCTGGGTTTGGGGGGGGGATATTTTGCCTGAGGACTCAAAGCTTTTTTTCTTTCTCCTTCGCATGACTGACTTTCTCACACTCGGATTCCCTGCAGCCTGCCAGAGACTAGCTTGCTGCCTTGCCAAGAGCTCTCCTGGTAGGGCTATTGAAAGAGCTCTGAGTAAGTACACATGGGGCGGATCTCTCCTCCCCTCCTCCCTGCCCCGCACCTGTACTGGGAGCAGTCCCACACATATCACCTGATCGCGGCCCTTTCAGACACCGTGAGAAAAATAAAGCCTAGGAGAGAAGAGACATGTTTGCCTTTCCTCCAGGGTGGCAGCCAGCTCCTTGCAGCTGGGAGTGCCCAGAAGCACATTTAGACATTCCAGGCATCCTGTGCTTGCATGTTTGTCTGTGGGTGCCTCCTGGCGACACTGGGGCAAGGAGGAAGTTGGAGATCACTTTCCCTGTGGCCGCTTTTCTGGCCTGGTCTCAGGCAGGCATTTGGATGGCATCTGGATCTTTTACTGGAATCACCAGCAGCAGCAGCAGCAGCAGCAGCAGATCTTCTTAGGTCAGAGTCTTTGAACTCATCACAGAATCCCCAAAGAAAACTAATCATAACCAGAACAGTCCCCCCAAAATGAATTCAAATTTGTTCCTCTATATGTCTTTATCTCCCCTTTATGTCTATCTAATAAATATGTCCCAAATGAACAAGTGAGTGTCACTTTTCTTACCCAAGGATGGCCCACAGCTTTCATCAGATCCTAAGATTTTGCGGCCAGAAAGGTTTAGGCAGTCTGTGCCTCCTAGTGTGCACCCTGACCTCCAGAGAGGGAAGGAGCCGGCTGGGGGGATGCACAGCAAGGAAGGCTTGAGGCGGGCGGGCAGGCGGGGGCAGGGGCATAGCCAGTGCCCAGGCTCACCCACTGCGGTAGTACTGTGGTCCTCAGATGGTTTTAGGGTGGGATTGACAGAGTTCCAGTGAGCAGCCAGGGCCTGCATTTTAAAGTAGGGACATTAATAATGTCTTAAATTTTTGCAACCTCATCTTCTTAAGCTGATCCCCGGCCAGCATTTAGATGGAGAAAAAGGGAGAGGTGTCTGCTGGGAAAAGCAGGTTCGGGAATGCTTGGAGCAAGAGTCTGGTTGCCATGCAGAGGCACTGGAAACAACTGCAAGACTGCATTCCATCTTTGATAAAAATAAGTCACCACTTCTGAACAAAAAAAAAAAAAAGCCTGCTTGATTCCTGGCCAAGCCCAGACGCTGCTAGGAGAAGTCGGGAGGGGGTGGAAAACAGAGGCTTTCAACATTGGCTAATAGCCTGTAATGCTCCCCCGCCCCCTAACACTCACTGGAGCCAGCGGGACCAAGGGAATGTGCACTTCCCTAATGGGCTCTGAAGGAGAGTGGCTGCCAAGAGGGCCCTGCTCAGCAGGGTGGGGGTGGGGTGCCCGTGGTCGGCCTGACTCTCCCACTTCGCTGAGCCACAGGGGACTGGGGGAGGCCCTAACTGCGCTCCTAGCTGATAGCCTAGCCTCAGAGTCAGACTTCTGTGAGGTAAGCCTGCAGGCTCAGAGGTGAGGCAGGCGTTCCCAGGCACCATGGGATGCTACCTCAGGACTAAGGGCATGGAAGGTTCCAGTTGGGTTAATGACTGAGGCGTGTGAGGACAGGCTCTCGAGGGCCTTGGGAAGGTTAGGAATGTGTGTGTGGGGGGGTGAAGCTGGAGCCCTAAAAACCCAGGATCTGCAATTATTTGGCTTGCAAACAAGCCACTCAAATGGTGACATCAGACCCAAGTCTCTGTAAAAATCAAAACCAAAATAAATATAACTGCCCAGAAAAATCAATAGAGCAAAATTCAGGGTTGAAAATGCTATAAGGCTGGGCCTGGTGGTCCTGGTCTATAAATCCCTCTGAGGCTGCAAGATTGCAAGGTCAAGACCTCCCCGAGCTAAAGAGTTCAAGACCAGCCTTGATAACTTAGAGGGACCCCGTCTCAAAAGGTGGAGGGCTAGATACAGTTTAGTCTTAGGTGACCTTGTGGAGCACGTGTGAGACCTTGCGTTCCACTCCCAGTACCTCTGCAGGGTGTGTATAAAATGGATGAATATATATTTTCAGTCTCCTCCACTTTGCTCAGTGTATCTCAGATTATAGGAAGTCGTTCATGTAGTGAACGAGGAAACAGACCAAGGAGATCTGATCTGGCTTGTCCAAGTGTGATTGCCTTTCTGGAGAAGGAGTATCAAAGCCTGGACCAGCCTCAGGCTCTCCACCTACCTATCTAGCAGCTCACCCCACCATCTCTATAGGAGAAGGACATTTCAAATCACTGTCTGTATTATTACTGTCTGTTTTCCAGCTGAGGAGGAAGAAGTCCTGCTGCTGAGCACCATGGGTAATCTGGAGTATGGCGCCTTGAATAGGCGTTCCTCTGAATTTTCTGTGCTGTGTTTCGCCCAGGTCTGCTTATCATCCTGTCTTCTCTGTGGGGGAAAGGATCTCGTCTTCTCAGTTCCGGGAGACAGGATAGCTTTTGTAGGGGCCACAAGGCCAGGCAGCCTGGCCCCTCCAGTCGTCCAAGCTAAGCCAAGCCACATGGCCTTCTCTCTTCTAGTTAATCTTTATGTACGAAAACAATGGTTCCCAACCAGTGGGTCGAGACCACTCTAGGGGGTCAGCTGACCCTTTCATGGGGTTGCATATCAGATATCCTACATATTTACATTATGATTCACAACTAGCAAAATTACAGTTATGAAGTACCAATGAAATAATTTTATGGTTGGGAGTTACCTCAACTCAAGGAACTGTATTAAAGGGTCACAGCGTTGTAAGGTTGAGAACCACTGCTGGAAAGGGAAGATTGGGAGAGAGAATAGTTCTGTCCCCTGAATCTGAGTCTTGAGACTCTTAAATTTTTCTCTCAGGAGCAGAAAAACATGACTTTAGGAGATAAAAAACAGAGAGACCTTGCTTGAGCTTTGGGCCAGTGTCACTGAGAGGTGATGCTTGTGTGTGATCTATATATCTTCCTTTGGGATGTTGAACTTAGAGAACAGTTCAGGAAGAGAGACCAGGGGGATGCTACCAGTGTCCGCTACAGTCTCCCTCGGAAGACCTCAGAACACCTCAGAACGTGACACCGGCTTTCCCATTGAGGTCCCTTGAAAGAACTCTGGAACTTGTGTCCCTTCTCAGTGGTTAGTCATCTGTTCTGTGTGGTCTGTAGCACTCTAGTCACAGGTCAAATCTCATAGAATGGAAGGGGGTTTTCATGATGACAGGGAAGGGGACAGAGATACTGCATCCTGCTCCGGGGTCAGCATTGGAGGGGGAGGATCCAGAGAGGACGTGGGATGACTCAGGACAAAGGGAGGCACAGGACCAAACTTTAATCTCTGTCATCCCTCAACCTCTGTGGGCGTGGAGGAGACTGTTTTGAATCCCCCTGGGGTTACTCAGTATGAGGACATTATGTGAAGTGTGAAGGGAGTTCTTCCTTTTGTGGGTCTGAACTGCAACAGGGCCAATCTTGGCTGCTGTCCTAGAAGGCCCATGGAAAATGAGCTCTCTGGAAACATGCTGGTGCATGCCAGGCTGGCCTGACCTCACAGGAGGCCTCTTGATCAAGTACGTTGCTAGCTCCTGGGGGAGGTTGCCGGGCACTGTGTGGCTCACACAACTGTCCCGCTGGGCCTTAATCCCAACAGGTTCCCACAGTCACTAAGGAACCAAGTACCCAAGTTCAAGTACTGTCCTGGGTGATCCATACCCTCCTCTCTTACTCTCAACGGCCTGCTGTTGGGGGCAGATAGAGTCGTGGTATCTGGACTGGTCTGTCACCTTGGTGGAAGGGTCCTAGTCGGTTTGCTTGGTCTCTCATGAACACTGTTGACCCTGGTTGAGTAATATAGTGAAGACGAAGGTTAGATTTTTTTTTTCCGTTTCTGGTTAGTTGATTTAATTCTGCACAACAAATATTTTCTGAGCACCTAGTATGTGGGAGTCGGAGTTATGTGCCTGTTTGACAGTTGCTTCCATATCTACCCACTACACAAATTTTATTCATCTGTGTGGAATGGTGACGTTCCAGGTTTATAGTTAAAAACTGCCCCCTTCCTTTATTTTTTTATTGAATGTTCATTTGATTATTTATTTACTTAATTATCTGTGTGTGTGTGTGTGTGTGTGTGTGTGTGTGTGTGTTGTGCCGAGGATTGGAACCGGGGCACTCCCTAGACAAGCACTCTATGGTTAAGCTACGTATGCCAAGCCGCATCTCACACTCCTCATTTTTTTTCGATTCTTTAATAAATGAGCTACCTGGCAAATCCCTCCTGCAGACTAGACACTCTGCTGTCTGGATCAGGAATGCAGGAGTCAGCTTGGACTTAGGGAGCCCAGTTGTGCGGGCAGTCAAGGGGTCACCTTGCTGAGCTTGGTTTCCAAACTTTTTAACTGCTTAATCGGAGGGGCGGGTTTACTTTTGGCCACTCCCGGTGATCACCTGGATACTCCTTTCTTGAGGAATCTGTGTCCGTGATTTCCCAGGCCTATCTTTATTGATGGTTATTAAACACACACCAGCACACGGCAATGTGCAGGGACAGAGCAATTCCCAGGGTAAGGTACGTGGGAAGAGGCGAGATAGCGCGCTCCCAAACAATTCCCCTGTCATCGCAGCCTGCCATATCTATGCCAAGTTAATAAGTAAGAATTAGGCAGGCAGGTCCCGCCATCGCAGCGCAGACAGGAAGGGTAAAAGCGCCAGTGGGTGGGCCGTGCGTCCTTCTGGGAGACTGGCAGAGAGAAGGAGGCACACAGCTGGGACAGGTGGTGGCCCAGGTGACCCCTGCAGGCCCTCACGAAGGCCGTGCTGGAGGGCAGCACATGTCTGGGAAGTGAGGCCCTTCCTCCTGCCTCGCTGCCCTCCCGCCTCTCCTGCCAGCTCCTCGTGGGAGAGTCTGTGCTGTGGGAATAATCCTATTCCGACACGCGGGGCCACGAGACACCTGTTTTTATAGAGCAGCCCAGCACACCTGTGGTTTTATGGTGCGGAGCGATAAAGGGGGCTGTAAAGTCACAGGGCAATGTCCTGCTATTTAAGTAGAGCCTTCCCCTGGGAGTGGCAAGTGAGCTCCAGCTGAGGTCTGATTGACCCGGTGATTACTTGCATTAGGAATGTTGAGCAAAGACCATGGATGTGCTCAGGAAAAATGGGAGACGGAGTATCTACGAGGCCGACTTCCTAGGGACCCAGGCTGCCTGAGTTTAAGTCGGGGCTTATTTGATTTCTAGCTGTGTAGCATAGTCATTCAGACCCTCAATTTTCTTTATGTATATACATATAATATACACATTTATGTATATACATATAATATACACATTTATGTATATACATACAATAAATATATAGATAATATGTAAATGCATATAATATATAAATATTTATTTCTATATAAATATATAAAATATATATTTTATAATACACTATATATTGTATACTCAAAAATATATTTATCTATATAATATCTTATCGATTTGTTTATATGTACATTAATATATTATATTATATATTAATATATAATAACAAATATATAATATATACATGTCTATGATATAGGTATTATAGATATATGTATTATGTATTAGCATATTTTAATATATGTGATATATGTGCGTATGTACGTATATATATATATGTACGTATATATATATGATACTTAAAATAACTTGCAAACATAATGTACATGTTTAGATGTTTTTATTTTTCCCATATGTATATTTCTGATAAGGGCTTCCATTCATCTAAAAACGTTCACAGAATGTTAATATTTTTTAAAGAAATAGATGGGGAAGCACTGCAATGAGTCGATCCATGCCCATATTTGACAGAACGGAAGCTTCATCCTGGTTAAATGAATCACACTCCACGCGGCCAGGAGAAAGCTTTAAAGCCGGTGTGACTGTGCCGTCTTTTCCAGGGAGGCTCCACCGCCCACACATTTTGGCTGACGTTATTTGCTGGCAGATAGGGCGCAGAGCTTGGTGTGACTTTGACTTCCTTGCGGTGATCCCGGGCTCACAGAGAGAAGCCATAGGCGGTGTGTCAAGAGCGTCTGAAAGATCGTGGCCCAGGGCACGGGGCGCCCCTCTCCCACCTGGCCCAGCACAAGCGACAGGGGACCAGGACTCCTGGAGACTCAAAGAAACAAAAAGTCCCAGACTTACTTACAAACGTAAGATTGGTGGAAAAGATAAACATCCAAGACCTTTCTGTCTGGCTCCCCGTCTGTGTGGGTGGCCTCGGCTGGGGCACACCGAGGACAAGAGGCAGTGCTGTTCTTAGTAGTCAGGGAGACGGGGTAACCTGGGACACATGCCTGCCCTTGCTCCTGTGGCCTCTGACTGCACTAGATGGTTCGTTCACCCGTTCCTTCAGCCATCTGGAGGCCTTCTGAAGGGAGTGAGACACGGTTCGTGTGTGACACCCGTGGGAGGAGATGCCCTTGGTCCAGATCCACCGTCTCTCAGGGCCGAGCTCCAGTTTGTTCGTTGTTGTTGTTGTTGTTGTTGGTGGTGGTGGTGGTGGTGGTGGTGGTGTTGTTGTGACAGGATTCCATGAAGCCCAAACTGGCCTTGGACTCCGGATCCTTCCACCTTCTTTAAGTGGTAGGATTCTAGACATGTGACCCATGGCAAGCTTGAGTCCCCGTTCCTAACCAGAAAGCTTCAATTCAGCACACATAGGACACGAGGAATGGAGAGGGGCTCAGTGACAACTTGATTTTATCTCCGATAGAGCAGGTGTGCTCCGGACGTCCCGCCGCTGTTGGTCCCTTTGCCCCCTGGTGTGGCTACAGACCCTTGTATCGGCCAGCCTGGCTGAGAAGGTCCATTTCTCTTTGGTGTGCGAATATGAAGAAGGCGGGTGTTCCGCGCAGTTCTTAGGCCATTGTTCAACAGCTGGCCGAGGCCTCGAGGAAGGAGTCCTCTCCCTCCTGGATATCTGTCCCGAGCCTCCAACTTGGCAAGTCTCAAGTGGTTAAGAAAGTGCAGTTATTTTTTGAATAGGTCAAAGACAGAGTTTATGTTTTGTTAACTTAAGGTGGGGGAGGGACAGGGAGAGGGAGGGGGAGGGGAAGAGGGAAGGGGGAGAGAGGGTGAGAGAGGTGGAAAATGGCTCCCTGGATTGTGTGTTCGTCTCTGTGCCTATTTAATGATTAATACTAGCTTCTGGGCTGTTATTTGATGTGGCTTCTGCTGGTTTGAACAGGCGGATACTGATTCACTCTTTAGGCCTTTAGGAATCACAGGTGTTTACCTTGAGACAATAAACGAAGGGGGGAGGGGATGCAATAACACCCACACATGCCAAGTGCTTTGTCCAGAAACGGAGGAATAGCACACTCTTGGGAGCTAAGCCCTGTGCGGGGCCTGCCGTTTTCTTGCTCAAAACAGTATTGTGAGCACCGGCCCCAGCCTGGGGGTCTGAGTGTTGTTGGTTTTCTCCATCGCTTGTGGGTAGACTGAGGCGACTGTCACCCGTTCCGTGGCTCATAAGGCCATCACAACTTGCCACTTGTCTGCAAGAGATGCTAGGCTTTTTCTTTTCTCTGTGTGTTTTGTGTGTGCGTGTGAACGTGTGCATGGAGAGGTCAAAGGTCAATGTTGGGCAGATCATTCTCTACAGCTCTCGGCTGCCTTCCTTCCTTCCTTCCTTCCTTCCTTCCTTCCTTCCTTCCTTCCTTCCTTCCTTCCTTTCTTTCTTTCAATGAGGTCTCTCACTGAACCTGGAGCATGACAATTCAGACTGGGTCACCATGAGCCTCTGGGACCCTCTGTCTCTGCCTCCCAGTGCTGGGGTTAGAGGTGTATTCAGGCTGTTCACACGGGTCATGGGGACCCCGACTCAGGCCCACATGCTTGCAGGGCAGGCACTTAGCACACGGAGCCTTCTCCCCGGGGCTACACGGAAAGCTCGTGTCTTTATTCTAGGGAGGCTCCAGGAAGAAACAAATCCGTGTAGCCTTGTGGGAGCCCGCCTGAACATGGGGTCGGAAAGGATCCTTGCTCTGAGAGAGCCTGTAGGATGATGGAGAGTCATGACATTAAAGGATTATGGAGACTACATGGAGAAACCAGGCGGGAGGGGCTGCAGAGTCAAACCATGTGTTCCGGAAAGGCCTCATAGAGAAGGCATTCCGCAAACACCCAGGGACCAGCAAGCTCTAGAACCCTTGGGAGGCCCCAGTGAACCAGCAGGGAGGGAGAGAGACCAGGGAGGAATGGCTGCCCAGTCCCGGTTTGGTTTTTGTTGTTGTTGTTGTTGTTGTTGTTGTTGTTGTGTGTTTTCAGTGCTGGGGATAGAACTCAGAACCTTTGGCTTGCTAAACAGAGGCTCTACCACTGACACTCACAGCCTGTTTTGGCTTTTTTCTAAAATGTGTATCAGCCTGCTTCAGCTTATCATCATCATCATCATCATCATCATCATCATCATCATCATCATCATTTTCTGTGTATGGTGTTTGGTCTGAATGTGCGTCTGTGGACCACATGGGTGCACGGTGTCCTTAAATCGCCTGGGACTTAAGTGACAGACTGTTATGAACTGGCACAAGCGTGTTCGATCTGCACTCAGGTCCACTGGAAGAGCAGCCAGTGCTCTTAGCCGCTGAGCCATCTCTCCAAACCGGTTCAGCTTTGTAAAGAATCTCTTTAGTTGCTCTGAGGTAGAGATGAAGGCGAGGACCCCGCGGTGGCGCTGATCTGGGTAGAGGTGTGGATGTCTTGGACCAGAATGGTAGCCGAAAGGGACAGGATTGGTATGTACCAGGAAAGGAAGCTGATCATCGTTGCTGGCCGCTCTCCCAGCAGGCTGGAGTGAGGCCTCTGTCCTCCCTCACGGTGTGGAGCCTAGGGAAGGCGCCTCACCACTCCCTGTCGCCCATCCCTGAAGCCGTCCATGGTCTGCCCGTCTTTATACTTCACACAGATTCATGGTTCCTTTAATATAAAACTCCTATCTCTGCCTCTCCCTCTGCCCAACCCTCCAAGTAAAACACAATTTCCCCCTTTCCTCTGCTTGTGACACTTTGTACCCTGGACAGGGCCAGGTGGCGAGGAGACACTGAGTGTGCTGGATGAAAAGTCAGATGGTTTCATTGAAACTGAGCGCACATGTTTAGAAGTTTCAACGTAACAAAACGTGTCTCCTGGAAAGTGCCCTCTCGGTCTGCAACCTCTGAGTCCGAACTCCCGTGGGCCTCCCCAGGGACTGTCAATGGCAGTCACGGAAGGCAAAGCAGGCCGCTCTGAAGGTCGGCCCCCAGCTCCGAGCTCGCTCCCACTCAGCCAGCCGTGGGGTGGGCTACCCGCTCTTTCTAGTGCTGTCCTCGGCTCTGACCATGTAGAGGTGCCACACCTGAGTGGAACTGGAATATTGGCTGTCACCCTGCTTGGCTTGGGTCTGTGCCTCGAAGGGAAACTTGTCGAGACTCCCCAGGTTGGCTGTTGTCCCTCAGCCTGCTGGAGAAAAGAACACATCCCAGCATTCCTTGGGACAGGAGGCAGGTGGCAGAGCAGGTGTGAGGAGGGCCGGCCGGCCGGCACTGAGGAAGGTTGGAGGGCAGCTTTGTCATGCCTCCTGTCCCTCTCGCCCCTGACGGCCTTCAGCTGCTCACCTGGAAGGCAGCCCTCCCTGTCACCTTTCCCGTGGGAATTCAGTGCAGCCGCTGCAACCCCTGACCTCTGGGCCGCTGCCAGCAGCTCTCAAGCCTTTCTCCTGGGCCTTCACGGCGACATGATGTCATTTTTATTGAGGCAAGATTAGATTTAGGAAAAAAAATTGCTTTTTCTTTCAGAAGCATATTTCACATGATCTCTGGTCCTTGTTTGAAGAACTCTCAATTTCAATTGGCTTTAGCTTTTATCATCAAAAAGAAGACAGACAGACAGACAGACAGACAGACACACACACACACACACACACACAGAGAGAGAGAGAGAGAGAGAGAGAGAGAGAGAGAGAGAGAGAGAGAGAGAATGGATGAAGGAAGGAAAGAAGGAAGGAAGGAAGGAAGGAAGGAAGGAAGGAAGGAAGGAAAATATTCTCTCTGTCTCTTGAAGTGGTCACCCAAGTCCCCTCTTCCTTTGTGTCACTACTGTGACTAAGAGGACATCAGGAAGCTGAGTACCTGTGCAATGGCACACGGTGGCCAATAGACCCAAGAGTTCTTGTGCTATAACCAGAGAGGGACACAACTTGAGGCCAGTCACAGTAGTCCCCAGAGTGTCACAGAGGGTGCTCACCTGCTTGGGACATGGCAACACTAAATCAGAAGAAGTTTCAAATTCTATTTTCAGAATTCTTATGCTGAGTGGTGATGCTGCACACCTCTAGTCCCAGTACTGGGGAGGCAGAGGCAGGAGGATGTCTGAGTTTGTTACACAGAGAAACCTTATATTGAAAAACTGAAGCCAAACCCAAAATTAGCCAAACAAAAATTGATTCTACAGCGCACTCCCATGAACTGTGCAGTGAGGGTTTTTTTGTTTGTTTGTTTGTTTTGTTTTGTTTTGTTTTTTGTCCAGAACCATTTGGATGGGCGGGGAGGGGGGGTTCAGGGGTCAGCGTACTTCAGGTACGTTGGCTGTTTTAGGAAGAACCTTCCTCTTTGGATAGGTTCTTCCAGGAGTAAGTTGGTTGGATCAGGGACACTGATATTTGATGTGAAATTTTAAATGGTATTGGTCAGCTAAAGACACTGTTGGGGTTTGTTTCATTTCAGAATTCTATGCACTTCCCCCACTCCCGAGCCTAATAACAATTATACAGGGTTTTTGTTTTTTTTTTTTTTTTTTTAAGTAGGGTCAGGTATGATGGCACACACCTTTAATCCCAGTACTCAGGAGGCAGAAGCAAGTGGATATCTGTGTTTGAGGCCAGCCTGGTCTACATAGTGAGTTCTAGGACAGTCAGGGCTGCACAGAGAAACCCTGTCTCAGAAAACAAAAGACCAATAACAAAAAGCAAACTGAAGAACCCCACATGAAGAACCTCATGACTCTTGATTGGTTTCTCCTCCTCCTCCTCCTCCTCCTCCTCCTCCTCCTCCTCCTCCTCCTCCTCCTCCTCCTCCTCCTCTTCTTCTTCTTCTTCTTCTTCTTCTTGGAAGAGGGACTGAAGAGTGGTTGTGTGTGTAGAGTCAGTCCCAGGTGGTTCTCTCAGAGTAGCAGAGCCAGGAAGCTTCAGAGTGGAGGCGACATCCGGAGTTCCTTCCTGGCCCCTGGGACTGGCAATGGAGGGGACAGAATTCCAAGATATGCTTGGGTTAGGGATAGGGTTAGGGATAGGGTTAGGGTTAGGATTACGGTTAGGGTTAGGGTTAGGGTTAGGGTTAGGGTTAGGGTTAGGGTTAGGGTTAGGGTTAGGGTTAGGGTTAGGGTTAGGGTTAGTGTAAGGGTTAGGGTTAGGGTTAGGGTAAGGGTAAGGGTAAGGGTTAGGGTTAGGGTAAGGGTAAGGGTAAGGGTTAGGGTAAGGGTAAGGGTTAGGGTTAGGGTTAGGGTTAGGATTAGTGTAAGGATTAGGGTTAGGGTTAGGGTTAGGGTTAGGGTTAGGGTTAGGGTTAGGGTTAGGGTTAGGATTAGTGTAAGGATTAGGGTTAGGGTTAGGGTTAGGGTTAGGGTTAGGGGTTAAGGTTAGGGTTAGGGTTAGGGTTAGGGTTAGGATTAGTGTAAGGATTAGGGTTAGGGTTAGGGTTAGGGTTAGGGTTAGTGTTAGGGTTAGGGGTTAAGGTTAGGGTTAGGGTTAGGGTTAGGATTAGTGTAAGGATTAGGGTTAGGGTTAGGGTTAGGGTTGGCTTTGGGTAACCTCTTCATCCACCAGGGCAGTGCTGGGGAATTGTGGGGGCATCAGGAAAGGGTAGTTAGTCTGGTTGCCGGGGAGATCTGGGAACATGGGTGGCCATGTATTTTTTTAAAATCATTTTTTAAATTATATGCATATGGGTGTTTTGTCTGTCTACCTACCTACCTACCTATCATCTATCTATCTACCCATCTATCCATCTGTCAATCTATCTACCCAATTATCTTCCTATCTATCTATCTTCCTATCTATCATCTTATCTATCTATCTATCTATCTATCTACCCACCCATCTATCTATCCATCTGTCAATCTATCTACCCAATTATCTTCCTATCTCTCTATCTTCCTATCTATCATCTTATCTATCTATCTATCTATCTATCTATCTACCTATCTACCTATCTAATTTGTGTATTGTTTTTTGTTTTTTTGTTTTTGTTTTTGTTTTTGTTTTTTTTTTTGGAGACAGGGTTTCTCTGTGTAGCTCCGGCTGTCCTGGAACTCACTCTGTAGACCAGGCTGGCCTCGAACTCAGAAATCCGCCTGCCTCTGCCTCCGAAGTGCTGGGATTAAAGGCGTGCGCCACCAACGCCCTAATTTGTGTATTGTATATGTTTGATACCCAAGGAAGCTAGGGACAGGCATCAGATCCCTTGATTCTGGAGTTACAGATGGCTGTGTGCGCCTATGAGGGTGGGAACTCAACCCTGGTCCTCTGGAACAGCAACAAGTGCTCTGAACTGCTGAGCCATCTCTCCATTCCTGTGTAAACAAAATTACATTTTGTGTATGTGTGCGTGTTTGTGTGTGCCACTTGAAAAAGTCATTCCCCCTTTCTGCTGTGTGGATTCTGGTGTCGGGCCTGGGGTTGTTAGGTTTGTCCGCAAGCGACTGAGGCTTTGTATCTGCTGAGCCATCCCGCTGCCCACATGTTCTGTGTCACCCTAAGAACCTGAGTGTGTGGTAAGTTTTCCAAAGGAATTGAGAGAGGAGCTGCGTTCCAGAGCCATCTCTGCACACTCCGTCACTGAGTCTGATGAGCAGACACCTCCAGTGGGGGTAAAAACGGATATGACTGTCAACCTGACAGGACTGAGAAACGCCCAGAAGCTTGGTTAAGCACATCTCTCGGGGTGCCTAGAACACACCTCTGAGGGTGTCTGTGATTTGCTTCCAGAGACAGTTATATCAAGAGGGTTCCGACCTAATGAATGGATCAACATGATGTCACTATTGAGAGCCCGTAAAGGTGGGAGGTGCCTGGTGAGGTGAATGCAGTCACGCAGGGCGTGTCCTTTGGAGCCCTGGCTCAGGCACTGAATCGCTTATCTCAGCTTCTGGGCTGCTGTGGTGTCACACCTTCCCTGCCACAATGGACTGAATTTTCTGAAACTGAGCCCAAGTCAATCTTTGCTCTACTGAACTGTTTTCTCAGGTGTTTTGGTCACAGTGACTGCAAAGTGCTTAACACAGTAGCCTACTGTTTCCCTTTTAATCACGCCCGCAGAGTCCGCTCCTGGCGCCGGGCGAGGGCCCACAGGTGGTGCCGAGCAGGAACCGGCTCTTGTGAGCCCTCTCACCCTCTAACAACCTTGTGATCACTCCCTGCATGTGTCCTCACGGGCTTGTGGCGCGGGGAACTGAAGCCACGGCTTCCCACATGCTAGGCAAGTGCTCTTCCGCTGAGCTGCACCCCAACCCATGCCACGCTGATTTTCATGTTGAAATTTGAAAATCCCCAATCGAAATACATTCAAAAAACAACAAACAAACAAACAAACAAACAAACAAAACCTCTGCCTCTTGAGAGACTTCCTTCTACCGTCTCGACTTTATGGTAATAAAAAGTCAGTTTCGGTGTAGCGCGTTTCTTTAATCACTTGGTGTCTGGTTTTCCATTTGCTGAGTATTGCAGCATGAACTCATATGTGAGTGTGTGGGATATAGTACAAACGGAAGCTTGGGGCATTGTACCTGGCCCCAAACTGCCCGATGTCACCTGCATCCTGTATGAAAAAGATTTCCAAGGTGACATTGTCTTTTAGTATTCTCCCCAGGTGACACAGGCCACCCACAGTTGGTGTATGTAGGGCACACCACATCATTCTGAAAGGACAGGCAAACGACTGGCTTGCCTCCTCTCTTCAGATGGCAGAATTAGCCTTGCTATGGTGGAAGGTGACCGGAGCTGGGTAGAGCCTGCAGGCGCGCTGGGCTCTTTTGATCTGATTCTAGCCCGCTGGGCTGTGTCACGTGCTATGGGTCAAATTGTGTCACTGACAATGATCTTCCTTCCCTTATCTCCAGTGGTCTCATTTGAAAACAGTCATTGCAGATGTAACTAGTTAAGGTAAAAATGCTAATGAAATAGAGTGGGCCCTTCAACAATAGGGTTGCTATCACAGAGCTAGCAGATGACTACGCACATGGCCAGGGTGTTGAAGGGGGTGGGACGTGAGGCGGGACTAGGGACTAGATAAATTCCCTGATAGCCAGGTACCTTGGGATCTCTGAGTCTTTCTTACCTAATCATAGGACAATGGAGAGAGAAACTGGAGATTGCTGGTCTCCACCAGAGAGGAAGAGGCCATCTGGATTCTCCAGGTGGAGCACAGCTCAACTAACGCCTTGATTTTGGACTCTCATCCTCTTGGCCTTGGAGACATTGTCTCCGTGTGAGGCACCCCACAATAGCTGAGAACAGTTAAGTAATTAGGGGCAGGAACATGGTAGCTTCTCATAGCTGCTAGGAGAATGCTGGAGGTGTATTAAAAAGAAAATGTTTTCTTAAACTTTGTTTTGTTTTTTGAGACAGGGTTTCTCTGTGTAGCCCTGGCTGTCCTGGAACTCACTCTGTAGACCAGGCTGGCCTGGAACTCAGAAATCTGCCTGCCTCTGCCTCCCAAGTGCTGGGAGGCACCACTGCTGGATGTAGTAGTTTTTGATGTAGTAATTACAGTGTAATCACTGATGTGATTTTTGATGTAGTAACTCCAGTGTCTTATCAAGGAAGTTCACGTTTTTTAAATTGTTAAATCTTCGCAGGCTGGGTTCATATATGTGGCATGCAACTGGAAGTCTGGTGCTTTACCTTCTTCTGGGGATCTAGGCCTGACTGTCTGGGCTACACAGAACTCAGAATCCTCCTTTTCCTGCAGAGGCAGCTCCTCTGAATACCTTTCTCATGTGCTGTCCTGCCCTCCTGTCCTTCTGGGGGCAGGGGCCCAACACTAGCTCTCCTTGGGTGCCCTTGATCAAACCCACAGACTGCCAGACAGGAAGCAGGTTGCTCCCCCTCCCTCCCTCCCTCCCTCCCTCCCTCCCTCCCTCCCTCCCTCCCACTTTCTTTCCCTCTTTCCCTCTCCCTTCCCCCTCTCCCCTCCCCCTCCCCCAAGGAGGTTCAGGGATCTGAAGGACCAATCCTGTTTCTGGTTATTGAATAACTAGTGGGGCATCAGGTGTCAGGGCTGAGGAAACAGAAGGGCCTACCTGTCACACCACAGGACCTCACAGCCCAAGCTGTTCTCAGGGTGTCAGCTTGCACGGTTTGTTAGGGTGTCTTTCAACAGGAGCACAGCTTGCTATGTCATGCTGTATTAAACACCTAACCTGCCCATTGTGGCCCTGATGACCTCAGGGATGGCAGCAGGTTAAGGGACTGACTAAGCCTGGGAGAGTCTCGCTTTTTTTTTTTTTTTTCAGACTTGAGAAGGGAAAATGTGAACTGAGGGGGAAAAAATGAAGAGGGTTATTGTATCAGAGTTCCAAACTTACCGAGAACTTCTCCACACCCTCCCCACTCTCCTCACGGCCCCATTCCCAGTTCGAGGCTCCCCTGGAGAGAAGAGCAAACCATCTGTCCCACCCTTGCCCCTCAAGATCGCAGGGCCACCTGCAGGCGAGGACTATGCCATCTTTAGAACATCCTCGTAGAGCGGCCACACCCACACATGTCTTTGGAAGACATCTCCGACCCTCAGTCCATATCAGAGGAACTCAGCGCGGAGCGTCTTCTCTCCCACACTGAGCCTTGAACTCCAAGACAGAGGCTGACAGAGTCCCCCAGAGATGGGAAGACCGGAAGGCATCTTGGCTAGCCGGTCCCTGCTTCCTCCAGTGAGAACTGCGGAGAACGGAAAGCGCTCCGTGTGATGCTCCCCGGATGTATCAGTTCACCCGTTCCTGCAGGCATTCAGCCATGTTCCCAGCAGGCATTTCTCAACAGCTGCCCTGGGGCACGCACATCTGGCCCCCACGCCCCGAGGGAGGGAAGAGAATATCACCCGCATCAGTTTGACTCCACGCACAATGAGAAGTCGGAGACAGTCAAAGACACTGGGCAAAGTGTCTCAGCCAGGTAGAGAGCAGGGGGCGGGTCTGCATGGTTCTGTGGAGCAGAGCAATGTGGCAGCAGTGTCCCCGGGTGCCCTCAGGCTTCCTCGGCCTTCGGATTAAGGCTTTGTGTGGTGTAGTTTGTGTGCTTCAGAATCAAGAGAGAACGAAGCCTGCAATAATCCCTCTCTGACGTGCTCTCTGACCTCAACTAAAGGTAACCCCTCCCCTCTCACCAACACACACTCACATACCACACACACACACACACACACACACACACACACAAACACACACACACACACACACACACACACACACACACACACACACACGTTCCATCTCCAATACTGTCACACTAGCAATTAGGATGCCAATATAAAATCTGGGGGAGCCGGGCGGTGGTGGCACACGCCTTTAATCCCAGCACTTGGGAGGCAGAGGCAGGCGGATTTCTGAGTTCGAGGCCTGCCTGGTCTACAGAGTGAGTTCCAGGACACAGAGAAACCCTGTCTCAAAAAAAAAAAAAAAAAAAAAAAAAATCTGGGGGAAGCAGAATTTAGTCAGTTGCAGGGAGTTTGTTAACATGCTGATTCTGAACGTCTTCCCTGGACCTGCTGAATCAGCCCCTGGAGTGCTGAGGAGAATCTGCTTTGGGGTTGTTTGCTATGTGGCTATTGGAGAAGGTTCTCACTAGGATGCTGTAAACATGTTTCTTAGAACATGTTTCTAGTGAGAGTGGAGCCAGTGAGTGCAAGTGTGAGCAAGGAGTCCGGCTCCAGGGAGAGGCTCGGAGCTCCACGGGCCTGACGTGACTGAGACCTGAGACCCTGATTGCTGCAGAGCTGAGTAAAAGATGGTTTGTGATGTTTTTGTAGGATGCATGCAAAGAGCCTTATGTCTCGATCCATTTCAAAACTCTATAGAATCTCTATTTTGAGAAGAAAATTCTATGTGTTGGTGTGGCCTTGTGTAGGCTGGGCCATAGCATCCCACTGATTTCTACCACTGGCCTATCTTCCTTTTCGTTTCTAAGGAAAATCATCTTGTATAAAGAGATTTAAAGCCACACATGCTAACCTGGGAAGACAGCTCAGTTGCTAAGATCCTTGCCCTCACAAGGGACCTGAGTTCAGCCCCTAGCACTGAGATAAAGAGGTGTTACACAGGGGCTTGCACTTGTAATCCTGAGTTGAGGAGGCCAACGCGGGCAAATTCTTGGACATCACTGGCCAGCCAGGCTAGCTGACACTGATGAGATCCAGTCTGAGACAGAGAGTCTATCTCAAAACCAACCAAGCAACCAACCAACCAACTAACCAAGCAAGCAAGCAACCAACCAACCAACCAGGTGAATGGGTCTTCAGTATGACACTGAAGGCTGACCTGTGACCTCCACACTTATGTGGGTGCCTCCCACACCTGTGAACATGCACATCAACTCCGAAACACAAGCACAACTCTAAAGAGACTACTGGGGTACATTATTTAATAAAATGGCTGTTGGGAAAACCCGATCGTTCTCCATTAATTCTTAGTTCCCAATAATGAAGCAAGAAAGCTGGAGAAATATGATAGTTCATGGCTGCAACCCAGCACTTGAGAGGCCGAGGCAGAGAATCGAGATTGAGGCCAGCATGGTGCATAGAAAGGCCCCTGTCTCATAAACCTGAGGACTGGGGGTGTAGGTCAATAGTGGAACACTTAGGTAGCCAGTTCAAGGCCCTTGGTTTAACTCCCAACATTGTAGGAGGCGGAAGAGAGAAGAGACAAGGAGCAGAGAAAGAAGAGTGAGCTCAGGGTTACCACACATTAGGCTGTTGGTAATTCGAGTTGGAAGAGATGAGATGTGGGGTTCCCTTGCCAGCCAGTCATTGCTTCAACAGTTCGTGGGTGTCATTCCACTGAATAAGACAGACGCTGCCCCTCCCTGAAGTATACTTTTCATAATCTCTAAGGGAAGAAATTCAAGTGAGCGGCAGATTGTAGTGAAGTTTGGAGGTAGATGTTGTATTAATCCTCTCTTGGTCCCTTTGTGTCCTTAGAGACTGCACCTAGCCTGGGCAGGATGGCTTGATGATGCTCTAGACATCTGTGTGGTATTAAGTTGTTCCTTCAATGACAAACACGCACAGAAGCATCACATCGAGTGGATGTGCTTGGGCTATGTTAACTTCGAAGGGAGATTTAAAACAGAACAGAAGTGCAAAGCCATATCCAGAGTCAAGCACCTTGCTGGCATAATGATTCAAAGGGCAACTATCCCAGGCCACGGGAGTGTGGCGGCAGGTGCAGTGGGATAGGGAGAGACACTGTTACCAGGTGAAGGATCAGGGGCCCTCAAGGAACAGGGCTCAAGCTAGACTGTGAAGAACATGGAAAGGTGTTCCTATTTCCCCAGAATGTCTCTCAGTTCTGAAGTTCAATTCTGTTTGACTGATCCAAACCAGCTAGACAGACCAGCTAGACAGACCAGCTAGACAGACAGATCGTCACATCACCCGATCACCTATTGTCCCCTGATGGGTGACAAGTCATAGTCAAGACTCTAATCAGAAGTAAAGAATTTGTCTCTCCATCTGTGGGTTCAAGGCCAGCCTGATCTATATAGTGAGTTCCAGGACAGCCAGCGCTATATAGTGAGACCCTGTCTCAAAAAACAAACAACAAATGCATTTCTATTTCAGAGAGTTCACATCTAAACAACTGATATGATCTGAAATGTCCAGTCACTCCCAACACTTCGTTTGAGAACAGGAAAGGGCTCCCACTACTCAGTCTACACTGGGTAAGGCGGTAAGGTGGTATCTAATAGAATGGCCTCTTTAAGATTCCCCCACATGAAGTGTGAGGTTTTCCAGACACTGGTTATACATACATATTTAAACAATAAAATTCATTTCTCCTCCCAAACTAACACATGTTCATTGTTAAAAATACAGGAGGGCCGTCAAGCTGGCTCAGAAGGTAGAGGGTAGAGATACAGGCAGGGCAGCAAGCAGTCTCAGCCTATCTCTGGGATCCACACGGTGGAAGGAGAGAACCAGCTCCTGCCGGTTGTCCTCAGATCTCCTCAGATGTGCCATAGTGCGTCCTCCCTCCCCCAGATAAGTAAATAACAATTTTAAAGAGAAAAAAATTAAGGGAAGGTAAATAAAGGTCATTACTTTTTTTTTCTTACTTTTTCTCAGGACCTCACGAAGCTTTATTGCATTCTCTATATTAGCATTTATAACCTGCTTCTGTCATTTAACATGATGACAAAATTAAGTCTGTATAATTTTATGTGAATGTGTAGATCTGTCACCATCACTCAGGTACTGTGGGCTTCTTGCTTTACCCGAGTATGTGGCTTCTAAAAGTTTTCATCTTCCCTAAGATGATTTTCACAGTATGCTTCTAAGCTTAGTGTTTTGGTGGACGCTAACCGTGGCTGTGGGGTGTCTCACGGTCTCGTCTGCTCTTGGGGCACTTTTCCTCCTACTGAATTGCTTCCCTCAGCCTTGATTTAAGGGTTTGTGTCTAATTGTATCTTATTTTGCTGAGTTCTGTGAATATCCCTGGGAGGCCTGCCCTTTTCAGCAGGGAAACAGAGGAAGGAGTGGAGAGGTGAGGGGAAGGGGGCGCTGAGGGCTGGAGGTAGGTGAGGCTGCAGTCAGAATGTCTATAGTATATATATATATATATATATATATATATATATACACACACACACACACACACACACACACACACATATATATATATATATATATATATATATATATATATATATATATTAGAGAAAAGAAAGAAGAGATGACTTTCAAAAGTGCAATTGCCAGTGGAAATGAAGAGTGCCGGAAAGAGTCTCATTGTATATATTGTGGATTTTTCCCTAAAGGGTAAATTGGTTTTTATTCTCTTAGTATGACAAAACACAGACGTTCAAATCTAAATTATTTGCCATTATTTCTTTTTTCTTTTTTAAAAACACATTTATTTATTTTATGTATGTGAGTACACTGTCGCTGTCTTCAGACACACCAGAAGAGGGCATCTGATCTCATTATGGATGGTTGTGAGGCACCATGTGGTTGCTGGGAATTGAGCTCAGGACCGCTGGAAGAGCAGACGGTGCTCTTAACCACTGAGCCAGCTCTCCAGCCCTGCCATTATTTCTTTTAACGCAGTTGAAACAACAAATCAAGACTTTTTATATCCGATTGGGTCAGCAGAAAGCCACAGGTCTTTCCTTTGTGTGTTGCGGGTCAAACCCAAGGCCTCACACAAGCTGAGTCCCGGCCCTCTCCCTAACCCTTATCTGAACGGCCACGGCCCTGCACCCGCACCCCGGGTGGCACAGCACCTGCCCTATAGTTTTCATTACACGCTGTTGCAGACACGGGCCGCGGACAGAAAGTTCTGCCCCGGCTGTTAACCCGTCACCAGTTCTGCTCTTGGATTGGAGCCACATTTGCACTTGGCATCAGAGGCACGTGCCTTGCCTGAGCTTGTGGAGCTCTGGAGCCACTGTTCCTCCTTAGAGTGACTGAGAATGGCTTCACCTACCACAAGGCCATTTTCCAAATAACGCCTGAGTCAGGGAGTGAAGGGTCCCCGAACATCGTGGGCGGCTCAGACCTTTGATCTGCATATTCTGCTAGCAGTTGTGTCTCCCTTATTCAAACCACTGCACATATCGGATTGGGGGGGGGGGCTGCTTCTAGAAGCCCTGGTGAAAAGCAACAGCAAGAGAGCATTCTGATTGGCTGTGGAAGTGGTGGCCGGTGAGGGGCGACTCCCTGAGCAGGTGACTTAGTACAGGAATCCACTAGGGAACAGACAATAAGGAACCACTCTATTCTGGTGACACCAGAGGAGCCAAGGGCGGTGACCCAGAGCCCCTTAGTCAGGGGGTGGGGTGGGGTGGGGTGGGGTGGGGGTAAGGGGGTAAATACAATCCACTCTGAAGGGGAGAGCGCTGGGAGAAAGTCATTCCAGTCTTCCTGTGGTATGCTCTAAGGAGATCAAGGGTCCTGTCTACAGAGTTGTGAAGGGCCTTCTGGGTGTCTGGAACCACAGGAGTGTGGCATGGTACCTGACTCACTCACTGTCTCTAGCAGGCTGGGTGATCTGAAATTTAGCCCATGTTAATTTCAGCATGTCGGCCCTACCTGGGAACACAAGTAACACTGCCCTAGGCCCCTGTGTAAGAAGAGTGTCCAGAACAATGGACCCGTGTGACTTTGAACTGGTTGGAGAGCGCATTGGCTTGGCTTTTATCATGCCGGATGTCTGTTAACTGAGAGCAAACTGTACGTGGTACTGGCTGGAGCACCGCAGTGGAGGAGCCAGGAGCCGGAAACCAAAACAAAGCAAGGAACCCTGCTTGTTTAGGTGCGGGTGGACTGTCAGAGTAAGGGGTTTCAAGGAAAAGGGAAGGAGTAGGAAGTTAGACAGGTACTGCAAAGGAGGCGCAGGAGGAGCCGTCCCCCGCTGCTGCAGAGGGTGGCCAGTCTGAGGTTGGCTTCGTCCTGTGCCCTTGCAGAACCAGCCCGCGGAGGACCATTCTGCTTCGCCGTGGGCATGGCCCTCTGACAAGGTGTCTATAGAGAAGGAGCCTGCCTCCCCCCTCCTCCCACCCTCTGATGGGCTCCCCTGGGACTGCAAAGGAGAGCCCCTCCCTCCCATGAGGAAGTCAGTACTGTGAGGTGCAGCAGGACACCTGGGGCCCAATGACAGTGACTTGCTATACGCCCTCTGGGCAAGTTATTTCTTCTCCCTGGGCTCCTTCCTCTTTCTGAACTGGAGAGGACTCCTCGCAGCTATAAAGGTTTGATGGTGTTTACTGCGGAACTGCAGGGTGTGTGTGTGTGTGTGTGTGTGTGTGTGTGTGTGTGTGTGTTAGGCTTGCTGTTAAACAGGGTGCTAAGGTGGCAGGGAAGCCATCCTTCCCCTCCCCCCAGCTCCACGTGTGTGTGTGTGTGTGTGTGTGTGTGTGTGTGTGTGTGTCTCATTACTGTCAGGAGGCGTTAAGATGGCCCCATGGAGATGAGAACAAACCCCTTAATTAGGCACTGTTCCCACATCTAGGGAGGGGCCAGCCTGGGCCCGGCTGCTCTGGCATTGTGGGGAGCCTAGTCCACGGGGGCAGGAGGGGGCAGGAGGGCACCGGAGGGCGCAGGAGGGGGAAGCTGCGGCCAGGGCATCTGAAGGACTCAGCAGGTTCACACTTCGCTGACCTGATGGATGAATGGGCCCTGTCCACCCACATGGGGCCTGGAATCTTCAATTACAGCAATTACATCAACAGGTCGGGAGGGCAGCACTTTCCACTGAAGAGGTTCAGGGCTTTAAAGAAAAATCCTAAAGCCACTGTTTTCCTTGCTTTCTTTTAAAGGGACTAGGCCAATCAAAGACGACCCCCATCTCCAGTCTAATTGGGCCATACATAGAAAAGAAAGACGAGGCCAGGTCTTCTGAGAGGAGGTGGCCGAGGCGTGCTCATCTATCTCAGGACTCCTGGCTCCGCTCCCATTCCGGTTTGTGCTTATAGAACCTGGCCACACAGATTTTACACTCCGAACCTTTCTGAGGATAAGACCTGGAGCCTTCCCCTCGGAATCTCCCAGCATGCAGCGCAGTACAATCAAGATGCATCTGGACTGCGGTCAGAAGGATAGGTTCTGTGGAAAAGTCACTTTAGTCTTTCTGACTGTGTTTCCCTTATCAGTAAAATCAGCATACTGCTCGTCTTTGCTACAGTCCCAAAGGGTCCAGCTACGACCACACGCCCCAACTAATGCAGCGTTTTCTTTTTCTCAGACACCTGTTAGGTAGTTAAGCTGAAGGGAGGTTCTTGAACCAGCAGCAAATGGGTGGGACCTTAGAATTTGCTAGAAGTGTAGATCTTGGGCCTCACTCTAGGTAAGTAGGAATCTGCATCTTATTTACCAAGTTCTCCAGGAAACCTGTGGACACATTAAAGCCCAAGGGGAGCTTTTCTGGATTGAAAACTTGGCACACTGAACATGAGAGAGCTGGTGGCAGGGAGCCTGTAGCTCGTTTTCATGTGAAAACAAAGATTTACTCTTTCCTACACGAGGGACGCTTTGAGGCCCAGAATGAAGCAGTTTAGCATTGCGAAGGTATTTCATCCGGCCACTGGGTCAGTCAGTTGACGGACCTTTGCTGAACAGCCCTATAAGATAGGTTTGAGGCTTGTGAAGTATATTCTTTGTTTAGGAACAATTTGCAGCTGTCCTTGACGTTAAGAAGAACTACCTCCAACAGAGGGTGGTGAGCACGGGCCTTCCCCAAGGAAGACTTAGTAGTAGCAGCTTCTGTAGGAATGAATGGGGTCAAGCAGACCCTTCCAGACAGAGGGCGGCACAAGCAAAGGCTCAGTGTTCTCTGACAGGGAAAGGCGGCACACCCGAGCCCCAGAGCCTCATGGGAACCAGCAGAGCCGTAGCACCTTTGCAATGGCACCACAGCTCGATCAAGGAATCCACTACCACTTGACTGGTAAATCCAATGAGAGCCGTTGTACTTCTGGGTTAGTTCTGTGGTCATCACTATCCGGTTTACATTAGGTCTGGCCCTTCACCTGAGCCTTTCGTATGCAAGGCACTATTAGGTTTATTGTACTGTTAATTATTTAAGAGGAATATTTCTTCAAACTCCTCGTGGAGTCTAATGACCGAGGTTTATGGTTAGCGTCATATTCTACTTCTTGAGAATTTTAAGCTCATACTAAGCTGGATGTGGTGGTGCATGACTTTAATCCCAGCACTTGGGAGGCAGAGGCAGGCTGTTCTCTGAGTTCGGAGCTAGCCTGGTCTACAGAGTGAGTTCCAAGACAGCCAAGGTTACACAGAGAAACCCTGTCTGGGAAAACAAAACAAAACAAAACAAAACAAAACAAAACCAAAACACCAAACAACCCTCCCCTCCCCCAAATTACACTGAGCCTTGAAGATGAGGACAGTAAGGGACTAGACCTCCAGATATGTTATTGATGGGTGTGGTCTTTTTGGAAAAGCATGGGATCACTCACATTAACTGGGCATTGTGCTGTCAACGTGTTTAGCCGGTCACCAAAGCTGTCGTCTAGACTCATCGGAGGTTTGTCACAGCCCCTCCCTCTCCCCTAGCATCGCCTCAGTGTGTCTACAGCAGCAATGGCATGTGTGTGGCTGCCAGCCATAGGACAAGGGATAGATGGAGATGCCGTGGTGGACACAGAAAATAGGACCACATAGGTGCCCCGTAAGAGGTGGCTTATACCCTGGATCAACCGAGAGTGAGTGTCTTCTGAAACTAGCGTGGTACAGAGTCTTTGGTCACAGCTGGTGAGACCGGGAGTGGGTTCTTCCGGGTGGCAGCGTGAAGATGCAAAAGCCCTTCCTGGTACGTGCGTCAGGGTGGCATGAGTAGAAACCGAGGCCTGCGAGGTTTGACCAGAGGGTGAGCTCTTGATGGCTCCTCCAGGCCACCAGGGTTCTCGGTCCCTTGTGGGATGCTGTCATAGCAAAGACTGAGGTATCAGGACTTCTGGGGTGGTTGAGGACGGCAGTGTGCCGCTGAACCAGGTTCTACGTGCTTGGTGCTCAGTGACTGAGCGAAAGGCAAGGACTTTGGTTTGCTAGCATTGAGTAGCACTCTTGGGTGCTGAGTTAAAGTTTAATTAAACTTGCAAATAAGGGTTATCTGGCCATCTCTGGCATGGACATCAGGGCAAAGGCTTTCTTCACCACTGCTCTCAGAGCGCACGCTCTCTCTATTTGGGCGCAGAGTGGGGTGTTTCCCTGTCAGTAGATAGGGCCGTGGGTGGGCAGTGTTTAAGTAACCCAGGACCTTGAGCTCTAAGCGGAGCTTCGCTGTGAATACGGAAAGCAGCACACTGCCACAGACAGAGCCTGAGATTTGGAACCAGGCCTGGTGGATTCAAATAGGAGGCTCTCATCGGGTGTGGTAGTACTGGGGGGGTAGTACTCGGGGGTAGTACTCGGTGGTAGTACTTGGGCCAGCACTTCACTGCTTGAACTTCCCTTTCTGCCACCATCTGCCCTTGCAGCATCATGAAGACGGAAGGAGACAGCACAGCCCCATAGCTGTTAGGTGGCTAAGACTCTCGCTGTGACCCAGCCCTGCAAGAGCCTAAGGCTTGAGAACCATCTGCCTTCAGTCCATGAAGCCATGTCAGCGTCACAGCTGGGAACGAGAGAATCTTGTGTAGACAACACATCAGCTGAATAAAAATATAAAAATATATATATATATATATAAAAAAAACCTGAAGACAGGAAAGTTCCCCCCCCTTATAGCCCCACGGCCACAAATTGGTCCTTAGAAATGTGTATGTATGCATATATGTGCATGTATATATTCAGTTATGACATACTTATCGGGTTTACACATTACAGTGTCAGAAGAGCCAATCCCCTGGTCTGGCCTCGGAAGGCACCAGAAACACAGGACGCGCAGAAAGACACGCAGGCAAAAACACCCATCCACATAAACCAAAAACAGATAAATCAGTTGGATTCGCATAGCTGTTCTGAGAGCCCCCCCTCCCCCCTGTATGCAGGGTGTCTTATTTTAGTCAGGATGGGCTGGGTAACGCTGTGACAACAAGCAGTCCCCACATCTCAGTGACTCGAAGCAACAAACACCCGTTCCTCGGGGTTTTGCTCTTTAGTAAAGAACCTGCTGACACCTGCTCTTCTCACCTACACCCAGCCGCTCAGCCTAGCTCAGAGAAACCGCTGCAGCAGGGCAAGAGAGGGTGGAGGGTCCTGCCTCTGCTGGGAAGTGATACCTGCTGCCTCATGCTTCGCCGGCCAGAGGATGTCAGATTGCCACACCCAACTTCAGCAGGCAAGGAGAGGCAGACTCCCCTGGGAAATGAGATATGGAGATGCCGAGAGAGAGCCCCGTGGTCGATAGCACACTGAAAGCAGCCGTCCTTACATCCGATCTCCAATGCCTTTTTATTTATTTATTTATTTTACCCTGATCTTACACTGGAAGAAATGCCCGCTCACCTGGTTTGTAAATGGGGGATGCGGGATTTAACCTGGAACGGCTGACTGCACAGTCATGGCCCCTTGTCTCACCAGTGACTGTATTCGTGATGGGAGACTGCAGAGGGTGGGTGTCAGTGGCTGGGCGCCACAGCCTGTGAGAGAGAGAGACCTGCTAGAGGAGGTGGCTCTCCTCTCTAGATCTCAGGGGGCGGGGGCGCAGATTTGAGTCCTGAGAGATGTTTATTCTCTCAGTTCTTCCCCCATCGGGGGGTGTTTGAGAACCAACTCTAAGAGTGTTAGTCCACACTCTTGGCTTACTGTCCTCTGGCAAGAGGGGCCCGGAGGGATGGGGGTTTGGAAGGAAGCTCTCGGAACTGGGCTTGACCAAGGAGTCTTCCTGGAACAGGCCCTAGGGAGAAGTCAGATCCGAGGGCCGAGGAGGAACTGGATTTGATTACGGAGTTAGTGCAGACCCCTCCCTTCCTCCCTTCATTTCCCCTCCTGTCCTCCCCTCTCTTTCCCTCCCTCCCTCTTTTCCTCAGTCCTCCTGTCTGCTTAGGCTGGTGCTGAGTATGTGTGGGGGGGGATGGGGTGGGGGTGGGCCCCCAAGGTCTCAGTGTTTGCCTAGAAACTCAAGGAGAAGCCCCCACACTGAGGCAGTGACCCCATGGAAGGGTGTGTAACTGGAGGAGAAGAAAATGAGCCCCCCCCCACGGTGCACAGCCTGGTGGGAGGGTCATGGGGGGTTTGCGGAGTGCCAGCCTGCCGCTCACTGATGAGTCAGGAGCAGAACAGTTGCCAGCTTGCTGCAGCCTGAAGGCTGCTGCCTGGGGCTGACCCCGCTGGCCTCACCCACAGCTGTGCTCCAGCTAGCTCCCTGCCCTCCCCCTTCCTCCCAGAAGCCGCGTTTGGGAGGGCGACTGGAGTAGGAGCCAGGGTTCTCTGCCTCCTCTCTGGGCTCCTCCCTAACGCAAGAGTCAGGGAGAATGTGAGGGTCAGGGATAGAGCGGTGCTTCCGGGGTGGTTTGGATACCTGGGGAGGAAGAGGAGCCGGGGGCCAACCCTTGCACACCCTCAGCAGCTGGCCTTCTGTACCTGGTCCTTCGGAGGTCATCAGCTGCCAACGTTAGCGTCCAAGAATCGCAAAGGAAGAGCCCAGACTCAAACAGTGGGTAACAGCAAAGAGCGCTTGTTCTGCAGAGACGGCCAGCCTACAAGGGTCAACCGTTCACCAAAATGGGTAACCCTCAGAGGGACTCTGAGGACCCCTTTATAGACAGGGCTAGGGGAATTTTCCAGAAGGGTTAGGCAACCTCTATTATGATTGGTAGGGGGCAAGGCAGTGACATTAGTAAAATTGTAATAGGTGCGACCTTGAAGAGTTTCTGAGACCAACTCAGTCCTGGCCTTGTTATCGTTATTGCCTGTGGCCAGGTGTCCCAGGAGCTGTCCTCTCTAAGTCAGGGGCCCGTCCCTGACTAAAGGGGACATTGTCAGTGACTCCTTCCAGGGAGCCCAGTTTACTTCCCTGGGAATTGAAAATTGTTTATTCGCTGAGGGTTTTGGACCTGTCACCAACAAAGAGGCTGCCCAGTGCTCCTCTACCAGAAAAACTGTTGTGTGTGCCTTTCTGGGACCCGCTCTGTACATCTTTCTCACCCCTCCATCCTGCTTCTCATCCGTACCCCTGCAGGATATCAGCACACCTCAGGAGGCTTCTAGGCCAGCAGGTGCCAAGCCCCGAGGATCATCACCCAGGAAGCTCTTAGAAACATGGTCTCTGGGCTGAGGAGGAAGCTCAGAGGGTAGGGTGCTCGCACTGCATAGGGTGGGTGTGGTCGTCCACACAAAGAACCCCCACCCTTCGGGAGGTAGGTGTGACTATATACTGAGTTCAAGAGTTCACAGATCAGTCTGTATAATTCTCCATGAAATAGTCACTTTTTTTTTTTTTTTTTTTTGGTTTTTCGAGACAGCTGTCCTGGAACTCACTCTGTAGACCAGGCTGGCCTCAAACTTAGAAATCTGCCTGCCTCTGCCTCCCAAGTGCTGGGATTACAGGCGTGCGCCACCACACCCGGCCCAATTTAGAAATATTTTATGCCTACTATTTTATCTGTATAATTTTCCATGATAATCTTCAATTTTAACATGTTATTCTATATTTTTCTACAATTTTATCAGAAATATTTTCCACGTAGATCTTCAATTCTATCATAAAATGCTTCTACTTCCCTTTTCAATTAATTTAGCAATGTTCTTTATGTCTACCATTTTACTCTTTAATTTTCCATGAAAATTGTCAACTTTAATGTGTTTTCTTTATATTTTTTAACTTTGTCAGAAATGTTTTCCATGTAAATCTTCAATTTTATCATAAAATGTTTTTACTTCCTTTTTCAATTAAAAAAAGAAAAAAAGATTTCATAGATCAGAGAGGGAGGGAGGGGGAGGGAAAGGGAGGGAGGAAGGGAAGGAGAGGGAGAAAGGGAAGAAGAGGGAGAGGGAAGGAGAAGAAGGGAGGGGGAGGAGAGGGAGGGAAGGAAGGAGAGAGGGAGGGAGAGGGAGGGAAGGAAGAAGAGAGGGAGGGGGAGGGGAGGGAGAAGGGAATGGGGAGAGAGAGAGAGAGAGAGAGAGAGAGAGAGAGAGAGAGAGAGAGAAGATTCTTAGCCTTGTTCTCAGTTCTGACTTCTCATCCCTGGGCAGGGACTAATTTTGCAGGTCTCACGCCCTGCGGGCCATCCCTTGGAAGGTCGCAGTGGGGACCTGTGTGTTAACGGCTTGGTCTTGGCAACTAACTTTCCTTGAGTGGATTTATGGCTTGCATTAAGGGCCAGCTCTCCAGACCTGCTGAGAGAACCAGCACAGCCCCTCCATCTCATCTCTGCAGGTTGCCAGGACGCAGGCCTCCCGCAAGGAGCCAGTTTCTGCACTGGCCTGCAGCCAGCCTGTGCAGGGGAAGGAGCCCATCACCGAGCAGGCCGCAGTGCCCTTCTGGATGCTTCCTTTAGTGTGGTAAGTGAGAAGTGGGGCCCCCAGGGCTTCAGTCTGTTTGGCTTTGAGGAAATACTGCCAGTCCTACCTCTGTCCCAGGCCTGGCTATAGGGAGGGAGGGTGGATTTTGTATGGGCTGAGCCTAAAGTGTCTGCACGGGTACATGGATACTTTCATTTTCTCTTTTCTCTTCTCTTCTCCTCTTCTCTTCTCTTCTCTTCTCTTCTCTTCTCTTCTCTTCTCTTCTTTCTTCCTTCCTTCCTTCCTTTCTCTCTCTTCCTCTCTCTCTCTCTCTCTCTCTCTCTCTCTCTCTCTCTCTCTCTTTCTTTTGAGACAGGATCTCATCATGTAGCTCTGGTTGCTTTGGAACTTACTATGTAGGCCAGGCTGGACTGGAACTCACAGAGACCCGCCTACCTCTGTCTGCTTCCCAAGTGCCAGCATTAAAGGCACGCACCACTATGCCTGGGTTCATTTTGATTTGTTAATTCCCAGTACTTTAGAAAAAGGCAGCACCGTTTTGGTTGGCTCTAGATACCCAGGTCTTTGATCAATAGGACTTGAAGGTCTGGCAACCGGAGGAGGATCGGGGAGCCTTCTGTATCCATTGACACACAGAATCCAGAGAGAGGTGTAGCTCTGAGGATCTGGGGACCTCAAATTGTGTGTGTGCATGAGTGTGTACACGGCTCTGTGATATGGTGTGTGTGTGTGTGTGTGTGTGTCCTCTGTACTCTGCCTCTGTGGATTCAACCATGGCTAGAAACTATTTGAAAGGAAATCTGTTCTGAATGTGTACTAATTTCTCCCTATCAATACAGTATAAATATCATTTATATAATAGTCAAGCCGTATTAGGTATTGAAAGTAAGCTAGAAATACCCTGAAAGAGGATGTACTTAGGTTTTATGCAAATTCGATACCATTTAAATAATTCATGCATTTCTTTTTTGAGACAGGAGATGTCTGTCTGAGTTGATCTCAAGTGCCTGGGTTCAGGCCTCTGCTCTGGAATGGTGGGACTCCGGCCGCCCACCGCTCCTGTGCCTTTCTATATAAGGAACTTGAACACTGACAGATGTTGATACCAATCTCCCACAAATGCCAAGCGATGGCGTTTAAAAGCCAATCTAGCAAATGAGGTAAAATGTCATTCATATAGGCTCAACGTCCATAGACATTCCCTGTATTTTACTTTTGCTATTTTAAATATATTTAGTTCAGTTATTTTCTATGTTTTATTGTGTTTTAAAATTTGTTTCCAAATTTAAAAAGGAAAAAATGTAAAGGGGGCTGGGCATGGTGACACACACCTTTGATGCCAGCACTCAGGAGGCAGAGGCAGGTGGATGTCTGTGAGTTTGAGGCCAGCCTGGTCTCCAAAGTGAGTTCCAGCATAGCCAAGGCTACAATGAAAATCAGACAAAAAAACGTAGAGGGTATGAGGTTCGTTCAAAGACACAGAGCAGGCTAACATCCGGAAGCCTCCATGCAGAGAGCATCGGACAGTCTCTGGACTTGACTCAGGTGAACCGCCAGATCCGGAGAGCGATGGTCACGCGCCTCTATTTCTCATGCTCTCCCCTCCACGCTCTGTGACCTACAGAAGTGGATTGTTTTTCACTGCTCCTGCTGGAGTGTAAGGGGGGAGGGGAGGGGTGGGGGAAGGGGGAAGCAGGGGTGCAGGGCGGGACAGCTTCTCATTCCCAGCTGTATCCTGAGGGCACACAGTGACTGGAAAGAATGAGCCATCGAGTAAGGCGCAGATAGATAGATAGATACACGCGGGTGGACGCACAGATGCTGCCTGCCCTACACGCCTCTGCTCTGTTCTCTTTTAAAGTTCGATTGCTCTGTGTGCCCTGCAGATGTGAGGAGTAAGGACTGAGAGGGGCCTCGGGCAGTAAAGCACAAGGTCTGTCGGAAGGGTGCGGGGAAGGTAGGAGGGTGGCGCTTCCCGGCCACCCACCCACAAAGGCTCTTTTTGGGAGAGAATGAAGCTATTTTGAGCAGGTGTCATGCCCCATCCCAGAGACGGGGCAGGGCTGAGAGCCGGAAGTACCTTCTTTCTCTCCAGAAACACAAAAGCCCTTTAGGGTCACCGGCTATGTCTGTCCGCTGCCTGAGGCCAGTGCTAAGCTTCCCTCTTCTTATTGTGGAAGAGCATCAACGACACGGATTTGACCTGCATCTGTTCCTGACGCACAGCCGTGGGGAATGGGGGCAGGCAGGCACGGGAGGCAGGGCAGGGCAGGGCAGGGCAGGCTTTCGGCCAATGTGTGCATCAACCAAGGAACTGCTTTTCCAATACCCATCACATCTGGTCCTCAAAACTCCCAAAGCGCGAAGACAAGAGTCAACGCGTGTATTGTGAGTCATACTGGTCTTCTCTCCTCCCTCTCCCTAAATTCACCCAGTTGTCCCTACTGAGAGTCTCAGCTTTCCAGGATGACTCGGATGGAAGGTTTAAGCCCTCACAACTAGGTGTGTGTGGCACAGGGTTCCACATATGCTGCTTGTACCCTGCTGTGTTCTTTTAGTGATGCTGTCCTTCAGGAGAGTCTGTGACAGAGTCTGTGGCTGGTTAATATATATATATATATATATATATATATATATATATATATATAGGCTCCATGGTGTTCTCCTGTGTGCTGGGGAACAAGCCCTTAGTATCTGAGGAGTCAGGCTCCAGCCTTTTGGAGGAGTCTTTTGTTGTAGTAGTAACAGGGAGTATCAAGACATAACGGGACATGAAGGACCATGAGCCCTATGGTGCCCAGCGTCGCTACCACTAACCACAATGCAATTCCACCTCTGAAATGTGGCTGGTCCCGCCAAGACTGGCTTGCACAAAAGTTCAATGCAAGCTAGACGTTGAAGAGTTAATTTTAGAATGTAAATCGTCTTATTTGATGCTTTAAAAAAATGATTGCAAGTCAAATTATATTTTAAATATATCAGCGAGATAAAATATGTGACAAATCAATTTCATCTGCTCTTGCCTTTGTAATATGCAGAAACTGTCCGAGTCTGAATGCTGGATATGGTGTGAATGAGTCCGTGCGTGCATGTGTGCATGTGTGAGTGTGTGTGTGTGTGTGTGTGTGTGTGTGTGTCCAACACGCTTCCATCGAGCTATGTTCCTATAGAGACCCGGTAGAGCTGAAGGGCAGGAGGAGCTGGTGGGGCAGGAGCAGCTGCCTTGGTCTATAAATCCAAGGCTCACAACGCAGGAGTGACGTATCCAGGGCCCGTGGGTGCTACCAGCAGACCAAGAGCCACCTCCAGTTTCATCGCTCCATATTAAAAGAATCACCTAGAGAAATGGCTGAGTGAAATTTCTGCATACAGGGCAGCCTCCTCCCTTTCTAGACTAGGCAATAGCCCGAGGAAGCGTGGGCCCAGCAGGAGCTCACTGGCACCAAAGGCTCACGGGGTCCAGAGCCCTCTCTCTAGATGCTCCGACAGGGGCCTGTGATCTTTCTTGGCCTCTCCTCTCCTGGGCCTGAAGAAGGCCGAGCCAGTCCTGAGGGAGGCTTGAGGAGCCTGCAGGCTGGGCTCAGCAGCCGCAGCCCCTAAATCATTCATGCAGGGGTGGGACAGGCCAAGCACAGAGGGGATTTTCATAGATTATATTGAAAGAATTACAATGGTGCGGGGTGGGGGGTGGGGTGGGGGGGGAAAGTAGCCGGGTTCCCACAGTGTCTGGTCACTCCTGTGGGGGGCTGTGGGGGGGCTGTGGGAGCCGGGCCTGGCTGCCTCTTTCTCTCTGAGCAGCAGCACACACAGTTTTTAATAATTAAGTAACTTTAATTGTCCTGGGAAAGCTCAGCCTGCCTCGGGGCGTGCTGCACAAACTCATAATGTTACCAAGAGGGATTGACAAATGAGAACTGAGAAACGATTCCCTTTTTGAAAGCGCCTCACGGTTAAGCCTTATTATCCAAAGTTTAGAACCTCATTTATCTGCCTTGGGGAGGGGGGGTGATGGGAAGGGGGTGAGGGGACAGGGGATGGGGGACAGACACCCAAGACCCAGAAACGAATGCCTATGAAATTAGAACTCCATGCCTCTGCAATGCCGTCTTAGGAAGATCAGACAGGAAAATGTTGCCATTTACTGATTGCATTCCGGTGACTGAGGGAAAATTCAAGACAGAAGAATTAATAAATGATAACATTAATAAAAATTCATTCAAGCCGGGCGTGGTGGCGAACACCTGTAATCCCAGCACTTGGGAGGCAGAGGCAGGCGGATTTCTGAGTTCGAGGCCAGCCTGGTCTACAGAGTGAGTTCCAGGACAGCCAGGACTACACAGAGAAACTCTGTCTCAAAAAACCAAAAAAAATAAAAAATAAAAAATAAAAAAATAAAAATTCATTCATTCATTATCTTACTTTAGTGCTTGGGAGTAACTTTTTTCTCTCTGGTTCTTTTAAAAGAAAATTATTCTGAATTCTGTCATTTCAGTGACTGGTATATACTGATATCACCCGTGTGAATGGCACATGAACACGCAGTAAATAATTGATGAACGAATGAGCACAACAATGAGAGGAGGAAGGCCCTCAGAGAAGAGGATTGTCCTCCCACAGACATGCATGGTCAATATGAGGGACCAGCCTGACCAGAGAGCGAGCTCTGCAGTGCTGACAAAAGGAGCCTGGGCTGGGGGACGGGACATCAAGATGGACTAGCAGCGACCCAGCTGGGGAGGAAGGGTGGAGTAGCTGGAAAATCAGGGTAAGAGGAGGACTGTATGCCTAATTAACAGTCCCTAATAGTTTGAGTCCCCTGGACTGCGCCTGCTTCCTAACCAACCCTCATCACTCTCGAGCACTGTCCTGGATTTTTCTTCCATTCACAAGTATTCGTATCCTAAATGGTAAGTAGCCCGGTTTTTGCGAGAGTTTTTCCTCTCAGTAGTCGATCAGCATTGACTGGCTGCCTTCATGTTCCAGGGACCCCGGAGCTCCAAAGACACTTCTCAACCTGAGGGTCCCGACCCCTTCGAGGGGGTCACATGAGTTGCCTGAGACCACTGGAAAACACAGATCTTTCCATAATGATTCATAAAAGTAACAACATTACAGTTAGGGAGTAGCAATTTGTAATTGCTGCTTCAAAAGAATTATGAAAATAATTTTATAGTGGGGGGGGGTCACCAGAGCTTGCGGAACTGTATTAAAGGGTTGCAGCATTAGGAAGGTTGAGAATCAATCTCGAGAGAGACAAAGAGAGACTTTGGGTTTGAGTCTGAAGTTTCCATTAGCCCCTTCTTTTTGAACCTCAGTTTCCTTATCTATGAGATGGGCGTGTAGATGTGAACTCTTGATGTGTGTGTGTGCGCGCGTGCGTGCGTGCGCAAACTGTGTGTGTGCATGCTGTGTGTGTGTGTGTGTGTGTGTGTGTGTGTGTGTGTAAGACAGCAATAGACGTTCCTGGTAGACTTTACCGGGGCCCTCTCTGGGGAGGGTCATTTTGAAGGGTGCTTCTTTCCTTCTGTCATCTGAGGCTTCAGTTCTACCCCAGTTCTCACTCAGTGTCCCTCAGCTTTGGCTCAGGTGGCCCCCTCCCCGTCCTGTAGTGTCACCTTGACTGTGCACAGATGTCCTTGCCTGACATTGCCATCCCGGGCTGTCGGCTAATGTTCACACAGAGAGCCGGGCGGCTTGAACAAGGACGGTGGCCGATTAAACAAACTCAGGGCGTGATTTCTCTCGGGGTCTGTGTGTGTCACAAATAGAGAAAGACACTTTCTTCCAGGCTCTGTGCCCTCCTGTCGGGTTGTGACCGAGAGCTTGTCACCCAAGGGAAGAGTAGATAAAGGTCTTCAGGGAGCCACCGCAGAGTTCTCCTCCATGGAGGTCCCACGTGTCTGGAAGGCAAGGCTGTGCGTATTGACATGCCTGGTGCCAGGAAAAGCTCCCAGGTGCACGGCTGGCTGGGCTCTGTAAGGGGAGCTGACTGACGAGGAACAGCCATCTCAGAAAACAGGATTCCTACTAATGACCCCAGGCTTCCAACCCACTGCCAGCATTAGCTATTGGAAGAAAGTGTGTGCATTTCCTGTATCAAAAGGGCGGCGACCCACACGGAAGTGTTGCTGCCCCGTGTGACATCTTAACTCCCAGACTTGTTCCGGGGTCACTCCGTACCAGAACACTAAGAGCAGTGCCAGTCTTTGTAAATTTCTTCTTTTGTTAATTTTTTTTTTAAAAAAATATTTTTTTATGTGCATTGGAGTTTTGCCTGCATGTATTTCTGTGTGAGAGTGTCAGATCTTGGAGGGGCAGATACTTGGAGGCACGGAGCTGTGCCATATGGGCTCTGGGATTTGAACCCGGGTCCTCTGGGAGAGCACTCAGTGCTCCTAACTGCTGAAGCATCTCTCCAGCCCCGTACTAGTCTTTGTGTATGGCCATTAACATTTCTTTTCATTTAATCATTAATTTTTTCCTTTATTGTTTCTTTTACATGTATGGGTATTTTTCGTGCATGTAGGCATATGTACCTCGTGTGTTCACCCGGGCCAGGAGGTATTGGATCTCTGGGACTGGAGTTACAGACAGTTGTGAGATGCTATGTGGGTGCTGAGAACTGAACTTGGGTCTTCTGGAAGAGCAGCCAGTGCTCTTAACCTCTGAGCCATCTATCTGGTTTCCCAAAAATGGGTAGCCCAGGTTGGCATTGAACTCATGATCCCCCTGTCTCTATCTTTCGGCATATCCTATCAGTGTGCTTCCACAACTGACTTATTTTTTATTTTATTTTATTTATTTTTTTCCTACTGATAGACCTTGGGTGGTTTTGAGTTTGTTTCCTTGCTTGTTTATTGTTGTAATGACAAACCTGACTATCGGTTACTGTAATCTGGTGCAGTGAAGACTGCGGGGGACAGAACTCTGAGAGACAAATGTTTCGGTCCTTAGTCTGCTAGTTCATTGTTTGACTCTGGGCAAGTGTCACTGGCATTGTGGGCATTGGTTTCTGTCAGACAGAGCCACTGAGCCCTGACTGTTGTCAAGTGTCCCTCATAAGATTCCCGTCTTCTACCCCTTGAGACTCCCCAAGTCCCAGATGCAGTGGGAGCAACACCGAAAGGGACAGTCCCAGCTATGACTGTGGGTGGGGCAGCCCGGCTGGGTAATGGGGTAAGCCTCTCTCTCCTTGCTCGTGGCTGTGATGCAACACTGGATTCAGGCAAGTTCGGCCTTGCTTTCCCCCTGGGTCCAGCATGATTCAAGGCCTGTATGTAGCGTGGCTTCTCTTAGCCGACGAGCTGCAGACACCTTTCTTGGCAATGGTCTTAACGAGGGCTCTGGGAATGTCTGGTTACTCATGTGTTTTGCAAGGGTAGCAAAAGCTGAGGGAGAAGGAGGCAGCTAGGTGGCTTCCTTCCTGAGTTAATGACTTCAGCCTCGGGAGTGACTCATCCTTTCTGAGCCCAGGAGAGCGGGGTGGTTAAACAGGGGGGGTCGAGGGAGCTGGGGTGGCAGGGAGAAGGGTGTTGCCAGAGGTGGGGGTGTGTCCTCGTCCCTCTTGCACGTCTTTGGGTCTTGATGCTCTGTCAGGGAGTCAGAACGAGGCGAGGTATCATTCTGTCTACTCAGACAGCCCTTCTCGGAGGTCACAAACTTCCTCTCTAGTCTCAGCTCCAGTCATGCAGGAGGTAGCCAAATGCTTCAGGAGGAATCCAGTGTGAGAGGGTTGAGTGCCCTGTTGTCGGGTACACTCTGCTGTGTGCCTAAGAAGGCCATTTCATATTAACCTTTTGCCCAGGAGATCTGGGGTAAGAACTACCGGTGAACTATGGAAGAACTACTTCGCCGAGGGATGTCTACATTACCTGGCCAGCTTCACCCCTCATATCTCAACTTGCTATAGACTCCAGCACCCATGGGAACGGGTCTGAACATACCTTCTTTAAAGCAGAGATCGGAGCCCCATTCTGTCGTTCTGGGTGCATCTCCCAGGCCTGCTGCTGGCCCTGCCCCCTGCTTTCCAGTGGGCGTTAGCTACCCACAATGGTGTGCGGACATGCCCGTGATGTCATATCCCTACAGGGTGCACGTGGGCCTCACGTGGCGGGTCTCCCTGTCTCCTGTCCCCAGAGTCCTAAGATGTGTTCATTTTGCCTGGGAGCGGGTTCTTCTACGTCCTCTTTCCCTGGGTTCGTGTTGAATTCTCTCTGCGCTCTTAGACCCTCTGAGAAAATGGGTCCTTTCCTATTAGCTCTTTGCTGGGACGCGGGACGTCCCACAGTCTGTCGAGGATGGAAAGGACGCCATGTCGCTCGCATGGGTGCTTGATGGCTGAATAGGTGGGGGTTGCTACCCCAGGCAAGCCCATCTTACTCCTAAAGCTGGAACTGCTCTCGCTCTATCTCCAATCGCTCACTGCACGGAGCCTGGTGAGCGCAAATCTCAGGTCTGAGCAGATCCATGGCTCCATCAGCTTCCCGCCCAAGCACGAAGCCTGCAGTGGTATTGCAGAAATCATCTCCAAAGAAATCACGTCTTCAGTGATTCAGGACAAGGCCTCCTGCTTGCGCTTTCTCTAGGGGTATCCCCACAGACTGACTTCACATGTTCAGAGTAGACAAGGGAGACTCTGCCCAGGAGGTAGGGAAGCAGGCCTCTACTAAACAGGAAGTGAAAACCAGAAGCCAAGGGCTCAGTATAAGGTGTCTTGAAGAATGACCCCCACCCCCATCGAGCTTTGGGTCTGGGCAGCGGCCTATTCTGTTTCCTGTCCCCCACCGGTCTGAGTAACCAACATGTGTGTTTTCTGAGAGGAAAGCCAGTGCGTCGCACCAGGCTGGCTGGCTCAGAGAGAGGGTTTTTGTTTTGTTTTGTTTTTTACCCCTTTTTAATCGTTTCTGATCTGTTCTCTTTGCTATGCTTTTAAACTCCAAATTACTACAATCACAGGGCATGGGTGGTATTTTTCTCTTTAGAAATCCTTTTCCAGGCAAGTATGTAAAAGATGTTTTCATACTTTGGGCTGACAGGGAGGAGAGGGATAAAAAAAAAAAGGCTCAGTTTCCAAGTTGAGTATTTTTCTGAAAACAGCCTCGTGACCGTGAACGCTCGGCCTGTCAGGCTTAACTTCAGAGAATCATGGCATCCTGCCTGCTGAGCCCGGAGACCTGACAACCTGGCGAGGAGTGTGTGTGTGGGAGCCCCGATGGCCAGGTGAACGGGGTCTGCAAAGAGCAGGAGAGCTGTGTGCCACGTGATGGGACAACAGGGAGCACTTGTCGGGAGCACCTCCCAGGAGAGCTGGATACGCTCTCATAAAAGGGGCTCCTCAGGCTCAAAGTGTACAGAGTCAAGACACAGGCAAAGCCAGAGATGCCAGCCCACGGATAGATACCCTCAGGACAGCTCTGCGGGAGAGATGGGGCACTGTCACGTAGATATTTAAACCAGCTGGCGAAGTTCATCTCCGCCAACATCCTGTAACAGCAGTGACTTACAAAGAAATGGCCTTGTACAGGCTACCTAGCTGAACGAGTTTCCCTTCCACCAAGGGACTAGGGGGAGGGAGGGAGCAGAAAGTACTGGAGAACCACCAAAGAACTGCAGAATAAACTGCCGGGTCTTACAGGGGAAGTGGGGGCGGGGGCTGAGTCAGATTTGCTCTCCTATCCACAGAGGTAGCACATCATTTTTTTGGGATGACAGAGACACAGCAAAGGATACATGCTCAGGAAGGGCAGTCTGTGCTAGCTCCAAACCAAAGGGAGGGTGTGAATGGCTGTCTTTCTAAATTGTACTTCAAACGTTCCTACCAGGTGAATACCATGTCTGAATACGTTCACTGTGTCTGCAGTTCCACGGAAAGCCCCCTGGCTCCCCTCCCCCACCCCTTACCTGATCTAGTGCTAGGATTCGTTCTTGACAGGAGAGAGGTCAAGTCACACCGTTGGTCTTTCAGCACGTAAGTTTTAAAGGTTGAGCGGTGATTTCCATTATCCATTTGCTTGTTTGGAGACAAGGTCTCACACTGTCAATCCTGGCTGGCCAGGAACTCAGAGCAATCCTGCATTCGTTTCCCAGTGCTTGGATTTCATGCATGAATCAAAGCATAGCTGTTTTTTTTCCCTAGTTGTCAGTGCCCCTTGTCATGCAGAGGGGGCTAACGAAGGCCCAGGAAGCCAAAGGAACCTACCCCAGCCCTCAATCCTAGGGTTGAAAGTTCCGGGACAGGAGTGCAGCCCAAGTAGCCGTGAAGATGAGGCTCTTTCCAGAGTCCAGGATGACCTGGGACTGTATTAGCCTCAACAGGCAAGCCGCCATGTCAGGAGAGGGAGGGATTCCAGGGGAAGGTCCAGGGAGAGGCAGATTCTCCCTTCTTATCTCCAAAGACAGTAAAGGCAGTCTGTCTCTCTTCACTGTGTGAGTGATGAACCCTCACTTTGTCACAAAGGACAAAAGGCCTCTTCCTCCTCCTTCCTCTTCCTCCTTCTCTCCTCCTCCTTCTTCCTCTTCCTCCTTCTCTCTTTCTCCTCCTCCTGTTCCTCCTCCTCCTCCTCCTCCTCCTCCTCCTTCATTTTGAGACAGAGTCTTCCTATGTAGTCCCAGCTGACCTGGAACTTGTTCTGTAGACCAGGCTAGCCTCAAACCCACAAAGCCCTGCCTGCCTCTGCCTCCTGAGTGCTGGGATTGAAAGTGTGCAGCATCGTGCCTGGCACATGCTCATAGCTTAGTCCCAGAACCTGCAGCGATGATATTATGTGCGAAGGGAAAGACTGCAGTTGGAGCTAAGCGTGCTAGTGAGCTGGCCCAAGATGAGGGCATGGGCCTGGACTTCCTAGATGGCTCACAAGAATCCTTATAATAAAAGGGGAGCTGGGATAGATTCGGAGTCACACTGTGTGAGAAAGATTTAACGCATGGCTGGTTTGGAAGATAGAGGCGGGGGGACTAACCAAGGACTGCCTGAGAAGATGGGGAAGGCAGCAGAACTGACCCCCTCTTATAACCTCTGAAGTGAAAACACATCCTGGGCAACACCTTGACTTAGCCCAGTGAGAACATATGGACCATGGGCTGCTGACTCATATATAGTCTGTGTGTGCACATATATAGTATGTATACACACATATATAATATATACCATATATTAGCATTAGATATATATCACTGTTATATATACTATATACTACATACTATATATTAATATATTATATATTTACATATTATATATGCAATCTATAATGATATATAAGTAAAATATAGTTATATATAATATAATATATTAATGCATTATTATACTATACGTTATAATACATTTATACATTCTGCAATAGTATATATTAGTGTTCAATATATAATATGTATTATATTATATTAGTATTTTACACACACACACACACATACACACATATGTTAGCTTTGCTTTAAGCTGTTAATTTGTAGTAATATGCCACAGAAGCCATAGGATGCCACAGAAAGTTATACCAGCAGGTTCCAAGGTGTAGCCTGGGAGCACAGGGGTAGCCTGTGCCCTGGATCCCTGAGGCAGATACCTGGGAGCCATCTCCCTCTTCCTGCAGCCAGGAGGCAGCTCAGGGGCCTGCAGACTCACCCGTGTACCCTGCCTTGGGTTGACAGCCCACGCAGCTCTCACTCTGTCCCCTGTGAGGGTGACACTCACTCTTCTACCTCTCTAAGAGGACAGGGGCCTGTAGGTTAACGCTTTCCTCGCTCACATATGGAGTGGACAGCGCTCCGGGAAGTTTCCCAGTGTTCTTCAGAAGGTCCCAAGGAAGCAGGCCCTGCTTCCCTCCGGGGTAGCTGCTCAGCCACTATTACTCACATGTCTCTCCTGTTTCAGTCCCATGCTACCTCACTTCTGAGCCTTGGGATTGGCCCAGAACAAGCTTCTGTTTGTGAGCCCTTGTTACAGGCCAGATGCAGAGGAAACTCCTAAAGAGACACACTAGCAGCCCACATGGTGCTTGCTCAGGAGGGTACCCCGGTCTCCAGAGCTGGAAGGAATGCTTGAGGGGCTGTGTTGTCAGTGCCCCGCGACTTAAGGACAGGGGCATGAGAACACCTCTGTCCTCAGATGCCACCAGAGAGATGGCCGATAAAATCTGCAGGGGTGGTTTTGAGGCCCCTGGCTCCTGGTCCTCTAGTTGCTTGAGTCCAGCCCCCCTCAGGGGGCAGCCAGTGGTCCGATCACTCAGAACAGATGTCCTCCTGATGAACTTAATTGCATCATTAGCAGCCCGGCTACAAAATGGGTGATTGGAGAGCTGCTGGGAAGCCGGGGGCCCCCAGGGCAGCTGTTCCCAGGGCAGGCCGAGCATGCCTTTGCACTGGGTCCTTCCTGTCCCTTCCTGTCCCCACCCGCCCCACACGCTGGCCTCTCCAATTCTGAGCCTTTCTCACCAGCCAGAACAGATGGAGACAGACCTTGTGGACATCTCCAGCTGATGTGGATTTCACAGTGGGCGGAAGACCGAGGGGGAGTAGACAGCAGAGCCCCTTCCCACGGCCACCTGGGAGGTCACGCTGTCCGGCTGTCCATCCACCCTCAGTCATGTGAGAAGGGGGTAGGACTTGAGACTTTGGGGGTCCAGTGGTGTTGGGGTGGGGGCAGGGAATGCAGAAGTTAGAGACTACTCCAGAGTGTTGCGGATTTAAGCCTTCCTCAGTTCCAAAGAGCCCTGGGCGTGCTGGGAAGCAGGGAGCTAACCTCGGTGCTTGGGTGAGACCCAGCTCCAGCCTTACCGTTCAGCACACCGGACTCCTGAAGGTTCTTTCTCCAGCCCCGCCTTTGCTGCTCACTGGTCTCTGCCCTTTTCTCTCACCCACACCTCCACTCTGCTCCCTGGATGCCCAGACGTCACCGTTCTCTCAGAAACTGTCCGAGACCCGGCTCGTTGGCTGTCTGTTGTCTGTGTTGCTCCAATGGAACTGATGGTGTTCCGTCCGTTTCTGCTGTACTTGGCCGTGTCTTTTCACCGTGCAGGGATGACACTGTCTTGGCTCCAGAGTTCCTACAGACACGTACGGTTCTGTTTGGTTCCTTTAATGCATGTCCCGAAGCCAGTATCAAATGTTCTTCCTGAAGACCGGCATGAACTCAGCCTACCGTAACTCAACAGTCAGGAGCCAGCAGTTCAAGTCACATTTATTTCTCGTGTCTCTGGAGGCTGAGGAGCCCACGATCAAGGTGACAGCCCACGTTGCAACTGGTAAAGGCTCTTCCAGGGTTGTAGAAAGCTACTGTCTCACTGTGTCCTGACATGATAGAGGGAGACTCTAGCGGCTTCCTCTTCTGAAAGGCACTGATCCCCCATCACAGGGGCTCCCCCCTTATAACCTCATATGCACCTAATTAGGAATTCTCTGCAAATACCAGGATACTAGGATCAGGCTTCAAAATATGAGGAAGAACCGAAGCATTCAGCTACTAAAAGCCCCTAGGTTCTAATGGCAACAACCTCTGAATTCAACTGTTGGTCTGCTAAAGCAACAACTTTGTAATGCCTTCTGTGTGACAGGGGCCTGGGGAAATGTCGGGGATGAATGACCCAGACCCTGTCAGTTGCTGCTGCAATGTATCCTTAGTACCAGGATAGGATTTATTGGGGGGCGGGGGGATGCTACTAAAGGCTGCCTCAGGCTCCATTCTGACATCCACTCCAGGCAATCTTGAGATAGTCTTGGTCAGTCACCATGTGAGAGATAGGACACCACAGCTTCTAGCACGTCCGTTCATAGTCTTATTCAGTCTTAAACAATATAGTCTTATACAATACAATTACTGTATGCTATTTTAGCTGTATGAGACAAAGTCTCATGTATTCCATGCTAGCCTCTAACTCACGACATAGCTGAGGATGGCTTGAACGTCTAATTCTTCTGCTCTGCCTCCCTGGTGCTGGGATCACAATGTCTACTGTGCATACCGTCTGATCTCCCGTCAAACCCAGGGCCTCAGTCATGCATGCTGGACAGCATCCGGTTTGCCTCTTTCAGAGCTTCTAACCCCCCAGTTGATGAGGTCTCTGCATCTATTGGATAGTGGTGATGTGGGTGTACAGCAGGGCCCTGGACACACACAGCCACTTAGGTTTATTTAAATTAGCTAGAGTGTAATAAAATTGATAAACCCACTGATCAGAATCAGCCACATCTTTGGAGCTCAGTAGCCGTTGGGCCACCCTTAGACTGTTGATACTCTGAGGCCACTTTGGGTCACCCACAGCAGCTGTCCAAGTGAATTTCAGGTCATCCCAGGGACAGTCACCATACACAGAGGTCTCCATGCCAAGGGCCACAGTTGGTAGACTGAAGAGGAAACCCTCGTGGACATCATTTCTTCTTTCTCCTCTCAGACTTTCCTGAACTGCACACACAGCAGTAGGCCTAGAGAGATGAGAGACCCAGGCTCTTGTCTGTGTGTAAAGTCTGCCCAGAACTTAATGACAGAACTAGACTATGCCTGCTTCAATAAAAATCTTTTTATGGTGCTAGGCAGTGGTGGCACACGCCTTTAATCCCAGCACTCAGGAGGCAGAAGTAGGTGGATCTTTTTGAGTTCAAGGCCAGCCTAGACCACAGAGCAAGTTCTAGGATATCCAGAGCTATACAGAGAGACACCCTGTCTCAAAAATCAACCGAGAAAACAAAATCTTTTTGTGTAGCAGTGGTCAATGGAGGTAGCCGGCATGCCTTTTTCTATATTTATTAAAATATAAGGCTGCATGTGCCTTATATTTTAATATGCTTTGAACAGCTCAATGATAGGACCACTCCAAAACCTCCACAAGGCTAACGCCTCCCCTCTGATGTTCTGGAATTATTACTTACTAAAATCTATATTCCATCTTTGCTGCCCTAGACCAAATTGGGGGGGGAATCCCCTGGGGCCACTCTTCCTGGGCTCTTACTGATTGCTATGCTCTCTTCTGCACCTCTCAGGCCTGGTCTTCCACTCCCCCCACCCCCACCCTGCATAGGACAGTCCTGTCTGTCCTTTCTCCCTAGGTCCCCTTGCCCAGGAATCCTAAAGTCCCGCCTCTGTCTCCCTGCCTAGCCATTGGCTGCTGGCAACTTTATTTACTAATCAAAACCAACTGGGTGCAGGGACCCTTAGCGCGTCTTACAAGTGGGTTCTCATGCAATTTGGGGGCTCAATTAACATAATGCAAATGTTGGACCAAATCCACAACAGGCTCTATCTTTACATATGGATGTCCGCTTAATCAGGCCTCTGAGTTCCTCCTGTGGAAGATGGACTTGGTACTGAGGGGGACATAGAAAGGATGTGAGGATCTGCTTCCTTCTCTGAAAGAAAGTCCACAGGGGAGAGGCATCATTTTGCCAGGTAGAGTGTGGTCAGCCCTGTAAGTGGGGACCCATGGACACGTGTCAGTGGGAAGAGGCTATCTTCCTCTCGAGTGGGGTTGCATGGTTTCCCCCCATGTTCTTCCCTCCAGTCCCCATGGATCCGAATGGCTTTAGTACCTGTCATTTCACAGGCAAGTGGGGAGACCCACTTCTCCCCCAACCCCAGTCTCGAATGTTTCAGATTCCTCGGTGGGGCCAGCAGAGAGAAACCATTTATTGTGGTCTCCACAAATGCTGATCATTGAAAAAAAGGCTATGAATAAGTTGGTCTAGATTCTCACATCTGGGGAAACTGAGGCAGGGAAGCAAACCCCTTTGAGGCCCTATGAAGCAAAATAGGGGAGTCTGCAATCCTGTACTTGGAGCGTCAGAAGCTCAGAGAGGGAGGGGGGTCTTGCTGCCTGCCACGCATTCTCTGAGGTGATCTGTCAAGGGAGGGAAGGAAAAAAAAACCCACCAGCGAACAAGCCGTCCATTCTTGTCTGCACCATTTTCCCACGTTGGGAGCAGACTGCAATGAAAAAATTTAGATTTTTTTCCTTTCATGTTTCCTTTCATGGGACTGTGGACAAAATGTCTTTCTCCCCCCCCAACCCCCTTCTTTGGTGGGATCCTGACCAAGGCTGCAGAGAAAGAATCTTTTAAAGACATATATATCTACCTACCCATGTACATTCAGCTCCCGACAGAGGCTGAGAATTGCAGTGCCTCTTAATTACCCAGGAAGTGGCAGGGTCAAGAGGTGTCTGCAAGCTGCCTTGCGTTCTGGGCATTGATTTCCCGACATTGTCCCTGCTGGAGTGCAGAGAGACAGCCCATGGGGTTTTGTCCACTGTTTGAATATCTCCCTTTCTTCCTCCCTAGTGCGCTCTCTCTCTCTCTCTCTCTCTCTCTCTCTCTCTCTCAAATGAAACGTGTGGAATTTTGGGCATTGATTATAAGGACATCGTCGAGGTCGACTGGCCTGTCATAACTGTCACTCGGGCATGGGAGAACAGGCCACAGATCTGAGGTTTCCTCCACTCTGATCCCCCACCCCACCCCCTTTCCTGTACCTCTATTTTTTCCTATTGTCTTTGGTTTTAGGAAAAATGACGATTTCAAAAAAATGAATGCCCACAGAGAGTAGCTGGCTGTCCTTATAGTGTAACTTGAGTTGTACCCATCTGTAGTCACACTGAGACAGATGGCAGCTTTAGTTTATTGGAGAAAGCTGACGCTTGTAACCATGGTCATCATTTAGAATCCAAAACAAAAACAAAAAAGTGCCCCCCCCCCGAAAAAAGCCCCACAACAACACAAAACCAGAACTGAAGGTTTTTCTGGAAATTGTGGATCCAACTATGGGAAACTCCCAGGATCAGTATTATTAAATCATATTTTGACTTAAAGAGACCAGAGCCACGGTGTCCCAAAACTCGGGAGTATCCAGAGTATGCTTGAATATTTGGTTCTTTAGTAAGAACTTCAGAGAGTGATCATGTCCCCAGAGTGGAGACATGGCTAATTCTCTGTCTGGTTGTAGGGGAGCGGTTCACACCATTGTTGAGTCCCAGCAAATGTTAGTAAGTCCCGTTAAGAAGGGGAGTCAGAGCCGACAGCATGAAGAAAGGCCTCTGATTCTTCACTTTCCAGATGTGTTTAGTGTGCAGATGCTCAGGGACTCTCCAACGCTTCTGGGAAGGAATCTGGGACGCTGCGTTTTCTTTTTTCTTCCTTTTACACATGAGACCTGGAGTAGTGTGCAAAGGCTTCATGAAAAGAAGACTCAAGAATCATTTCTGAGGCTGAGGAGATGGCTCAGTGGTGGTTCAGAGCACTGACTACTCTTGCAGAGGGACGGGGTTCGATTCCTAGCACACGCAAGGAAGCGTACCACCACCTGACCCTCCTCCTCCATCCAGTGCCAGGAGATTTAACACCTTCTGATCAGTCAAGGCACCAGGCACACATGTGGTACATGAACATACAAAGGTGCAGAACATAGAATCAAATAAAATGATCTTAAGGAAAGAGAGAGAGAGAGAGAGAGAGAGAGAGAGAGAGAGAGAGAGGCAGACAGACAGACAGACAGACAGACAGACAGATGTTGGTCCTGAGAATCGAGCTAAGCAGAGTGGCCAGTGCTGATATGAAAGGCTGGAGAGCAGGGCGCAGCCATCTTTACTACAGAGAGCTGGAAAGAGCGTGAAGTCAGGAGTCCAGAGGGAGTGGCAAGGCCTTGAGGAGCACACTTCGTTAGAGGAAAGTACTCGTGCAGAAAATACGGAAATGCAACAGGAAGCCAGCCCCGTGTGTCCCACGAAGTTTTACCAGTGTTTCCAGTTGGTCTCCAGAGCTCTACAGGAAGCTTTATAAAGGCGAGAAGTCAAGAAGATGTTCATAATGTTCCAAAGAGGCTCCGTAAGGGAGACTAGGCAAAGGAGAAGAGACAGAAGGCCGGCCCACCTTCCTGAGCCTGGCCTTCCGTCCTTGGCCGCTGTTTTAGAGTTGCGGTGATGGCCGGTGATACCCTGGCAGTGGGCCAGGCCAGGTGCTCTTCCTGCTCGTGCTGTGGGGTGAGAAGACATACTGGAAAACTCCAGAGGCCCGGTGTGGCGTGAGCCTAGTTCCCCATCAGGTGTGTGACCGGGGAGACGCACTCAGGGCTGTGAGGTGCTCCTGTAAAGACTCATTACAATGTAGTTTGGAAAGCAAACGCCAAACGCTGAGGCCCTTGACAGAACAGGAAGCCACCTTTTGTGCTTGAACAACTAACTAGTAGGATTCTGGGAGACAGGGATTTCTTGTTGACCTGGGCTATAAAGTAGGGGACAGAGGTCCCAGGATACAAGTTTGTTAAGTGCATTTCCATGGGCGAGGGATGGAAGATTGCGAAGAGGAGGAAGAGAGACTTGGCGGGAAATACGAGGGAGTTAGAGAACTACCTAAGAGTCATTTTGCAAGTTTGAAGAAAAGATTCCTCAAACATGGCGGCAGGAGCAGTGGATCTGGAAGGAAGCGCTGAGGGAAGAGCAGGCCAGCTGGCCCCACTGCCCCCCAGTCCTCCCCCAGCCCTCCCCCACTGTTCTCCCACAGCCCTCCCCCACTGCCACCCACAGCCCTCCCCACAGCCCTCCCCCACTGCCCCCCACAGCCCTCCTCCACAGCCCTCCCCCACAGCCTTCCCACAGCCCTCCCCCATTGCCCCCCACAGCCCTCCTCCAGAGCCCTCCCCCACAGCCCTCCCCCACTACTCCCCACAGCCCTCCCCCTGCCCCCCACAGCCCTCCTCCACAGCCCTCCCCCACTGCCCCCCACAGCCCTCCTCCACAACCCTCCCCCACTGCACTCTCCCACTGCCCTCTCCCACTGCCCTCCCCCACTGCTCAGCCTGGAAGGGATCAGCTCTGGAACTAGAAACCACAGAGGGCGGGCGGCAGAGTAAATAACGCTTTGTTGATTTTTCTAAAAGAAAATAAGAGAAACCCAGTCTACTCTCCGCCCCTGTTGGGAGGCATCTGCTTTGTAGCTCCCATGTTGGTCTGTGCTTTCTGCCTCTACGGAGCCCAGAGTACACAAGAGGAGGAAAACCCAAGCTTATCACTTGTGACAAATTAAAAAAAATTTTTTTTATACATCAAAAGGCTCTGATCCTAAGAATTCTGTTCTGACCAATAGGGTTTTTTGTTTGTTTGGTTGGTTGGTTTTGGTTGCATTTTCTTTAAAAGTTGAACACAGGCTAGCCTAGCCCATGGTGGTGCATGCTTTTAATCCTGAACTCAGGAGGCAGAGGCAGGAAGATCTCTGAGTTCAAGACCAGGCTGATCTACATGGTGAGTTCTAGGACAGCCAGGACTCTGTAGCTCCCTGCATAACTCCATCTCAAGAAAACATTTAAAAGCTGGTTGAGTGCAGCAACTGGGTGTTCTAGTTATGAACAGTGGGCAGTTCATCAAGAAAGCAAGCCTGATTGCTAGGACGGGCCGCTTCCTGCTGTAAACTCTCCTACCATGACCAGTTTAAAGCTGTCAGCACAACATCGCTGAAGGCAGAGGTGGGAAGGGACTGCACAAGTGACAATTCCTAGCTGGTCCCCGTCCATCTCTACCCACCATGCATCTATAGCATGATCTGACAACCCTGCTCCTGGTTTAACGAAGTAGCAATGTGGCCACACCTTTAAACCATCATCAAGCCGTGTGGAATAAAGCGAACTGGAGCAGAGTCGGCTGTGTGGGAGCAGCTATATACCATTGCAGATGGGCCGAAACTGACCAGTCGGGCCGGCAATGAGACCAAGACTGCAGAGGCAGGCCCCGCCCACTTGGTCCCTTTGTCTTTTATCACACTAGGATAGAGTTAATTCCTCAGGAGACTTTCCAGTTGCTTGACTGAGAGCCCCAGCTACAGATCATGGGACTTCAGAATAAGGTAACTTCCTCTTCCTCTGCTTCTCTCAGTGCCCACTGTGGTCATCAGTGCCCTCTGTGTCTGCTCCGTGGCCGTGGCCGTGGCCGATGCCTCGTGAATGACCTAGCATGTACCCCGTTGACTGTGGCTCTTCCACAGGGCACGTCTCCGTTGGCCTTTTGATCACACTAGCGTAACTGAGCACTTACTGACTGAGTCAGAGGCTAGGGGTGGCTTATTTCCCCAGCCAAGAACAGTTCAAAAAGTCCAAGGAGGTTTGACAAAATCTGAACCGTGCAAGATGCATTTCAAGTTATGCTTAAACATGGTGATTGGGCAGGTCTGTGGGGGAGGGGCTCACAAGCCCGTGCTGTGGGGTAGGTGAGAGGAAAAGCTGTGTGTGTGTGTGTGTGTGTGTGTGTGTTAATCTGAACTACAGCTAGACACCGAGGTGAAATTTACCAGTCCCAAACTGGCAGATGATTTCACCTAAGTCTCTTTAATGATAGACTTAGGCTACATTAGCAGGACCGTGAATAAAAAAAAAAAAAAAAAAAAAAAAAAGCGAAGTTTGAGCCTTGGTCTGTGGGACCTTAAAAGTTTGATGGCGGCTGCAGGCTTGTGTGGTCTCAGAATAGGTAGGCGCAGGTCGGGGTGGGGACTCATGCAGCAACAGCTGCACAAGTCATGTAGAGTTCATACACGCCCAAGGGAAGCCAAGGTCGGAGTGCTCGGCCTTCCCATGGGGACGACACCCACCACAGACACAGCCCCCCTCCTTTTTGTGTGTGGTTATGTGGGTGTGCATTTGTCCGCAGAGACTTCCAGCTGTTTCCTTCTATCAGTACAACCACTGCCAGACTGAACTGCGACCTAGACTTTTGATCCAGTCAATAAGCACACACACACACACACACACACACACACACACACACGGGAGCGGGTCCTGGTCACGATGGTCAGACTCAGAAGCGGGAGTCTTGATGAAGGGACAGTAATGGTAAGCCTTCCCCTTCCCCCTCCAGTCTCTCTGGCAGTTCTGGTCTGAATCTAAAAGACAGGAGTGGCATCTTCTCTAACGTCTCTGGTTTCCTACTTTGTAACTAGGTGCATCCCCAGGAGTTCGAAGCCACAGTGAATTCAGACTAATTTGGATTACAGATACCACTTCACACCCCACCCCACCCCCACTCCCCTCGTCTGAACAAGCAAGGAACACAGGGTGTGTAGCAGCCGGGACTTGGTATCCCCGGGGGTGATGCATTCCCTCCCTCCCGCTCCCCTCGGTGGGCAAGCATCTGCTGCTGCGCGCCCAGCTAGCCAAGGGTTAACCGGCGTCCCTGTCCCCCTCCGCCCCCGCCCGGCTGGGCAAGGCGGGAAGGCGGCGCGCCGGGTGCCAAAGTCAGAACCTGCTCTCGGCAGCTCCCCGCGCTGCCTTGACTCACCGCCAGGCCTGGCGCGGCCGCCGGCTGTGGAATGTGTGAGCGCCATGTGTCACCGCCCCAGACTGTGGGAAAACGCTGCTCCGCTCACCTCCCAGCAGCTGGCCCGCGCCCGCCCGCCCGGGAGCCGGGAAACAGGAGCCGCCCGCCCGGGAGGCCGCCCGGGGCCACTTCCGAGCGTGCGCCGCCTCTCCGCCCACACGCCGGTCCCTGCCCGCGACCCGGGGCTGCGGCGCCACCCGCAGCGAGTGGCCCAGCACGCCCTTCTCCTGCCCCCGCTGGCCCTCTGCATCCTCCCGCTCCACCAGGCCGGCTTTTGGACACAGAGAGCCCCTGTTCTGAGCGCTCCTGGGCGGTGACCTCTTTCCGGGAAGGGCCAGGGAACCGAGGGCTAGGCAGGGGACTGATCTCACTGGGGTTGTCTGGTCCCCGCTCGCCCAGAGTCTGGTTCCACTCTGCCTGACCCTTCACCCCGGGGAGCTAGGCAAGAGCCCTGCACCTCAGCGCGTGGGCAGCGCCTCCCGTCTAGCCATCGGGTGAGAGTCACATGGGTCCCAGAAGTCAGCCGGGGTCAAGGTTTCCAATGCCTAGCCATGCAGGGAGATGTAGGCAAAGTCACATTCTGGGTGGCAGCCATCCAAGACTGGAGACAGCTCAGGGCACCTTGATCCTAGCTCAGCTCTTCACTCCTGGGCCAAGTGTCTCTTCAGCCAAGGCCTCTTGCGGTGTAGCTGTCTCCCAGGGCACTTGGGACCCCAGCGGGCAAACCTCAGGATGGGGGGGGGGAGGGGGGATCAGGGGCTTCGCCCAGCATTAGCCTCCTGTCGCCTTTCTGAGGGGTCGAGTGTGGATCAGCTTGGGAGGCTCCGGTTCCCGGTGGGTGGGGTCTCTGGGGTACCCAGCTTACCCAGCTCTCCTCCAGCGGGATCTGTTTCTGTTTCTTCTCCCTGCTTGTCCTTCTCAGTGGGTGCTAAGGTCTCACTTTTGTGGGTCTTCCCAGGTTGACCTAATCCACTGCAACAGCTGCCTCTCCTGAAGTCCCCATGCACTTGATTTCTGTCCCTGCTTCTGGCATCGGTCATGGCCTGACTATTCTTTCTCTCTCCTGCAACTTCTCATTCAAAGAAGTGCTACCCTTCCGTGTATACCCCCCGCCCCCAATCAACAACGCGGATTTCTGCGTGTGACACCCACTTTGCTGACTGAGTGCACTCCCGCGTGAATGCTTGTCGATACCATTTCTCACAGGTTCGGAACCTCACTGCCCAGACGTGTGACCTCGGCAAGGCTAATCTTGCGGTCTCAAATCTCTCACCCATAGAACATAAATCTGAGTAGGGTGTGGTACCATACGCCTATGATCCCAGCATGTAGGAAGTTGAGGTAAGAGGATCACAAGTTTAAGGCCAGCCTCTGCCTTCTATTGGGAATCTAATGAAGAAGAGAGGGAGGAGAAAGAAAAGAAAAAAAAAAGGGGGGGGGAAGAGGCATTTGGTGATATCTGGATGCTGTATTAGTCCTTGTGTGCGCTTCAAGCTCTGAATAATGAAACTCCAGTTAACAATGGGATGCATCACGGTGCTGGTTCTCGGAGAGTACGTCATCTAGTGACACCTTACCCATCTGGCTTTGTTTGAGTGCACTCTATGAAGTTCCCATAATGATAACATCAGTGAGAGGTCCCTGTCATTAATTCATATACGATTGCTAAAATACCATGGACTGGCGGCAGACGTTGGCTGACGCCTACTTCTGGATGCTGAAGTTAGAGAATAAGGCAGGGGTGACTTAATCCCACTGAAGTCCCTCTTCCTTGGCTTGTAGGCAGTTTGTAGATCGTCTTTGCTTTTTGTGGATTCTTCTCTTTCCCATCCTTTAGCCCCTCCCCCAATCACTAGATGGGAAAGAAGGGGGGAGGGGAGAGAGATCCTTGAATCTAATTCTTTTGTTCTTCTCTGATGATGACTGTTAACGAACTGCATCCAAACACCTACCCATCCTGCCCATTGGGGGCGCTAGCATGTATATACCCTCGGGAAAGTTCCCAGAATTCCAGAGGGCACACAAATGATCTGCAGCTGGCTAAACCCGTGCCCCTGCGGAGCAGGAGGGAGACCCCAGGCAGCTGCTGCGTACACTCTGAAGCAGCCCCGCATCCCTACACTCGAGATTAAAACAAAAACACATTCTCCGAACATTTCTGTGCCATTTAAAGAGTCCAGAATCCCAGAACTGTCACCACAGCAGCCGCCCTCTCTGTGTCCTCCCATGGCGAAGGGCTCTGTCATGCCTCTTTATAAGGACACTAGCCCTGTCAGGTTGGGAGGCTGTTCTTCAGGACTTCAGATGATTTCTACAACGGTCCACTTCCAAACACCACCACATTCGGGGTTAGATTTTGGCTTGTGTTTTCAGGAGAGAATTCAGTCCACAACGGTAGTCTCAAGTGGGTTCCAAGGAGCAAATGCTAAAGCAGACTCGTGGCACGCCTGCTAGGTGGCAGCAATGTGGGCATAGAGGGCGGGACTAGCAAGCATCGAGGGGCGAGCGTGGGTTGTCTCAGAAGACTGCTGCGCGGGAAGTCAATTCAAAATTATGGGGTGCAACAGATTCTGGAGAAATTTGGATGCTGGGTTTGTAGGTGTGACATTGTGACATGCTTGAAAACAGCTGGAGAAGGTGGGGGCGGGGCGGGGGAGCGGGCATGGAAGAACAAGTCTTTTGAATGTTGTGGCCACACCAAAGCTGCAGGAATGGTTCCATAGGCACGAGGCACAGGAAACCCAGTTCCAATTCACAGATGGGGAAACGGAGGCTGGGTAAAGTCACGCGATCAGCCAAGGCTTACTTAGTAGTTTGCAGGAACAGACAGAGTCAGATGTGGCTCTCGTGTGACTTTATGGAGGACGAAGCGCTTGCCCGTCCCACCCTAAATGCTGGATGGAAACACGCTTAGGTTAAGTCTACATGCTAGACCCGTCCCCTAAGTGCTGGATGGAAACACGCTTAGGTTAAGTCTACATGCTAGACCACGGCCAGTGGGTAACAGAGAGTACGAGCAGAGACACGTGTCACCTGGAGCTCCTAACAGTGACCCTGTCAAGACACCTACTCCCCACATACTCTGGCATGGCTTGGGCAATGTCAGCTCACATGAAACTGGCCAGCGGACCAAGACTGAGTTCTGAGGTTTGGAGATGATGCTGAGTGGGAAGGCGTGGTACTGAGTGTGTTGGTTGCTGCTCCTATAACTGTTAAGGATGGTACTCTGACTATACAGTGAGTATTTTCAATAACACTGGCTCAGATTTTAGCACCCCAGGACCTGGAAACCATCCGATGCTATGGACAGGAATCAAGTCCATGACTGGGAGACATAAACTATAATGGGAGTCTCAGTTCTTCTGAGAAGTTGAAATAAGTTTCTAGTTGAAGGTTCACACAATAAAGGCAAAGCCGCTGACCCAAGAACGATCTGGTTTCGGTATCTGTCCTCTGTCAGTCCATGATGCTGACCCTGGGTCAGATAGCTAGTGTGGGAGCTGTGTATTCCTTAAGTCCCAGATAGGCACTCAAGGCCTCGCCTATGTGAAGGTACAGATGGGGACAAGAGAGGAGACTGTTTTAGACCGGGACCATCTCAGCAGCCCCAGGCCCTCCAGACATCACCAGTGTCTTGGGGCCGAGGGGTTGCCCACATGCTGGCCGGAGGCAGCTTCTTGCTATTTAATACTTCTTTCCATTCTAAAGGCCCAAGGTCTATTTTTTGGCTGGAGCAAATGCCAGAGACAAGTGAGAGCCATTTAAAAAAGAGCAAACAGCTGGAGGACGATCGCAATGGACAGGGACAGGGTGTTCTTTTTTAGGGAAGCCTTAGTGGGGAAAAGGGCAGGAGAAGGCAGAGAAACAACAGCAGCTCAGAGGTCAAAACTCAAAGCCCGGAGTACCAGATGTAAGGTCCAAGGTGTGGGCCTTCCAGCCCCCAGCCTCCTTCCACAGAGCAACTCCCTTCTCCTCCCTTCCCCCCTTCCTTTTCCTCCACCTCATCTCCCCTCCTCTTCCCTTCCTCCCCTCCCCCTTTCCCTTTCTTCCTCCCTCCTCTGAGTGATCTCTGTGGCATGGGAACAATTTGATGACCAGTTGGGTGGTTGCACTGAACCAATTTCTGTAAAATGGGCCTCTGAGATAGCAGGTGATGATGAAACTGTGGGGGGTCGGATGTAAACGTTTCCCAGAAAATTGTGTTATATTCTATTAACATTAGGGTCAATTTTCGCATTGAAATTGTTGGAACAAAATATCCAGCTTAGAGTCATTTACCCAGAGAGGTGTAGCAGCAGGAATTTGGAGTTTGTGTGCCTAAAGCCCCATGTTTGGCTTATTTAAAATAGAACCGCTGGCCTGCTAGTTAAAATATGGAGAAAGTAAAGAAAAAGTGGGGTGCAGATTGTGTGTGTGTGTGTAAGGGGGGACTCTACTATGTACCAGAAGCCACAGGACCATAGGAAATTAGGTCTGAGCTGTCAGAACACATAACTCATCCTGTCTTCTTCCTGTAGATGGGATCACTAAGGCTCAACTTGAAGCTTCAGTCTGCAGGATCGGTAGTTTATCAGTGGCCCCTTTACCCTCAGCCTTTAAAACTTTCAGTTAAGAGTTTAAGAGGTCCATTGTTAAGGCAGGGTTCAACCCACCATATAAGTACCTTAGATGAAGAGCCCTAGAAGACTCAGAGAGGGGTGGGGGGAGGAAGAGAGGGGTGGGGGGATGGGGAATGTGTCATTCAGGGTCACGGTTTCCAGACTCACGAGGAAGGCCACATACATAACCATGACCTGTCATGGGTTCAGACAGACCTGGCCGGGATGTGAGGTCTAGGGAAACTGCCCAGGTCCTGTGAGAACTGGACACAGAAACAGTCTAGACTCGGTGACTGAAGGGGTCTGTGTTAGTCAGGGTCCTCTAGAGTCACAGAACGTATGGGTAGTCTCTATATAGCGAGGGAATTTGTTGACTTACAGCCCGTAGTCCAACCAATTGCGGTCAGCAGCAGCTGTGGGTGGAAGTCCAAGGACCTAGCAGTTGCTCGGTCCCACGAGGCAAGCAGGCAGTGAAAATCTTCCTTCTTCGATGTCCTTCTGTAGGTCTCCAGCAGAAGGTGTGGCCCAGACTAAAGGTGTGCGCCACCATGCCTGGATCTGGGACTTGCTTTGTCCCGGATGACCTTGAATTTAGAGATCTCCCTGCCTTAATCTTCTGGGATTCATAGCCACTATGCCTCAAGTTCTCCATGCCAAGATCCAGGTGAGAGTTCATTCCAGATATAGTTGGGATGACATTCAGGAATAGCCACTATAGTGCCCACATGGACAAGCAAACAGAAAGGAAAACTAGTCACCTCTTTCAATGATGGTGCAAACTAACTTTTGCCTCTGGTTACTAAAGTCTAATTCCTTCTATTGACCACTGGATTGCTCTTTCTCTCCCCTCTCCTCCCCTTCTTTCTTCCTGTCTCTCTTCCTTTCTCTTCTTTCTTTCTCTTCCTTTCTCTTCTCCTCTTCCTTTCTCTTATCCCTTTCTCTTTTCCCTCCTTCCCTCCCTCCCTCCATCTGTCCTTTCCTCCCTTCCTGCCTTCCTTTCTTTCCAATTCTTCTGAGATGGGATCACAACTCTGCACACCAGGCTTCCTGTCTTTTTGAGTTTACTCTATTGTAAATCTGGAGCTTCTCCAGGGGGCTACCCATTAAGGGTTAGAAACAAGGTCTATTTCCAAATCTGCTTCATCCACACTGGCTGTGTAGGAAGGCGGTCCTGAGTGGTGGCAAAGTCAACTTGTCCTGCTGACGTTCAACCTCTGTGTCTTGCTGAACTGCTCTCAACCAATCACAGACGGCGATCTGCTCGCTCCGTATGCAAATGGCACCCTCCCAGCCCGTCAGAGTAAACTCACCTAGTTTCCACTTTATCTGGAAACCTGGCTGGAAGTCTCTGGAGGACCAGGAACTCCGGTTTATTCGTTTCCAGATCCTCCATGACAGCCTTCCTTGAGTGCCTGCCCAGCATTTGGGCTGAGAAATCGCTTGCAGATCAGTTTCGTTCCCACCAGCACCGTAAAAACAACCTCAGTTCAAAACCAGTAGAGCATCTTAATTACTCTCCAGTCCCTTGCCCCTCCGCTGGGTCCTCAGTCTGTACCTGTGTTTGTTGGTGCTCAGCTGTGGTGGTAGAAGCCTCAGCGGGGTCCTCAGTGTAAGCCATGCCATCGTGTGTGTGTGTGTGTGTGTGTGTGTGTGTGTGTATGTGTGTGTGTGTGTGTGTGTGTGTGTGAGACATGTGTGTGACGTGTGTGTGTATTCCTGAGGAATGTAACCAAGACCTACCCATAGCCACATCTTCAACTCAGTGCATGTCTGTCTGGCACCTAGAATCTGCTCAACAAATACTTTTTGGGTTAGATAGAATGAACGGCATTTCCAATCCATTTTCACACAACTGATAAATTCTTTTATTTAAAAACCTCTTTTATGTGGATTTTGTTGTTGTTTGGGTTCCTTCCTTCCTTCCTTCCTTCCTTCCTTCCTTCCTTCCTTTCTTTCTTTCTTTCATTCTTTCTGTCTTTTTTTCTATCTTTTTAGAGCACAGGCCAGACTTGCTCTACATCTGACAGTGTACCTGAGTTGTTAGTGCAAAATTCCGTCTAAGTCCAGTGTAGTCAGTTCGTGATTTCCAGTTCTGCGTTACTTCTTAATATAGACATTATTGCTGAAATTCCTATGAGGGACAATGTCTGTGCCCACCTCTCCTGGATCTTCACCTTTGGTTTAGTTTACTGGAATAAGCCCACCCCCTTTCCTTGGACGAGAATTCTATTAAAGGAGGTGATTTTGGGTTTCCTGTTTATCACTCAGGAACATTCTAACTATTGCAGGTGGTGCTATGTCTGGAAGACAACCGCAGAGCCACGCGTGTTCAGCAGCTGCAGCACAGCCGGAGCAGTCCAGTGTGCAAGGCAGTCGTAACATTTTTGCATGAAGTAGAATCATTATTCATTTTGTGGGTTGAGATGATTTACTAGACACAGGTAAACGGAGCTCAGAATTGATAGTTGCTCCTATTTGGATGTCTTGCCTCAGAAGTTAGAATCCCTGTTCTGGTTGCAGAAGCACGTAATTCTAAAGGCAGCGTTTCACCCACTTTAATTATGTCACCAGAGGCTAAGAAGAACTACACGCTTGCTTCTCTCTCTCTCTCTCTCTCTCTCTCTCTCTCTCTCTCTCTCTGTGTGTCTCTGTGTGTGTGTGTGTGTGTGTGTGTGTGTGTGTATGTGTGTGTTGCATGTGTGTTAAAGTCATCAGCTTTCCATTACTACCTGGAAATATCTGGGACAAGCCAATTTTACCAGAGAAGGAGCTTGATTAGTGTGCAGTTTCTATGCTATGAGCATTGTGTTTTCTGTTACCTGCTCAGTACTGGTGGAGGGGCTGCTGGCAGTCCTGAGGGAGTACACAGCACCAATGACAAGACAGGTAGGGTTGTGTCCAGGTGTTTTCCTGTCTCTACCTCCTCTTCTTCCTCCTCCTTCTTCCTATTCTCCTCTTCCTTCTTCCTCTTCTCCTCCTCTCCCCTCTTCTTCCTCCTTTTTTCCTTCTTCCTCCTCTTATTCTGTTTTTTTGAGACATGGTTTCTCTGTGTAGTCTTGGCTGTCCTGGAACTCATTCCTGTAGGCCAAGCTGGCCTCAAACTCAGAGACCCACCTGTCTCTGATTCTTTAGTGCTGAGATGAAAGATGTGCACCACCACAACCTTGCAATGTGTCTCTCTTCTTATAAAGCCATCATGATGTAATTATTAAGGCTTCACTTAAGGACTTCATCTAACTCAGTCCTTGGTTTTGAACCTCCATCATGAATTGCATGCACCTTTTCAACAACATTAATGCAGGACTTCATGGGTTCAACTCCTGCAGGAGCTGGGAGGCAGAGGGAATCTGTATTCAAACAATAACACTTGTAAAGCTAAAGACTTTAGTGTGTGTATATGCAGTCTCTCTCCTTGTGTGTGTATAATTGTGCAGTGGATCTTGAAGGCTCACAATAGATAGCCAAATGAAATGTTTCCTTCCTTCCTTCCTTCCTTCCTTCCTTCCTTCCTTCCTTCCTTCCTTCTTTCTTCAGTGTTAGAGATCAAATCTTGGACCTTTCAAATCCCAGGTAAGCACTCACCCAATGATCTATACTCACAGTGAGGGAAACATGTTATAAATCCTAAGATATTACAGATGCTTACCTGTGAGCAAAGTTCAGATTTACTCTATAGATCAAGAATCAATAGTCTCCTTTAAAAAAAAAGCCTATGCATTTATTTGTAAGTGTTTGTGGTGGTACACTCCTTTAATTCTAGCATTTGTAGGCAGAGGTAGGTGGAGTTTCAGGAGAGCCAGGGCTACCCAGAGAGACCCTACCTTGAAAAGCAAGCAAGCAAGCAAGCAAGCAAGCAGCAAGCAAGCAAGCAAGCAAGCAGCAAGCAGCAAGCAAGAAAACAGCAAGCAAGCAAGCAAGCAGCAAGTAGCAACAGCAAATTGTGTTACATTTCAATGCATGTCCTGTAAATCTTCCTCCCTCCCTCTAATAGGCTCTATGATGGTTTGTTTTTGGCAACTTGACACTAACTAGAGTCATCTGTGGGAATGAAACCTTAATTGAGTGATCACCTTCATCAGACTCACCAGTAGGCAAGTCTATGGGGACATTTTCTTGACTAATAAATGATGAGGGAGGGGTCTACCCACTGTTAGTGGTGCCATCCCTGGACTGGTGACCTTGGATAGTAGGCCCTGGATAGTAGAAAGCAGGCTGAGCAAGCCACGGGGAGCAAGCCAGTGAGCAGCATCCCTCCATAGAGTCTGCTTCAGTTCCTCGCTCCAGGTTCCCGCCTTGAGTTGCTGCCTTAGCTTCCTTCCTGAGGGTCTGCAAACTGTAAGATGAAATAAACCATTTCTACCTAAGTTGCTTTGGGTCAGTATTTCATCACAGCAATAGAATAGATGCCAGGAAGGGCTGCTAGTGTGTAAGTCAGCCAGGACCTTCCAAGAGACTCATGGCTCCCAGCTGTCCTCTCCTGCAAGCTCTCAGGCCTCTAATTACTTCCAGTTCAGGCCAGTCTCTTAGGCTAGGTCTAACCCAAGCCATTTCCATTGTCTCTGGGTTAGATTAATATATTGTGTTATTCCTTCACAGCTATTGATCAATTATTGGATAAGATTGTTCTAGAGCCTTTGGATTTTGTTTTTGTTTTTCAAGATGGAGTTTCTCTGTGTAGCTCTGGCTGTCCTGGAATTTACCTTGTAGACCAGACTGGCTTCGAAATCAGATGTCTGCCTGCTTCTGCTTCCTGAGTGCTGGGATTAAAGGTGTGTGCTACCAACTACCTGTCGAATCTCTTAGCTATAGAATTCATTCATCTCTGTTCTGAGGACCAAATCAACATCCATCATCACGAATGACAGCAGCAAAAGGATACACACACACACACACACACAACTACACTGGCTGTAATCTGAAACATTGGTGAGATGACATCATTTAGTTAGGCAAAGTACACAATGAGATTAAAAAAAAAAATCCCCTCTGTTTTGACATTGAATCTGGAGGCGTTAATATTACTGAATTTTATAACAAGACACTCCAGGCATGGTGGCTACATTTAAAAAGCAGGTCTGGGTGGATGAAATCAGAGTAGTTTGCTTGGTCATATCAATGGTGAACCCTGGCATTCACGTGAAAGCTCTAGAAATATACTGGCACCTGGACCATACTGCAAGCTAATTGAAGCAGAACCCGTGTGTGTGTGTGTGTGTGTGTGTGTGTGTGTGTGTGTAGTGGTGGGCTGAGCAGTAGTTTTTTAAAAAATGTCCTTTAGGAAAGTCTTCTGTCATTGATGAGGCCACAGAGTCCAGCAGCTGTCCCTGGGGGATCAGGGGTGATGGCTACTGTGCCATTCAATGACAAGCTGATGGCTTTGAGTGTCTAATTAAAGAAATACCTACATGTCAGGGCTGGGCAGGATTTTAGATGTGATGGCTCCTTTTAGACTAGGGAAACTGAGGTTCTGAATCCATATATATATATATATATGTGTGTGTGTGTGTGTGTGTGTGTGTATATACATATACATATACATATACATATATATGTATGTATATACATATACATATATATGTATGTATATACATATACATATACATACATATTAGACTAGGGAAACTGAGGCTCTGAAGCCATATATATAGAAAGAGAAAGGCAGGATCTGCTCAAGAAACTGGTGCCTTTCACCACATACGTCTTCCCAAAGCTACTATGCAAGGGACGAGATCAGAGCGGGTAGGATGCATTGCCTTCCTGTCATTTAGAACAACTCTCAAACTTTCCCCGCACATGACCCTTTCTTGCCAGGAAATGTATATATGACCCTGAGTATACAGATAGACAAACCACTTACTGACAATAAACCATAAGAAATTGATTTTATAACAATTCTTTACTACATGTATAAATTTTTTGCCACGGTTTAGAGATGGATACATTTCACTTTTACATGGAGAGTTAGATCTTGATACTACAGGACTCTTAGCATCTTTAATGATTTCCAGAGTTGACTGATATCTTGGTTTTATAGCCATCCATGCTGAGAGTGCTGCATCACATAAATACCCAGGACAAATTGGCAGAGGCACGCTTAGTTGATTTCAGAGACAGTAAAAAGTCTGTCCTAAGCCCGAGCCAGTATCCACTCAATATTTATTTTTTGAAACTCGAGTCTACAAATTGAGAAGCAATTTTAAAAATCAAACATTCTAACAATACAGTCAAGCGATATCTTTGATACTTAAATACTAAGGGGTGAAGATAGACAAATATTAAAAGTCTTTGTTCTAAGGCCTTTGATCCCAGCACTCGGAAGGCAGAGACTGGCTGATCTCTGAGTTCAAGGCCAGCCTTGTCTACAGAGTGAGTTCCAGGGCAGCGAGGCCAACATAGAGAAACCCTGTTCTGGAAAAAAAAATAGTCTTTGTCCTATCTAAAACATTAAGTTTCCAGTAAAATCCTTGGAACTCAAAGCACATAAATAGGATCCTAAGCACTAAACGAACCAGGTGTGGCAGTGCACATCTGGAAGCGCAGCACTGCGGAGACAGAGGCAGGGAGACACCTGCACAGTGGCCAGCCTGGTCTTCGGGGTAAGGTCCAAGCCATCTGAGGACACAGAGTGAGACCTTATGTGAGGGAAGACAAGTGGGCTAGCTCAGCAGGCAGAGGCACTTGCCACCAAGTTTGATGGCCTGATTTCAATCCCTGTGACCCACCCAGCATGATGGCAGGAGGGAACTGGCTCTCCAAAGTTGTCCTCTGACCCTCACAGGTGTGCCGTAGCATGCACACCCTCCCAGACACAAACAATTAGAAAGATGTAGGGAGATGGAGTGAGGTCTTAGTTGGTTAAGATAGCCCTTCTCACCCTGTGGGGCGCACCCCTTTGGGAGTTGAACGACCTTTGACAGGGGTCACCTAAGACCATGGGAAAACTCAAATATTTACATTATGATTCACAGCAATAGCAACATTACAGTTATAAAGGAGCAACAAAAATAATTTTGTGGTTGGGGGGGGGGTCACCACAACAGGAGAAACCGTATCAAAGGGTGGCAGCGTTAGGAAGGTTGAGAATTCCTGAGTTAACAGCTCTTACTGCTCTCCAAGAAACCCGAATTCCTTAGTCAGGATCCTTGCTGGGTGGCTCCAGCTCCAGGGTGATCTGATGACTCTGGCCGTCCCAGACATCTGAACACACACATGTACACAACATACACTTACACACACACATTACATATACCACACACATACATTGCGCACACACCACATACACACCTCCCAACACCCCATACACTATATACATCACACACATACCCCACACACCACACATCACAATTTGATATATACCACACATTCCATACCCCCCCCACACACAACACACATATTATATACATAAACAAGCATAGCATATACACACACCATATATATATACATACACAACACACACATATACACATACATACCACACACATACATACCACACACATACATACCACACACACACTGATCGCCCCACACATATATCCCATACACACATACACACAAAGTTTTAAAAGAAAAAATTTAAATAGAAGTTTTAGAATGAAATATACCAAAATCCAAACAAACTGAACATCAGACACTCTCACATCTGAGTCAAGGTATTCCAGAGTTGACAAATGCTGAATTAATTCTTGACCATAGCGCATTCAGAAACTTTTATTGTTGCCAAGATTTTCGCAACTCCCACATACATGTACATACATGTACATGACCCATCATTGGCCTCAGCCCGCTGCTTCAGAAGCTGGGATTTGGCTGGATCGTGGCAGCACATGCCTTTGATCCCAACACAGAGACAGAGGCAGGCGGATCTCTGTGTGCTCCAGGCCAGCCTGGTCTACAGAGCAGGTTCCAGGACAGCCAGGACTACACAGAGAAACCTTGTCTCACAACAAACAAACTAATAAAAAGAAACATCTGGGCTTCAGAACAGTGAGCTTTGCAGTGGTGGGCAGGGCAGACTTTGCAGCTCTTAGCACGGGCAAAAAGTTGGGCAGCTTATTAGCCACTGATCATTCTCTTCGATAACTTTCTCACCAAACCAGGAATTAAAAACAAACACATCCCTACCAGGTGCTGGTGGCTCCGTGCCTTTAATCCTGGCACTGGAGAGACTGAGGTAGGCCATTCTCTATGAGTTCAAGGCCAGCCAGGGCTCCATAGTGAGTCTCTAAAATAAATAAATAAAAATAATAAATAAACAAATCCCACGGCGCTGGGAGTGGTGGCCCTTACTTTCAATCCTAGTGCTGGAGAAGCTGAGGCAGGGGGATGGTAAGCCTGGCTTCCCCAGTGAGACTGTCTCAACAAACAAAAGTCTTTGTTATGATTACAAGTGAGACAATATGAAACAGAGTGAAAACTCAGTGGTGATTCTAATAAGCAGCTGCATTCAAGAAATCTTGGGTTTTATACAAAATTATCTGCAGGGAAGATAAAGGATGTTTTGAGTCTTGGTGCTTTGAGACAGGGGATATGGCAGGTCCGGGAAAGGCTGTTTTTAGTTTCCTCTGATTGAAAACACACAGAACCCCCAACTGGAGCGCGTCTCATGAAGGCATGGATGGATTTCCAATCTGCTGCTTTCTTGTTTACCACGGAAAATATGCCGTCCAAGGAAAACACAGGTGTGGGGAGTGTTGCTCCCGCCTCTATTTTTATCGTGTGGAGAAGGCTCCGGCCTAAGCCCAAATATATTACTTAAGAGAACACGAAGACTGACTTTCAAGGCTATATGGCTCCGGGTTTCCTGCTCAGATGTAGGTTCTCTCCTGGAGCTGCCTATTGTGAAAGAACTGGGAGGGCGAGGGGCAGCCCTGACCAAACTTCAAGGCCACTGTAAGTGAACACACTGTTTACAAAGAAGTAGTTCTTCAAATTTAGAGCTGTAATCTGTCTGCCTGTCTGTTGTCTGTCTGTCTCTCTGATCCTTGGCAGAGCAAAGTCAACTCCCAGGGGGTGGCTGGATGTTTGTGACAGGAAGACAGGAAGAGGACCTGGCGGGGCGCATGGTGGAGGAGCTGTACAGACTTGTTTCCTCCTGACCTCTGAACAGCTGCACCAGCTGCCCAGCCCAGCGGCAGTGGGAGAAACTCGAGAGCTCTCAACCAAACAGTCCCAGTCACCCCCCAGCTCTGCAGTATTTAAAGCTCAGGGTGGGTGGGGAGCCAGGCCCTGTGCCTAGCTCTGGGGAGTGGCTCTAGGTGTCCAAGCCCCGGGTAGGGTGGGGGTGGGGTTTGGAGTGTAACACATCCAGCAAGGGGGGGGGCGGCACCCGCCAGGGGAAGGGACCACCTCCTCCTGGGCTGTGTCCTAGACATTTTTTCTTCCCTCATCTCCAGTTCCCTTTTCTGCTGATGTTTTGCATTGCGATCAGCCATGGATAAAACTATATATTCAGGCCATGATGAGGCAAACTCTTTCCTGTGCTTCAGGATTCTTCCCAGGACTCAGCTGCCTCAATCTACCTGTAGAAATGGCACACAAAGCCAAAACCGGGATCCATACTTGTTCTCGAGGTGGGTGGAGACAGCGCACACACCAGTACTTATCAGTGCCAACTCCACGGGGAGCACAGGTCTCAGCATCTGAATACAGTCACTCACCCATCCGAGGAATTCCCCTGGGCGGTGTAGTAAGTGGTAGGTAGGGCTGAATGTGAGGCTGGGCCCGTGCCTGTGCTCTGGCCCTGTGGCACCAGACAGAAGGTGCACTGAAGACGTCCTCGCCCAGTGCAAAGAGCTCAAGCAGGTGCAGAAAGGAGCACGAGAAAGCTGGAGATCAGACCCCGCAAGCCAGGGCCTTCTGAAATGCTTGGCTTTGGTCGGAAAGAGCTTGAGCTATTGGTAGTCTGTCTGACAGTCCTCCGGTCTGTCCAGCCTTCCTTGAGAACAAGATCCACCTGTCCATTAGGGGCAGGCCAGTGGCTGTTTCATTCTCTCCTGTTTTCAGGAAGGGTTCCCTGGCAACCGAGGAAGGCACAGGACCGGGCTGTAGTCTGTCAGCCACTGGGAGACGGTCTAGAAAGAGGGCTGTGAAAGGGAGCAGCTCGCTGGCCATCCAGGAGAATCTTGACCTGAGAGTGGATGCAGGAGCTGGGGTTCATCCTTGCCAGGCCCTGGGAGGGTCTCCACTCTGCCTCTCCTAGGCCCAACTGGCAGGACAGGACACTTTACTGGTAAATAAGGCAGACTGGAATGCCAAGGAGCCAGAAGTTGTGTCCCTATGTAGGGCATCCCCTCCTGGTGGGAGGTGGTAAGCATGCTCTAATTCACTGGAGAAGCTTCTGGGAGAGAGTCATGGAGATCCGAGTAAAGGCCCCAGCCACCATATGCACCATGTCTAGCCTTTAAAAGGTCCTTCTGACCATGGCCTATTCCCTTGCTCTCTGTCTCTGTCTGTGTCTGTCTGTCTGTCTGTCTGTCTGCCTGTCTCTCTCTCTCTCTCTCTCTCTCTCTCTCTCTCTCTCTCTCTCTCTCTCTGTGTGTGTGTGTGTGTGTGTGTGTGTGTTTATGTTGGTCTGTCTGTCTTCCTCTTTCTCTTGTCACTTTCACCACCACCCCTCAATAAATCTCCTAAGTGAGCTCTGTCTCATGGAGTGATTTCTGCGGCGTCCCTGGCCCCGTCTGTCACGGTACTCTTCCTGCTGCTGCTAAACCCCGGCACAGAGTTCAGGACCCACTGGAGCTCATCTCGCCGCCGACCCTGGGAGAGGGAGATGCGGCTGCCACACAGCCGGCGTCACCAGACAGCTGGCTTGACTCTCCCTCTCTTGGATTCTACTGCCTGTGTCCTAGCAGTTCTTCTGGTGTCGTCTGCTAATGGAAAGTCCCTTGTGCATTGTTCTCTGTGTTGAGTCCTCTGGACCTCCCGTGCACCCAGACTGTCCACAAGCCGACGGAGTGCAGAAAGGAACCTTACCTCCTTAGAGAGGGAAGAGAGGCCGGGGCTGCCCCGTGCACCCGATTGCCCCTGGCTGGTGTGATAGGACCCTCCTCCGAGCTCTGGCTAGCTCTGTGATTACCTCCATGGGATCTGGATCATGTATGTTGCTTACCTTTCTCTGATAGCATGGAGGGTGGGGGAAATGGCGGTAATTCTAATAATCACCTTCAAGATGGTCGTAAGCATTAAGAAGTGTTAATAAATGTAAGGCGGCTGGTACGGGGCTGGATTTGGTGTCTGCCAGCCTGTTACCGACTATTACAGCGAAGGGAGCTGTCCCTCCAGGCAGGGAAGTCCACTGCTTCGAAGGTATTGTGTCCCCCGGGGAAGGCTGGCAGTACTAGCTGCTTGATGGGATCATTGTGGCAACTAACGTGTGTCAATTATCTCTGCATAGCATGCAACTGTTGCTTTAGCCCAGTTTTGCTCCCGGGGGATGACTTTATTTCCAAATAGAAGAGCTTCGGAAGCCTGTAACCCCACCAAGCTAGGTTGACGGGCAGTCTGCGTAACCCCAGCCAGTGTCCCTTTTCCCACCTGTAAACTGGTAGGATAATAACCATCCCCAAGGTTCCTGGGGATGGCTATGAGGGAAACATAGAACAATAATACACAAAGCGCTCTGGGTCCCTCTGAAGAGAGACGCCTATAAACAGAAGGTGGTACTACAAGGTGCGATAATCATGGGTGAGCACACCCCCCTCCCTTATTTAATTAGGAGAAAGCTAGTAATTAGAGAGCATGGCCTTGTTAAAGCTGTGGCCTGGGAAATAGTTCTCTTGGCACCCAATCAGAACTGTGACATGGCGCAAGGCTTTTCCAAATGTGGCAGCAGGGGATCTTGCCCCAGGCTCAGAGATGGATCTGGAGATGAGGAATTTCTCATCTGGGACACAGGTCCTGAGGTGGTTGATGTGGAGCTGGGGCCAGGACGCAGCCTTGATATGTTGTTCCTCAGGGAATCTCTCCTGGGGACAGTAGGGACTGCCTGGCCTCATTAGCCTTCCAGCTGGGGTCACATAGTCGGTATGATGTACGGCGATCGTAGCTGATTAGAGATCCTGAACCACGCTCTAGGTGACAGCAGGCCTCTGAAAGATCCTTCAGACCCAGTCCCTGTGACAAGGAGGCCTCCTCGTGATAGCCATCGGGGAGCAGGTGTTGGGGCCTCAGATTGCCATGTTCCACAGTAACCCGCCACTGGACTATTTCCTTTCTCCCTCCTGTGCACGTCAGCCCCTTCTGAATGCCTGCCTCCAGGAACCTCGACCAGGAGCATCCCCAGGGTTCCCACTCCAGCCCGGGCTTCCCTTTTAAGCTCTGGGTTTCCTACAGGGTGGGCTTCCCTCTGGCTCCTCCCCCTGCCCCCCTTCCTCACCAACTGCTCCTGAAGGAGAAAGAAGCCAGGGCGAGGCTTTCCCCATCCCAGCACCCAGCCTGACTACATTTTTGGTTTGGTTTGGTTTTACAAAGAGGTTCAGGGTTTCTCTGTGTAACCCTGGCTGTTCTGGAACTTGCTCTGTAGCCCAAGCTTGCCCTCAAACTCGCAGAGACCCACCTGCCTCTGCACCCCGGGTGCTGGGATTAAAGGACATGCGTCACCACTGCCCAGCAGCCTGGCTGGTCATGCAGAACCATCTGGATCTACTGCTCTGACAATCAGCCCAATTATGAATTATTTCAAATATTGTAACAGATACTCATTAATCAAATCAACGTCTGGACATCTTCTTACAGTCCCAGGTTTTTAAAATCAACGAAAGGCCCTCTTTGTACCCACTCTGCTCTCCCCCCCTTTCCCCTGGGAGCGCCTTCTTTCTTTGTCATCTTGAGGAAGGCCCTTTACCTGCATGCATAGGTGAGACCCTGGGGACTGGCAAACTGTGGGCTTCTATGTGCACACACGCAGCATCCTCCCGGCACTCTAGACCAGGCCTTACCATGGCGGCCACGCTCCTCTGCGCCCTCACCCCACGCCTGGATCATTTCTTCCCTGTCAGCGGCCCCCGCGGGTCTTAAGTCAACCACCCAACCACGTGACCCTGTTGTTCAGATTGCGCTAATGGCTTCTGGATAACTCAGGGTAAAATCCCAGTCCTCGGGGGGCCTACTGGCTTGAAGAGCTTCAGTTGCTTTGCTTCCTGTCCTGTTCCACCCCTCTTCCTCTGAGTAGCCCCTTTTTCCGCTTTTTCCTCAGACTCTCACACAGGGCCTCAGGCTGTTCCCTGGACAGCCATATCCCTTTCTCTACGGACCACGTGACCTCGCCTCTTCTCCAGTTCTCCGCCCCGTATTTCACATCTCCTCAAGGCTTGCCTGGCCCACGCTCTTCAAAAATATGACCCGCAGTCCTTCCTCTCTCTCCCCACCTCGGTCTTGCTTTTCATTTTTCCGCAGTACTTACTCTCTACCGCCTTGTGCAGTTTACTCGTTTATTATGTTTATTATCGATCACCTGCTTCTTCTGCTTTTAACGGAAGCTCTCCAAGAGCGAGGGAGGTGTGTCAACTTTGTGCGCTTAAGTTTCCCTGGTTTTCCTCAACAATGCCTAGCTAGCACATAGGCTGCTGAATTGTTTACTGAATGATTAAACAAATAAGTAAATGAATTATGCATTTAAGCCCCTCCTTTTTACTTCCCCCTCTCCTTTCTTTTTGCTGTCTTGGGGGGTTGCATATAGACAGGGTCTCCCACACCCTGGCAAGTGCTCTACCACTAAAATGGATCTTCAGTCCCTTTTCCAAGCCAGGGTCTTGCTAAGTTGCTCATACTGAGCCTGAGTCCTCTCTGCCGCCCAAGCACACTTTTGTGATCCTCCTGTCTCAGCCCCCTAAGTAACCAGGATTGCAGAGTGGCTGCTGAGGTCCAGCCTCAGGCTCGGCTCAACCCGATCGTTTCTTGTAAGAGAAGTTCTGGAGCTTCCATTGGGGTTTCTAAGGTCTCGGTGATGCAAAAGAGAGTAGGAAGCATTGACTTAACTATCCATCTGAAGTTGGCGGGGGAGGGGGAAAGGGAGGGGGAGGGGAGGGGGAGGGGGGGGGGGGGGCGGTTCTGCTTGCTGAACAGTCTGCTTAACGAAGGCCAGGGTGGTTTTCTTCCTTTTCCAATCTGCGACTCTTTGGAGATCTATCCTGGCGGCTTCCGGTCTGGCGTCGATTCCTGCTGGACTTGTTAGCCCTCGTTGCCTGCACCAGCAGGGATGTGAGGAGACATTGATCAGGAGGTAGGCAGGCGATCCAGCAGCGTGGCTCCAGAGAAGCCATCATCTTCCTTTTTGTTCTACCGAGAGACTGGCAGGGAGCAGAGGCTGATGGGGGTGTGTGGCCACAGCCTCCTGTGCATCCTTGCAGAGCCAGGCAAGATGCCCAGACCAACAGGAGCCGCTTCCGGCCTCACAGACGGGAGTGCAGAGCAAATCCAGGAAATCTCCTAGTTCCCTCCCCCTGCCCCCTCCTCTGGGAGAGCTGACACTTGTCTGTGATGAGACCCTGTGTAGCTGGGTCGGGTAACCTGGAAGGCAGAGAGACACCAAAGGCCATCGGGAGGTGATCCTTGGAGTGAATTAGAGGTGAGTCAGCCAGCTCATGAGGCAGTTAAAAGACAAGTGGCTAATTGTGGGTACAGAGGACGGGTCACACACAGAAAATGAGGAACAAGTGGTTAATTGGGCCCACAAGCCCAGGATCCTGCCTATAATTAGCAAATTGCAGGGCTTTGATATTTGCTTTGGTAACAATGTGCGTAGGGAATTGCAGCGAGGAAAACTGCGCCCCCAGCTTGGGAAGTGACCCTAGGTCTAGACTCCTTACACCATTCTCTCTGATGTTCTTGTAGGCAGCACATGCGTGAAACCATGTTTCCCCAGCCCACAAGCCACCACCCCTGCAAGGAAGTGGGGCTCAAACCTTGTTGTTTTCAGTGTCAACCCTTGCACAATAAGTCTTCCTCAGCTCGGACCTGAAGCAGGAGGCTTGGTTTCCTGGTGCACATGCTCACAGTTTACACATGAGTTACCGTGCTCCCAGAAGCCTTGACTCCTAAGGAGCAGAGGACCTCTGGCTCCTACAGATATCACCAAGGCGTGGCCCTCAGTAATTCCAGCTAAGTTTCAGTGGGAAAGGCAAAGTACAGGAAAATTCGGTTACAGCACTGTTAAAATCTGATCCTGGAAGATGGCTGTCTTGGGTGTCAGGCCTGCAGCGGCTTCTGCAGGCTTCTCGGGCGTTCTTTCCCATAGGCAGAGCGGTGGCACAGCAAAGGCACACGGGGAGGGGGCATTGTGGCAAAAGTCTATACATTTTCACAAGTATGCAGGACAGATGGACACTAGCAAAGGAAGGTCTATATGGAGTGTCCGGGGACCTGGTTTGAATCTGGACTCTTTACTGATAGGTTTTGTCCCCCTTATTTAAATATTTATATCTCACCCCTGTCATCTGTAGGTCTGTTTCTACTGGCTGTTTTTTCTCTTGGTCATGAGTCGGCAGTTTCCTGCTCTTTCAGGTGTCTTAGAAACTTTTGTAGGTACCACAAAGATTCTGATAATCTAATAATCTTAGCAGGTGCTGTGATTTTATCATGTGAAGAAGAATTTGGACTTTGATATCTTCCTTGAAAGAATATGAAGTGTCATTTTCCTCTGCATCAAATGTACACAGGAATCGACTGATCTCTTTTGAGTCCTGTTATTTAGGTTTTATTTTAGGTCTGGAGTAGCTTTCCACTGCAGGAATGTTTCACATTTTATTCCCTTCTGGTAAATCTGGTCTCTCCACTGGTTCCCCAAAGGCTTACCGAGGACCTCGTGAGAGCTCTGGATCTCTTTGTTTGGCTCACGACCCTTTCTCCACATAGGCACTTTTCCTTCTCATTTCTTCTGCCTGGTTTGGTGAAGTTACACTTGGTTTCGGGTTAAGCAAAGAGTTGATAGAATATTTTAGCAGAGTTCGTCCCTGTGCATCTCCATACGCTTTGGAATTTTGATCCTCAATTCCTCTATATTTCAGCTTACCCAGGCTCCGGTCTCTGTCTCTTTAAAGTAAAATGAAGCTACCCAGCTGTGCACGGGACCTGAGAATTGCACGGCCAATGTGGTTCAGGCCATTGACCCGTCCCTGTACTAACCTCTGTCTGGCAGTGTCTCTTCCCAATGTCTGAAGAGTAGTCATGTTGTCAAGACGGGAAGCCAAACTCTTTTCAGGTAAATAAAGTGTCCATTGCCTCGTGTGTAGAAACAGCACAAAATGATCTTCCTGAATAATCAGCACTGCTCACTGAAGTACAGAATAGGTGTGAAGTCACCTACGATGATGCATAAGATACGGCACAGGCCGGGAGGAAGTGTTAGTAAAAACTAGCCCCACTCTTTCTTTCCTTTGACTTGACACCAGTAATGTAGACGCATTTTCAAGTAATTGTTGAGTTTTAGGGCTGCAGGAGGTTGGTCTCAGAAAGATAATCTTGGGTTGCTACAAAGCTCGGCATGGTGGCACACACCTTTAAGTCCTGCACTCAGGAAGCAGAGGCAGGTGGATCTCTTGAGTTGGAGGCCAGCCTGGTCTACAGAGAGAGTTCCAGGACAGTCAGAGCTATACAGAGAAACCCTGTCTCAATAGAAAAAAAAAATCTTGGGTTGCTACAAATTCTTCCTTTTCCAGATGAGCAGACAGAGGCTTGGTGAATAGAAGTGATTCTTTTCCCAATATCATAATGGACTTGTAGGGGAATGAAACTGGAATTCATTAATCTTGACTCCCAGCCTGTTGGCTATGCATGCATTCAGATTACATTTACTGAACACCCACCAAGGTTTATAGCACTGAACTAGTGACCATATCACCTTGTTTTTCAGAAATGTTAAAAAATTGAGTTTGGAACATTTGAGTAAGCTCAATAAATCAGTGTGCAATTTTGGATTTCTTTCAAGTAGATGAGTCTGATTAGCATTAATTGGAGCCGTCTCCCTTGCTCAACACAGGGATGAGAAATAGGCCTCATGAGATACTTCATTATAGCACTTCAGACCCATGAACACATCCCATAATTACTATGGTTTTATGATGCTGTCAGACATGACGATAGGAGAGCTAGGGCTATGCTCTGCATGCAGCCCTTACAGGAAGCCAGTGCAAAGCGGACACTAAAACTGAGAAAATCGCCCAGTATCTTCCACTCGATGACCTACGGTGGGTGCCCTTTGCAGCTGGGAAGATCTGGACATCCAAGCTCTACAGCAGAGCTGTCCCGGGGACCTGCGTGGGCCAGCTCGGGGGCATCACCAGGTGGGAGCTGAGTGTGGAGGCTGTGGAAAGGCAGTCTAAGCCAAAGGGATCGCCTAAATGCAGGGGTTGAAGCAGGGGCATGGCCAGAATGGAATGTGTGACTTGGCCCATGTCCACCACTACTCTAGGGTAGCCTTCTTCCTGGATCCCCAGAGCATCTATTGGGATGATAATCCCTGAGGCTTGAGAGGCTGCACTGCAAGTTAAAATTTAACATTGTAGATTGTAAATGCAAGTATATATGATAGGGATGAAAATAGAGAGGCAGGACTGAGCAGGCGGTGGGTGCTGTGTGTGTGTGTGTGTGTGTGTGTGTGTGTGTGTATTTCCCTCTAATTACTGCTGTACCAAAGGCAGATAATTCCCAAATTATCATAGAGATCTCCTCTCCTCTCCTCTCCTCTCCTCTCCTCTCCTCTCCTCTCCTCTCCTCTCCTCTCCTCTCCTCTCCTCTCCTCTCCTCTCCCAGAACTCAGAGCTCTGGAGAACTTGCCCAGAGGACTGAGACCTGGCCTGTACCCTGCATGTAAGCAATCTTGATTCTGTTACAGTGTGAGGTTGGACCCTGGAGTATGAAGACCATGTGCCTTTAGTCCCAGTGCTCTGGTTAATCTCAGTGATCTGGAGGCAGAGGCAGGGGGATCTCTATGAGTTCAAGGGCCAGCCTGGTCTGTACAGTGAGTTCCCAGAGGGTCAGGGCTGCAGAGTGAGACATTATTTAAACAACAATAACAACAACAGAACAACAAGAAGAAGAAGAACAGAAGCCCCAAACAAACAGAGGAATGGACAGGCGGGAAGGGAGGAGCCACATGGAGCCTATAAGGAGCCATTTCTGCTCTGACATTTCCTGCCATTGTTTGACCATTGAGGATATGAGCAGAAATGCGAAGAGGCCTGGGGAGAAAATCTGACATTTTCTTTGGAAAATAAAGGCGAAGAAAAGGAATGAACGCGCCTGTACCTTGAGTTTCATAACAACTGATGGATTTAGTATCTGTGAAAGGCCATGTCAGCTGCACAGTCGGCTCTTTGTAAACTCATTTCATTTATCCTTCCATTTGTTAATTCTGTGCAAGCCTAGAGGCCTGTAAATGTCTCATAAATAAATAACCCGGTGGACAGTACCTGAGTAAAGAGATCACGGCTGACAGAGAGGCCCGCTTTAGGACCAGGTCATCTCCATACTCCTCAGAGCTCAAACATTTCACAAGCATCATGGTTCTTTTCTCTCCCTTCTTTTCCACCATATTCTGTAGTTTAATGTCTTGGGCTATAATGTAGTAAATGACAACCCACCCTCAACCCCCATAACCGTGTCCTCCCAGATTAAAGAAAAAACAACTCAAAACAGCTTCAGGAAGTCCCAGAAACAGAGCAGGTTCATTAAGCCCCTCCCTGCAAGGGTAAGCAATAAAGCGGCGAGAGTAACTCTCAGACAAGCCAAGCTGCAAAGTCCAGCTACCCGGAAGAAGCAGAGATGAGCAGAGCTGCCCGGAAGAGGTTTAGATCAACTGAGGCACCTGGAAAGGACGCTCTCCAGCCTGTGGAGCTGCCTGCGGGCTGTGCACTGAACTCCAGAGTCCCAGCTTTGTGAGTTGTCAGTCATGTTAGGACAGGCTTTGGTGATGCGGCTGTCTTTAGGTCATTTCTGCTCCTGCAAGCAACCCCAATAAAACTCCCGGTTCACCAAGTTGGACTTTGGTGGTATTCATGCTTTGGCCTGTCGTGGGTTTCCTATCTAGGGTGAATAGATATGCATGCTACATCTCCTCAGGAAAGGTTTTGCAACACAAAAACACCATAAAAGCAAAAACAAACAAACAAACAAACAAAAACCCCCAAACAAACAAAACTGCCAAACATGATGTGAAGGCCATTCTCAGATGAATTCATGCCTGCATTTACTGAGTTCACTGTTCCAAGAACGGACCTGTTCCAGATACTGAATGAAGCATAGCTGTGTGCGTTTGTGACCAGGCTGTGCCATCAGCCGTGAGGACCACAGGGTTCCCTTGGTTGAGAGAGCCAGCTTAAATGGACCCTTCCACGGCAAACTCCTCACCTCCTTCTCTCTGTTCCAAGAGACCAGTGTTCCCATGCATGTGCAATGTTTCACTCTGCTGATATGCAGTGACCCCGACATGGCCAGCCGGCAGCACCCCAGACATGAGAAAGCCCCATGCCGGGAACTGGGGATTGCTGTTAGCTTGGATTGGTTTCTAGAAACCTCAGCTGGATGCATTTTGTTCCAATTCTCTTCCTGCCCTTTGGGTCATAGACCCTTTGGTTAGCTGTAGTCTGAGATTTGGAGGAAGCCTGCAGTCTGGCTTCCTTCTGTTGCTTCGGAACCAAACTGAATGTTGCGTTGAAACTGATCATCTCTTTGACAGCTTGCTTCGAAGTCCTTTCCCCTTGAACCTGGGTGAGCCTGTGACTGCTTTGGTGATAGGATGGCAGAAGTGACCCCAAATGACCTCGAAGCTAGGTTCACCTTTCTCACTGGACACTTACTTATAGAGTACGAGTGTAAGAAGCTCATTGACAGTGAGGCCATCAGGGCATGTACAGTTCGCTGATCAATACAGCCCAATGAGCCCAGCCTTGCAGCATGTGAGTGACCCGCCTCAGACCCACATGGCCAAACCCTTCCCGGCGACCTTAGTGCCACATGGAACAGAATCTCTCAGCCATGTTCGGCTGGATTCCTGACCCACAAAATCACAAGACACGGGAAGATGGTGATGGTTTTAGTGCACTGAGTTTGGGCGGAGTTGATTATGCTGCAGAAGATAACTAGAGCACTCGACAGAAATAGAAGAAAGTTGGCCGTCTGCTTTAGACAAATTTAGGCTGATTTCATGTGATTTAACCCGACCATCTGCTCTTGCCCATGATGATTCCAGTTTGATCAAAACTCGGATCACGTTACCCCTTCACTGAGCCAGATCCTCACCTGAGTTTGCCGGGAGTTCCCTAACCAGTGCCCCCTGCCTGGCCACAGGAGCATTCAGATGGCTCATCTATGACTCGGATGGCACACCCAGCCCCACTCGGACTTACCCGGCACCACAGCGGCCTGCTGCCTCTGTACAGCGCCTTCTGAGAACAACCCCAAGTTAGAGAGGAACCAGCAGTTAGCTGTCCTTCCCATAGGTGGGCATGGCTATCCTAGCCGGACCATTCCCCCAGCAACTTCACATACTACAGTGGGTTTCCCCCATTTCTTGGCTTGCCTTCCCAGCAGGTGCAGTACAGACTGATTGTTAATGTTGTTTTGAGATGGGGTCTTACTGTGTAGCCCAGAGTGGCCTTGAACTGGTGATTTTCCTTCTTCAGTCTCAAGTGCTAGAGTTACAGGGCTGTGCTTCAGTGTCTGGATTCCCAGATTCTGTCCCCACTCCCCTCTTAGCAACATCATCTCTGTCCTTATTTTGAAGAGAGAGATACATGAGATGTCGACCTTGAAAATCAATAGGAACTTGGAGTTGGGACCATACTTTGGCCTAATTTTTCGCCTTGATTTGGAGTACGTTGGGGTGAGTATAGGATTAGTCAGGATCTTCACAGTTGAGTGATATACACATAATCTCTCAGTGTGCACAAAGAGGGCAAAAAAATATATTTCCTGAGGCTCAGTTTTCTCATCAGTCAAATGGGTACAGTCTTAGTGAATGTCACAGGCATCTGATGATGTCTTAGCTATGGCCCCTGAGAGAAGATGTAAACATGAGGGACTCACTGGGAAAGGGACGAGGCCAAGGACGGAATGGACAGAGACGAGGGCAAGGAAGAGGACAGAGCAGCAAAGCGTCAGGTACCACTGACGAAGCTGCAGCTTCGTATTGGGGAAGAACCCTGGGAGGGAAGGTTCTGTTAGCATTCATTTTCTAGATGATGACAAAAGGCAGAGGGACCGGGGGCTAGCACTCGCTAAGCAGGTAAGTGAACCAGGGTTCCATCCTGCACTGTATCCTCCAGTGACTGTGGATATTGCTTCCATTTCTCTAAACGAAATGTAGGGCGTGGCGTCTGCCAGCAGTTAGCTTTTCTCCCTTTCAGCACCAGTGCTCAGCAAAGAAAGTAGTTATATATGCCTAGATGGAAAACGTTAGTTACACACTCTGTCTAAAGAGTTGCCTAGCTCTGACACTGGGAAAGATAGAAAGCACGCTCAAAGCTGTGATAGACAGACAGACAGGCAGACAGACAGACAGACAGGCAGGCAGACAGAGAGGCAGGCAGGCAGGCAGGAAGATAGATGGATAAATGGATGGACAGACAGACTGACAGACAGACAGTCAGACGGATGGAAGGGTAGATGTAAGGAGTTGGGGGAGGGGGTGAGCCTTCCCTGGTAAGGAGCAGGGTTTCTTTTTGTGTCGAGAAAAGTATTCTAAAAGATATTGGCAATGCTCCCGTGACTGGGGACATGCTAAAATCTATTGCAATACCTACTTGAAATGGGTGAGTTTTATACTTTTTTTTTTAATAAAAGAGACATGTAAGCATTAAACTCTTTATACAGATTTCCTAATCTGACTCACTGTTATTTTATTTGCTTTTTTTGATACCAGGTTTTATTGTGCAACCCAGGCTGACCAGGAACTGATTACATAGCCCAGGCTGTTCTGGAACTGACTATGTAGCCCAGGCTGGCCTCCAAATCTTCCTAATCATATTGCCTTACCCTCCTAAGTTCTGGGACTGCATTGGTCAATCACCAAGCCCAGTTTCTTTCTGACTTCAGACACACACACACACACACACACACACACACACACACACACAGAGACATATATGTCATATATATGTATATATATATATATACGTGTATATATGTATATATGTGTGTGTGTGTATACACACACACACATATACATGTGAAAACAAACAAAGCAGACGAACAGCCCCAAACCACAGAGTCCATCGCAGGGGCCGGCTGGTCAGCTTCCTGCCACCAGAAGCAAGTCCGAGATAACCAACCTATACTTAGGAAAGGTTTGCTTTGGCCCACAGTTCTGCAGCCCACGGTCACTTGGCCCTGTCACCATTGCACCTGTGGTGAGCCAGCACATCGTGGTGGGAAGGTATGATGTAGCCAAAACACAGAGCTCATGCTAGGAATCAAAAAGGAAGGAAGAAGAGGCGGGGTCCCATGACTTCCTCCAAGGGCACACTCCCGGTGGTCTGGAGTCCTCTCACTCGGCCCATCTTAGAGCACCAATACCCACTGGGGACTGAGCCTGTACCACCTCGCCTTTGGAGGAAATTCATTGTCCCAACCACAGCAAGGCCTCACTATAGGAATGTTGTTGTGTTTCTCACCAACAAGGGACTTTGAGGACAGCTGAAAAAGCTGTGTTGCTTAAAGTAAAATCCTCAGTATGGGGACATTAGCAGTTGGAGATTGTTGGAAGGGGGGAGACATTAGTGACCCTGTGACCCAGTGACCCAGTGACTACTGGGGCCAGGCCTACCAAGCTGAAATAACCAGCCCACTGCTGTGAACCCCAAACTTAGAACAATGAGTTGAGATATAAAGCATAAGTAATGAGTCATCTGGAAAAGCAAGGATATTCTTATGACTTAGTTATTCAGGTGAGGTTGCTCATCAGCCTGGAACCTTAGGTTTCTTTGTGTGTTTGGGTTTTTGAGCTATGGTTTCTCTGTGTAGACTTGAAACTAGTTCTGTGTAGTCTTGAAACTAGTTCTGATGACCAGGCTGGCCTTGAGCTCACAGAAATCTACCTGCCTTTGCTGGGATCAAAGGCATGTGCCACCACAGCCCAGCCTGGGACATTATTGTATTGTTTTATTTTATAGCCCCAGCTAGCCTCAAACTCGTGCTGAGGCTGGCCTTGAACTCCTGAACTTCCTGCTTCCACCTCCCAAATGTCAGGATTGCAGGCGCTCACCACCACACCCAGTTCTGGGACGTTATTAAAATCAGTTCCTGTAAGGTGACTAAAAGCTGGACCGAGTAATTGTCATGGAAGATGTGAGGTCTAGGTCACACCGATGACTAAGTGACAGCCCCGTGGGAAAATTAACAATTCAGTTATTAACTAGAGAACCCAAGAAATCATTTCCAATTTTACACTTTGGTGTTTCCAAATTCAACTTCAATTTCTAATCACCCGCCATGTGTTGCTGCCCCCATCCTGGCTTTGGTACTTGTGGTTTTAAAGACAGAGTTCTGTTTTGTAGCTGTGCTTACTTACAACTCACAATCCTCCTGCCTCAGTCTCTTTCTCTTTTTTTTAAAAAAGATTTTATTTATGCATGTGAGTACACTGTAGCTGTCTTCAGACACACCAGAAGAGAGCATTGGATCCCATTACAGATGGTTGTGAGCCACCATGTGGTTGCTGGGAATTGAACTCAAGACCTCTGGAAGAGCAGTCAGTGCTCTTAACCACTGAGCCATCTCTCCACACTCCCCTCTTTTTTTTTAAAGATTTATTTTATTATTTCATATACATGAGTACACTGTAGCTGTCTTCAAACACACCAGAAGGGGACATTGGATCGACCCCATTACAGATGGTCATGAGCCACCATGTGGTTGCTGGGAATTGAACTCAGGACCTCTGGAAGAACAGTCAGTGCTCTTAACCACTGAGCCATCTCTCCAGCCCCTGGCTCAGTCTCTTAAGTGTTGAGAGTAAACGCATGCACATCTGGCTTCTACTATCTATTTCACCATAAAGTACATTTAGTCTTTTTTGGGAGGGAGGTTCCTTGTTAGAATTCAATCAAGCTCTGGGTTTCTTTGATGTTATATTGCTAGCATAGCCACATGTCACTTGCCCTGGTGTCACGGGTGCTCTGAAGTGTGTGCTCTTGAGGAACCAGAAGATGGGCGAGTCAGGGCATGGATGGGAGCAGAAGAGCAGGCCTGGATGCTCACGGCGTGGATGGCCATGGTGTCAGACAGCTCAGGACAGGGGGGCTTTCGTAGGAGGCATGGCTTCTCAGAACCGCCTTGGGGGACAGGGATGGTTGCTCATCAAGACGCCTAGCTCAAAATAATAATGCTGCTTTTAAATGGAAAGCAGAAAAAGAACTTATTTTCAACGTGCTGAGAAAACAAAACAAACAAACAAACACCCCACAACAATTTCTATACCCATTTCCAAGACTGCATTGTTGAGGCTTTATGGAAAGTTGCCTTGGAAAGAACCATAAGGCCTGGAGTCTCCTGCATGTGCTTCGTATGTGTGGGACTTTGGAAATGATTCTGGCATCTCTGAGCCTTACTTGTCCCGCCCAGGAAGCAAGGGTGAGAGCCCCGTCCTGGTCTACAGGAGCCATGTCAGGTGTCAGAGTGGAATTAGAAACCATAGTCCTTTGCAGGTGTTCACTGCATACCTGGAGGGTGACTGGAGGTGATTCGAACAGTTGTCGCGGATGATGGTAAAGTCAAGGCCACCTGTTCAGGAAGTGGGAGGCCAGCTTCATATGGGGATTCAACAATACCACGCAGGAGGAGTCATAGACCTTGTCAGTGTGTCAAAAGAACATACCCCTCCCTTCCCAGGGCTCTAGGTTCTGAGAACCATCCCCTCAAACCCAGAGGCAACTGGGATTGATTAAGATGAAACCCATAAGCCAGTTAATGACTTAAGGACTTGAATTTCCAGACTTGAAGTGATTTTGCTCATGGGCACAGTCTGTCCCTCCAGTGCTATCCCAGCACTCTAGGCCACCCTGGACTCTGATGTCACCTGTTGGCCACCCTCCTCTCTTATGCACTAGCTGTGTGCACTGTCTTGTGGGAATCTGCTCTGGTCTACACAGGGGGGGGGGGGTCAGAAGCGAGTCCTGGAGGGCTACACACCAGTGGAGTGAAGGTGTGGAGCAGGAAGGCTGGGGCCACATGACTTGAGCTACAGATGTTTTCTATGAACCTGAGTTCACTCTTCCCAGGGTCCAGAGAATGGCTGATGAGGGATACCAGGAGAGAAGGTATTAGCAGCTGCTTAGCTGAACATGGAGGGCCTTCCAGGCTGGGGATCGTCCAGCATTAGCACTCCGGTGTGTCAATCAAAGAGCCACCAGTGCTGCTAACCTGCCGTTTCCTGGGCCCCACCTTCCAGTTTCTGATTCAAGACGTTGCAGAAATCGGAAGTTTTTAGAACCGCCCCTGGGAACAGGGTTGCTTTACCTAAAGATCTGGTGCTTTGCCTCTGGGTCCAGCTGTTGGCAGAGGTAACCATGGCTTAGGGTTTAGAGGTTTGGATGCTGGTGAAATGAAACATTGATCCGGCTACAGAGTTGAGATTATTGTTTTTGCTGTCTCTTCTGACACTCTGGAAAGTGGGACACCGGTTGTTATGTGCATTTTGTGGCTGGGGAACCTGTCCAAGCCCCTTTGGCTTAAGGAGAACTAACAAATGAGTGTCAGTCCCTAAATCAGTGTGCTAGCATGGGTACACGTGTCCCTTCTTTGGCTCCCACATGCCCCTGAGCTTCGGGTGGTCTGGTTGCCAGCCCCCCACCTTAACCCCGAGCACCCCTGATCCTAGGTCCTGAACAAGTAAAGGTTGGTACTGAGCTGAGTTGGGTGCTGTGGAGCGTGACAAGAAATGGTTCAGTGAACCCGGGTGCCTCTCTGGAGAAGAAGCAGTGAAGGCTGGCATCAGGAGACCCTGACTTTTGGGGGAGACAGACATATGGCTTTTCCAGGCAGGAACCACCTCTCTACCCAGATTTCAGACCCACTGTAAGTACGAATATTCCCCTCACATCGGTACCACCTCTGTGCCCTGCAAATGAAGCAAGGTCAGCGGCAGAGGGGCAAGCGGGAACTTGATTCAAAGGAAATGGGAATGGGGAAAGGATCCGAAAGCAACCAGCCAGCACAGCTGTATTCCACAGACACTGCCTCCTGGTTACAGGCCTGTGTCTGCTCAGCCTTCTTCTCCTTCTCCTTCTCCTCCTTCTCCTTCTCCTCCTTCTCCTTCTCCTTCTCCTTCTCCTTCTCCTTCTCCTTCTCCTTCTCCTTCTCCTTCTCCTCCTTCTCCTTCTCCTCCTTCTCCTCCTTCTCCTTCTCCTTCTCCTTCTCCTTCTCCTCCTCCTCCTCCTCCTCCTCCTCCTTCTCTTCTCCTTCTCCTCCTCCTCCTCCTCCTCCTCCTCCTCCTCCTCCTCCTTCTCCTTCTTCTTCTTCTTTTTTGGTTTTTCAAGACAGGGTTTCTCTGTGTGGTCCTGGCTGTCCTGGAACTCACTCTGTAGACCAGGCTGGCCTCGAACTCAGAAATTCACCTGCCTCTGCCTCCCAAGTGCTGGGATTACAGGCATGTGCCACCACGCCCGGTTTAGCCTTCTTCTTTTTAATCTGACCTGTTTCACACCTTCTCAGGCTTGCAGAGGGGAGGCAGCAGCAGCCTCCCCCCATCCCCCACCCCACCCCCACCCCCCGCAGGCAATGGTGGGACCAACCCAGTCCTTCATCCTACCCTTCGTCTTACCCTTGCGGTGGAGGCACCATCACCATCAGTCCTGTCCTAGGTAATCACAGGAAGAATTTTCCAAATGTCAGCAGGGGTGATAGAGGGACTGGGTTCTGTCTGTGAGGATCTGTCTCTTCCTCCCCCAATGCCCCACCCCCTACCCCGCCAGGTCCTCCATGTCAAGACCGGGTTTTATTTTCTGCCTTCTCTCAGCCGGCCCAGCCAAGAGAGAGGAGATGATATTCCCAAACATCCTCAGACCACATCCTTTTAAAATAAACAGCTGGGCACAGTGATAGAGTTGACTGCCTGGATCCTTCTAGAAAAAAAATGTGGATAAGGAAATGTCTGGAAGAGCCTCAAACAAACATAGACCCATCACTCCCCAAGCTGGCCTTGGAGGCTGAAGCCAACCTCCCCGCCCCCCAAATTTTGGAGGTGTAACTTATACTTGACATCTCAAGCTGGGGGAAAGCTAACCACGCAAAAACACTGCTTCAGGGCCCTCCCGTGGTCCTCCTGTCTCCAGCCCCCAGCAAGGCAGAGGGAAGAAATCTCCTTTCTGTGTGGAAATAGAAATACTCTCCTTGGGTAAGTCATGTGATCCTTTTTTGTTTGTTTGTTTTGTTTTCCATCTGTACTTTCCTGTGTGGGCTCAGTGGGTTTCATATACAAAAAGCTTAGCCCAGGGCATGGCACACAGTAGGCACTTCAGACCTTCCTCAGCTGGAACATCGATGTGGATTTCCCCCACTGCTGCTCATGGGGGCCTGCCCTAACTTTCCAGGGAGGCACCTCCCTCTTCTTTGACATCTTCTCAGGTGACAAGAACTTTTCTGACCTGGCCTTCTCACACTGGGGTTACCTGCCTAAAAACAACAACAACAACAACAACAACAACAACAAACAAACAAACAAACAAAGCAAAAGGATATGATACCGTGCCTAAGTTGTTGTGAATTTTGGCCAATTCTGGCCCTGCCCAATACACACAGTAGGTCTAATACATGGCATAGACGGTGTGTACAGTGTGCAGGGCCATAGCTGGGGACTTCAAATGAAGCCCAGCACTCGCATGTTGGGCAACTGGCTGATGATGGCCACACATTCTTCCTGTGTGTCCCCAGATATAAACTGGATGATTGGTCTCCTGGGCCTGACAGGCTGTCACAAGGATCCTGGCCCTTACAGACAAAATGCTTTACCGTGTGATAAGGCTTACACACAAGACACCAAGAGAATGTCTCATCACAAATCATGAGCCTGTTGGCCAGATCAGCTTCGGTCCTTTACCTCACATTATATTCTGCACTCACCCCCACAAACAACAACAGCCCCCCCCCTCAAATTGTAGAGCTCTGGCTCTCCAAGTCGCTTCTCTCTCTGGTGCCACTTCTGGTTAACTCCACAGATGAGGCCTGACTTGTTCTGTCCTTGCCTGGTTTCTCATTCACCAGTGCCTGGGACGTCGCCTATTGTGTGGTGAGGCCTGCTTGGCCAAAAGGCATGCAGAGCCCCTCCCACGGCCCACACCCTTTGTTCCTCCCACAGGGTTTCTGGAGTCCTCAAAATCACCCTCTTGGTTTTGGCTTCAAGCCACACCCGATGCCTCCTCGCACATCAACCACCACCTCAGCGCTTCTCTCTCTCCGAATCTCCTGGAATGAAGTTCTGCCTGAAATTGGGGCCTTGAAGCCTCTCCCTTCCAAGATATGGCCTCCAGTCCCACAAACCACAGCTGTGGGAAACAGGCCCTGCCCCAGCTGCACCACAGGCCCATGGGTCACAGAGGCCAGGCCTGTCCTTGACCCAATCAATCACTGGTGTGGGAGGAAGGGTGGGGTGGGGTGGGGTGGGGTGGGGTGAGGTGGGGTGGGGCAGTCAGCGGTAGATACATTCAAGCCATATTCTGGGAGAGGAAATGCCATTTTCATAACGTTCTATTTGAGGTCCTCTTTGCACACCCTAGAGGGCTCAATTCTCAGCTGTGCTACGCGTTGGAGTTCCTTAGGGAGCTCAGGGCCTGGGTCCCACCCAGGGGTGGTGGTGATTGGCATGGGCGTGGACTGGGAAGTGATTCTGTGAAAGCTTCCCAGATGGCTTCGGTGTACAGCCCGGGAGGACGCTGATTGCTCAGGAGCCTTGTTCTGTCCTTCCAAAGGCAGGGAAAGGCCAAGGCCTGGGGAAGGTTTGAACCTGAATACTCAGCTCCCCAGCTCACCTCTGCTCTGCGGTCTGGGTGGGACACAGCCCAGGAAACTGCTCCGTGAGTAAGGACCATCCTGCCCCTTCCCACCATGACCGAGGAGGGTGGGAGTCCGGGGACACACCCAGCTACTATTAGGGGATCAGAGCTAAGTTCTTCTTTGGGACAGGCTCGGTCTCAGTCAGGATGGCGTCTTTCCAGGGACTTGAGACCAAGGTCAGCATTCCTGTTCCAGCCTCTGCTTCAGCCCTACTCAGACCTCTCCTCTCGCCCCAGGTACGAACCGACCCCTCACCATCCATTCTCAAGCGCACACCCCCCTCCTCCCCAACTTTGCTTCCGCTCCATTACGGATCCAGGGGGCCCCACATTCTGGGTGCTCACCCGCTGACCTTCCTCTCCTCAGCTCCTTCTGCTCCTTTCTCTTCCCTCCTGTCTCCTGACCTCTCCCCCATCCGTCCTTCGCCTCTTTCTAGCTTGCATGGCTTTCCTCGCTCTGCTGTGTATGAGACTCACTCGAGGAACGGGAACGGCAGAGGTGGGGCTGGGGATCCCAATGGTTACAGTTCTCAGCCCACTCATGGAGACTGGAGTTAGGGTCCCCAGAACCTACCTAAGTGCCAGCATGGCAGACCACCATGAGTCCAGCCTCGGATGGTGGCCACAGAGCAGAACTAGACACACAGCTGAGCTCTGGGTTTGATTTAGAAGCCATGCCTTGATGAGGGAGGTGGAAGAGCCATGGAGGATGATTCTGGACATTATTCCCCACAGGCCATCATGCCCACACACGTGTATGTGTCCACATACATGTGCCCACACACATACTCTCCGACATGCAAAATGTGTACTCACATACATTACACACATACACATGTGCACACCATCCATACACATACACACACACCAAACACACACACATACATACTCACACACCATCCATCCATCCATCCATCCATACATACATACATATGTACACACATACCATACATACACACTCACACAAACTCTCACACACATCATACATGTATATGCACACTCACACCATACATATACATACATACTTAAATATGCACACATACACCATACATACACACATACACATATATATACCATACATACATATGCACACACACATATACCATATATACACATATACAAATACACAGCATACATACATACACACATACACACCATACATACATACTCACCCACACAATAATAATGAACCCCACACATACACATTCACACACACTTACAGCATACATACATACTCACACCCACATACATCATACATACACACTCACATACACTCACAGCATACATACGTACTCATATGTATACACCCATACATAGACACTCATTTATACACCATACACACACACCATACATACACTGTCACACACAGCATACATATAAACTCATGCACACTCACAGCCATACATATACACACTCACACATAGTCACACCATACATACACACACACACACACACATACTTTCACACACACACCATACATGTGCACACGAAACATATGGAAAAGGAGAAACAGTTGTAATGGCTCAGGCATTTTAGAGTTTCAGGGTAAAGACTGACACAGCACAGCTTCAGAGTTCCTCGGAGTACAGCAGCATGCACAGGGGTTAAGATCCATTCTCACGAAGCCACCAGAAGGAAAAGCACACCGAGAGAAGATAGGAGTGTGACGTTAGGAGACCCGGGGCTGCCCGGGCCCCTTTCCAGGGGTCAGTTGATGCTGACCAACCACTCCTCCCCGTTTGCTGCCAGTTTCCCAGGATGCAACACGGAATGTGGCTCCCAAGCCACCAGGCTGTGTCCGGTAGAAGCAAGGTGTGCCCCCAAGCAGGTGGGCTTCTCTGCTCGCTGCAGCCTGACTACCCTGCCCTCTCCTAGGAATGACACCTCACTGCCACAGCCAGTGGGACTGGAGAGCAGAGTCTCTTTCTCTCCCTTTGATGACACAGGGCCAAGGACTTTGGGAACTGGCCGAGGTCGGCTTCAGGACTCTGCTCATGTATTTGTCTACCGCTGCTGTCTGTGTCTGCCTGTCACAGAAGATACTGACCCGACACAGAGGCCAAGCTTACACCCCACCCCAGGCTGCTAAAGCAGGGAACTCAGAAGTATGAGGCGAAGCCTGGAGTCTGTGGGAGAATGGAGTGCTCTTCGGACAATTTTCATCCGATCCACCATCCATCCCCCTGCCACCCTGGCCGCTTTCCCTGTTGCCTTGGCCAGGGGTGGGGTGTAAGCTTTGCCTCAGCTGATAGTGCAAGGTAAGTGACCCCTGAATCGAAGGCATTGACGTCCCTTCAGGGTGGAGCAGGGAGGCAAAGGGAAGAGACCAACAAAGGTAACACTGAGCCCCAAGACCCCGTCAGCAGTCCACAATGGCGGCCCGCCCAACAGACTCTTTCACTTGCAAAGTAGCAGAAGTCCTCTACCTTGAGTGTAATGGAAAAGACACCCCCCCACACACCTTCACTGCCTGCCACCCCCACCCCATAACTATCTAGGTGCAAGCACAGAGGTCTGTCTGTCTGTCTGTCTGTCTGTCTGGTGTGTGTGAAACTAGACATTGTGTTTCCTGATGACTCTACAATCTGAACCAGGCAGAGGATAAGAATGTGGAAAAGAAGCTCTACTATGACTTTTAAAAAATGTATTTTTATTTACCTGTGCATGTGTGTGTGTGTGCATATGTGTGCATATGCCTGTATGTGTGCATGTGCCTATGTGTGCCTTTGAGTGTATTTGTGTGAGTGCACATGTTTGTGTGCATATGCCTGTGTGTATGTGTATGCGTGTGTGTGTGTGTGTGTGTGAGAGAGAGAGAGAGAATGTGTGCACGAGTGGTCAAGCATGCAAGCCCTTGAATGTGGGCCCGTGGAGGTCAGAAGCGCCAATTCCCTGGAGCTATTGGACATAGGTGCTGGGGGATACACTCGGATCCTATGCAAAAGCGGTACGTGCTCTTAAGCGCCGAGCTATCATCTCTTCTGACTTTTTGACACCTGTTGGACTGGTTGCCTCTCCCTTCTGGGAGGATGAGAATGTCCCAGGGTAATGGGTGTGACCTGGGTTCCCTACACCCTTTCCCTGGGAGGTGTGTGTCGAAGGCCGACAGAAGATGGCTCTCCCACATCCAGGTTCCTGGGCTTGTTCCAGGCACAACCAACCCTCCTGGGCTTGAAGGTTGAGCGAACAAAGCTTTTCCCGAAGAGAGAAAAAGTCTTGAAAATCTCCCTCCTCCGAAGGCTCCTTGTGGCTTTGAGGACATTCATGCCCCTCCCACACGCCCCCTCCCCTCCAATGCCACGCCTTTTATTTTGTGGTCTCCCTTCAATGGATTTCAAGGTTGTATTTCACTTCTCTTAGCTAGCATAGGCGGGACTAGGAGCAGAAGGGAAGGGAGGAGGAGCCGGGTTAGGGGAGGCAGAGCCTGGCGCTGTGCTAGAGGCCGGGTTCGTATGCCCCCAGCACTCTGTGCAGCGGGAAGGCGGGAAGGCGGGAAGGCAGAGCTTCAGAGTGAGAATTGCAAAGTAGTCGCAGAATCCCAAAGTTGGAAGCGATCTTAGGTCAGGTTACCATCTACTTGACCTGAGAGAGTCCAACATGTGAGGTTTATAGTTACAGAAACGGGGGACCTGGGAGGTGTGGTAATACCCTCGAGGCTCCCCGGGAGCCGGGCAGCAGAGTCTCAACCACGCGCTCTGCTCTCCCTGGCTCCCGGGAAGCTTTCCGCCTCGGGTTTGATTCTGTACCCTGTGGCCTACTTTTACTGTCCCTGTACTCTGGGAGGGCCACCCCGCTTTGTGATCTTTGGCAAATGTCGTGAATGGGCTGTCATTCACTCCAGCCTTTCAAAAGGCAGCTCCTTGAGGAGCCAGCTGTGGCGCCCACTGCCCCTCTCCTGGCAAGTCGTCCACAGCTTAGGAAGAATTGGTCATGGAGGGTGTGAGGAGGCCCTACTGACACCTTCACAAAGGCTTGGCCTGGGTGCAAACCCTGACCAGAGTGTTAAAGAGAAATGTACCAAATGATAGATCCTCACAAGGAGACCCTCACTGTCCCCTTCCCACACTCGTCCATAGAATTAACTTCCAGGAAAAAAAAAATACAAAGGAGGAAGGATTCAAATAGAGCCAGACCTGTTGGCGACATCTGAAGAGGCAGGCCAAGAGACCACTGCGAACTTAACTGATCAAGGAAGGCTTCCCACAGGGAAAAAAAAAAAATCCCGCGAAAGACTTGCTTTAAAAATGTTATCTGTTTTCCAGAGTTCTAGAAGTAACAGCCCCTCTCCCCAGGCCCGCTCCCGTCCCATCTAAAGAGAAAATGTGGGCATGGGAGAAGGATGACTATTTGTCTGAGATCGAGGTTGGAGGTAGTAGCCCAGTCAAGAGCAAGCCCTGGTCTTTCCTGCCCATCTAGGGCTTAACCTTACCATGTGTCTGTTTGTCTGAGTGAAGATCAAGGCTGCACAAGCAGCTACGTTGGCAGCCTGCCAGGTGACGGCCCAGAGCAGACCTGAGCATGGTAGGGAATGAACTCCCCTCCCCCCAGCTTCTGGGCTCCAGGGCAGAGTGGACGGGAAGCCACAGGGTAGGTGTGGGGGGCATGATTTCAAACCTCCTCAAGAACTTCCTGAGGTGAAGCGACCAAAGAGTAGGGATGGCGGAAGAGCATGTGGTGTGTGTGCTAACTCTGGCACCAGAGGCGCTCGCCATCTCGGAGACTCTGGCCTTCATTGTGTGAGCTCAGGCAGCTACACAGCCGGTATGGGAGAGAGCAGGTGGGACCTAACAGGGCATTCAGTCAGTGGGGAGGCCCAACAACCTACAGGGCTAAAAGAGGTGACACAGAGGTCACTGCTAGCACAGAGGAGACAGGGCCCAGCTGTGGAGGTGGAGGGTTTGCCCGTGCAGTAAGTAAAGCAGGCAGTGTAGGGAGTCCCCTGGCTCTCCTAGGAGTGACCAGTTGTGTCAGGGGGCCCACAGCTTAGCAGCATTAAGCACATAGGTTCTGCAGTGAGGCCGAGGGCTGACTCAGCCTCTTTCCTCCTGTGTGAGCACAGGCCAAGTTGCCTAACTCTTTGAGCTTCAGTTTCCTTATTGGGAGGGTGGGGATTAGAATGCCTCCACATAGGTCACTGTGGGACTTTAACACAACAATGTTTCAAACGGTTATCAAAGGTGCCTGGCACTCAGTAGAGGTCATCACCCGTCACCCTCATCTTTGCCTTTCAGGGGTTGTTTCTAGAAGCTTTGAAGCTTCTGGTTTATAGAACCAGACTCTTTATAGAACTTGAATTCTTTTTTTTCTGGTACCTAGAAGAGGTGCAAGAGAGTGACAAACCCATAGCTCCTTTCTGTGAGACACGGCTGTCTCTTGATTTCAGCTAGAGTGTGTAGGGACAGTAAGGCGTGGGATGTGGCATGTGGCTACAGGAATATGTCTACATGTTTCCAAACTATAGAGAGGCTCCCTCCTCCCTAGGATGTGGGCTGGAAATGAGGTCCCTCATCCCTTGTCCTTGTTCAGGCCCCTTGGCCCCCAGATTCGCCATAATCTTCATGGTATGGGATTGAGAAAGCTGACTCCACATCTGGCTGAAAGCCTTGCCTGGCCAGCTGCGACCTTACCCCACGCCTTCCGTAGGAGCTGATGTCTCCCGGTGCAGTCTGTGTGCAGCAGGTGACCTCTCTCTGAGGGCTTAAGCTTGCTAGGCCAGTCTGGCTACTCCAGGCAAGATTCTTGATCCCATGATCCCTCGGAGCCTGGGGACCCTTTCTCAGCCTTCGGGCTGCATTGCACCCGTCGGCTGTGACTCATAGGAGGATTAGGAAAGTGGTGTGCTTCGAGGCACCCCGAGAAAGGGTCTACAGTCTCCAACAGATTTGGGGGTGGATCATGAGTCAGACCAGGGCCTCAAGCAGGATTTCTACAGGCCAAGGTGTATTCCTTAAAGACCTCAGCTTAACACACATACTTGAAGAATTGAAATAGAAGCAGATAAATAGCGGACAGTGAGTGATCTTGGTCTGAATCCGACACCACAAACCAATCACACGAAGGCAGACTAGCAACAGCCACACTCCAGTCCCTGTATGCCCTTGCAGCAGGGCGTGGCCATGCCATTGAATTACAGCCAATGGCAGTTATGTAGGCATGCCAATATGCCCCTCCCTCCCCAAATACCTCAGGTTCGGTGCGCCCATATGCCTTGTCTTAGTTAGGGTTTTACTGCTGTGAACAGACACCATGACCAAAACAAGTCTTATAAAGGACAACATTTAATTGGGGCTGGCTTACAGGTTCAGAGGTTCAGTCCATTATCATCAAGGTGGGCATGGCAGCATCCAGGCAGGCATGGCGCAGGAGAAGCTGAGAGTTCTCCATCTTCATCTGAAGGCTGCTAGCAGAATACTGGCTTCCAGGTAACTAGGGTGAGGGTCTTAAGACCATGCCCACAGTGACGCACCTACTCCAACAGAGCCACACCTTCCAATAGTGTCACTCCCTGGGCGGAGCATGTACAAACCATCACCTGCCTCTTACTCCTTTTGGTCAAATAAAAATATTAGCCAAATCATCACTCAGAACCATGCGTTGACTGGCAGTAACCATAGAGGCTGGGTCCCTGCACCGAGCTGACTCACTCACCTGCTCCAAAGTACTACATAAACCAGAAATAAATGATGTATTTAAACTCTTAGGAATTTTGGGCCCATTTTCTAGAGCAGTATACATATGATAAATCATATAGAAGTAAGCTTTTTGAGCGACAGAGTCTTTGGGCCGTCTCTGCATTCTATGTGGGTTTAGGATCTGCGAGTATTGGCTTTTGACATACAAAGGTGTGAATCCACAAGTCGGAGCCCATAACTTATAAGACTAGGCTTCCGTGGCCCACACCAGAGGCCTCGGTCTTGATGTCTTCATGTGTATATCCTGACCTGACAGAAGGATTAGAAATGGATGAACTCATGTGGGTCAGCATGGAGGCTGTATTGTGGCTCTTAGTGTGACCGTTCTGTAGCTTGTGTTTGCATCGTTTATTCAAAATCACCTCTCTCCGTGAGGTCTCAATTAATTTTAAAAGGACGGAGACTGGCGGCGGGATGTAGCTTATCCAGGTTTTCAGTGGCGGTCCTTAGAGCAGTCATGACGCGGGAACATTCTTAGTCACGTGACTGCATGACAGTTGCTTTCACGTTGGGCCTTTGCACACATTCTCTTGTGAGGAAACACACATCTTCATTCCTCTTTTATAATTATCACTTTACATGTGTGTGTGTGTGTGTGTGTGTGTGTGTGTGTGTACACATGAGTGCCTGTGTATTTGAGGGTTTGTGTATGTCCGTGGTGCACTCACGGTTACATGGAGGCCACACAGTTTTATTTTAAATGCAGGTGCTGGAGATCCGAACTCTGTTCTTCACACTCGTACAGCAAGGACCTGTTGAGCCACCTCGCCAGCCCCTCACATCTTCTTCTGCCTCAGCACACGCTCCATGCGTCCACCCATCAATCCTTCCAAATTTACGGAGCGGAATTCCGATTTGGTGTCCATCTTGAAACATTTCCAAGGTTTTCCTGTAACAAAACTACCCGACGCTGAGTGACTCATAAGGGAGAGAGGTTCACTTTGACTCATGATTCCGGAGGGCTAGACAGCCAAGATCAGAGGGTCACATCAGATGAAGGCTTTGTGCTGAACTAGTTCACGGCAGAAAACAGACACCTGGAGCATGCAAGAGACAAAATACAGGTGCAGCCTCACCTACCAACGGCCAGCACCCAGGGTAACTAAGCTAGTCTCTAGCAAGACAGAGCCTGATTCCAAAAGCAATTCCTTCACAAAGGCAGGTTGCACAGAATCCAAACACCTCTTAGAGGCCCTGTCACCCCCTAACATTGTTCTGTTGAGGGCCGGTGCCCCTGCTCTCATCACACTATGGCAAGGGCCTCAGAAACTTCCAGAATTTCCCTAACATAGATGTAGGGAGAATAGCTTATGTATTGTAATGGATGCATCACCTGTTAATTAAAAAGCCTATGACCTATGGCTTAGATAGGTACCAGGAGGTGGAAGGAGAGAGAATTCTGGGATAGAACCAGGTTCCGGGAGGTCAGCCTGGAGAGACGTGAGGAGACAGACGCATGGTACCCTCGCACCGGTAGCCAGCCTCATGCAGAATGTAGGATAAGATTAATGGGTTATCTTAAATTACGATTCCAGTCAGAGAAGAGCCTAGTATACGGCCAGGATATTCGTAAATATATCTTGGCGTCGAGTCTTATATCTGGGAGCACGAGGACCGGGAGGAAGAACCAGGTCTAATGTCCATAGAAGACATTGCCTCTGGGTGTCGCCTGCACCTGCGCTTGAGCTGGTGATTACGTGGGGGGTGGGGTGGGGGGTGGGGTAGGGGCGGGGGTGGGGAGGTCCTAGCATCTGTCTGCTCTCAAAAGCAATGTCAATATTATGACCCAAGGAAAAATCAGGGTGCTGATGGGGATGGGCACCTCCTCAACAGTCTTCTGGCTGAGAATGTGTTTGTTTAAGTGCTATCTCCCCACCAGCCTCCACCCCCGCATGCTGATTCCTCCTCTCGGCACACTTACTGCTGTCTGCATTTCTTCTGGGCAGTGTGTGCTAAGCCTTTAGCCATTGTGACTCTCCTCTGAGTGACCAATCACATCAGGAAGGGTTCATTGGGTGATTCAGTAAGTTGTGTCCCCGAGGTGATGAAAGGATTTTTTTTTCTCTTTTAAGAGGAGCTTTCTCTGTTCTTCCTGAGCTGGTCCTGGGGCACTTACCCTCTTGCTATCTGCTGGCTTGGAGACTTCCTGCACGCACCTCGCCAGCACCTTGCTCTGGAATGTGTTCCTGAGATTCTGCAGGGTGGCCTCTCTCCACAAAGTGGGACCTGTTCTACATGTACCCCAGAGAGGAAGGAAATGTCAGACAGGTGGAGTTATGAGAATTACAGAGGAAGCAGTCAAAATGTCACCCCATAACTAATTCAATGCAATAGAAATGTAATACTGTACACTGAGCTCTTAGCTTGTTACATACCATCTTTCATCTGACCATGGAAAATATTAATCTTTTCAGTCCCATGGTCTGGTTTATGCTACAGTCCTGTCTGTGTTTTATATTTTTTGGGTTTTGGGGTTTTTTTCCCCCTATTCCCTGAGGCAGAGAAAGAGTAAGTGACTTATTCAGTCTAGTACAATGGCGCCTCAGATTTGAGAGAAGTTGGCACTACTGTTATTAGCAGCCCTGAGGACAGGACAAGGGTTTGGAAAACAAAGCTCACTTCTCTGTACCCAAACGGTCACCTGGTGAAACACCTTCCCCAGGAACTGGCTTTTTCAGGTAAGTACACTGATTTAGTTAAAAATTAAAAAAAGAGAGAGAGAGAGAGAAAGAAAAGGAAAGGAAAGAAAAGAAAAGAAAAGAAAGGAAAGGAAAGGAAAGGAAAAGAAAAGAAAAGAAAAGAAAAGAAAAGAAAAGAAAAGAAAAGAAAGAGAGGAAGGAAGAAAAGAAGAAAAAGAAAACTAAACCAAATAAGGCCACACAACACGCACTCTCCTAGGTTTCTGAGGGTGCCTGGCTTGGCCCTTAAGAACTTGGAACAGTTGGCTTAGGACTTCTTTAGGTTTATTTTGAGTATACAGTTAAACATATGTGCAGGGACACGTTTCAGGGGTCCAAGCAGATCCACGAGGGTGGGCCATAGTGTCAGAGTTCAGGTACAATGTCACAATGTCACAGCAGCCAAGAAGAGGGGTGGGGAGGGTGTTTGGCAGCCCATGGTCGTCCTGGGGACTTAATGATACAATGCCCATGGGAATAAAGGCCACCAAATGCTTCTGGAAGCTAGGCTGAGATTCCGGACAGATCTGGCACGAGCTTTCTGTGTGTCTTGTTATTTAGATTGGACATCCCTTTTGTTTCTACAGAATGTATGGGGGGGGGTCTAAGAGAAAATGAAACAGAAAGACAACAGGGAGCAGAGGCGAGGAGAGAACACGGGGTTAATGGAGTCACACAGTGGGTGGCTACTCTGGGATGGTAGTGGTCACTCTAAACCAAAACATGAAAGCCAGAGAGACGCAGCAGGCTAAACACGTGGTTTATCTAATAGGAAAAAATATTCTGGCCAGTTACTCAGACGAGAGAACTTTTTTTATCTGGCACTGTTTTGATTTCTGGGGAAAAAAAAATGTTTTGGAAGATCTGTACACAAAACACACTAGTAGACAAAGAACTATCTTTAAAGATGCTTTTGCTTGGCGTGTGTGTGTGTGTGTGTGTGTGTGTGTGTGTGTGTGTAGGGACAACTGTGGTATTAGACGCCTCTAGGAACGTCTTTATCCTCCATCTGTGCTTGAGGGCAGATGCATGAGTCCCGGCAGGTGTTTCTGCCTTGTTTTGGTTGTTGATGGTAAACCCGGCTTCTAGCCAACTCAAGCAGAAAGGTAAACTGTTGAGAGGGTAGAGTAGTGGGACCAGCCCTGGTTCCTGACCGGCGTTCAGGCAGAGTCACATAGCACTCAGCTCCAGAGGACAGTCCTTTCTGAGGTCGGCAACAGGAGGAGCGACACACAGCTCTTCCTTCTGTCATCCCGTGCTCAGGACGGACCACCAGGACAGTCCCAGGTGGCAAAGCTCACATCCCATGCCTGCTGTTTGCGTAGAGCAGTGGCTCTCAACCTTCCTAAAGCTGCAACCCTTTAATACACTTCCTCATGGTACGGTGACCTCCAACCATAACATTAGTATCTTTGCTACCTCATAACTGTTATTTTGCTACTGTTATAAATCATGATGTATATTTGGCCCTCCACCCAAAGAGTTTTCCACCCAAAGTTTGAGATCTGCTGACTTAGAGGATGGGAGGAAGTTTGAGAGCTCCCGTCCCTAACGTTACTCATCTGGGAGAGAGGAGGCCCTAGCAAAGTTGGAATGCCCTTTTTGGAAGACTTAGCTCTAGCCAGGAACTTAGTGACAGCTCAGGCTGCTTTACGTTAAGAAATATCCTGGATCCAATACCACATCCTGCTTTCTGCAGGTTTTCAATATCTGAATCATCGTGGGGGCTGTTTCATGATTAACAGACATGACAATTGCCCAGTGATCCATTATCAAAAAAGGAGCCCAGGAGGCCATGTCTTAGCTTCCCAGGGCAGCCATGACGAATGATCACAAAGGGTGACTTCAGATAGTTGAAATGTATACACTTTACAGTATGGGGACCGGCAGTTGCAAACAGGTCGCCAGTGGGGTCCTGTTCATTCTGAGGGTCATGGAGAGAAGCTACACTTCCTTCCTCCTAGGTTTTGGTGGTTGTCTGCAAACCTTGGGGTCCACTGTGTTATTCCAGACGCGGCCTCCTTTATCAGTGTGGATAAAGTTTCCTCATGTGTCGTGACTTCACAAGGTGTTTTCCTCTTCTTAAAGGATATTAACAACCAGAGGTAGGTATAGGCCCACTATAGTATACTAAGAATGGCTTTTAACAGGTGTCACTTTACATCTACAAATACCCTGTTTTTAGATAGGCATGCTCCTTAGAGGAAATTAGAAGACCCAATAATAATAGAGAATGGAGTTTTCTCCCCCAGTGCTGGAGGAAGTCAATTTTAAAAATGTTAACACACACACACACACACACACACACACACACACACACACACACACAAAAATGTTTTTGATCATGATTTTTATCAAGGGGAAGCCTCCCCCAGAGATATTTACCAGGGCCACCAACCACCCAACCACCTTCCTCTCCTTCTTCTCCTTCTCCTTCTCCCTCTCCCTCTCCCTCTCCCTCTCCCTCTCCCTCTCCCTCTCCCTCTCCCTCTCCCTCTCCCTCTCCCTCTCCCTCTCCCTCTCCCTCTCCCTCTCCCTCTCCCTCTCCCTCTCCCTCTCCCTCTCCCTCTCCCTGAGACCCCTTGAGATACTTTGAGAAGAGAGGGAATAAGAGATTCAGAAAGGGAACAGGAGCTTTAGCATTTAAGCTCTCTCTAGGCTAAGTCACAGAGATGCAGTTCCCATGGAGATCCTCCAGAGGCATGACCCCACTCTAGGGAGTGGGAGCTCAGCCCCCTACTCTGTCCCTTGACAACACAACAGTCATAAGGGGAAGTGAGTGGATTTGACTTGATGTGGCTTTTTACTTTTCCTGAAGATGGGCTGGATCCTGCAGGATTAGGCCACTGGGTTTTGAAAAATGAGGTTGGGAATGGAGGTCAGACACCAGATAACCAGAATCGCTGAACGCCATGTTAATACAGACTTGTTCAAGAAACCTTTCTTTCTCAGACCATAGCATCATAATGCCCAGATGTTAAAAATGCACATTTCCCCTCACCCTCCACCTCTCTTGACCACTGTGCCAAGAAACACTCCAGGGAATGTTTATGCATGTGGGAGGCAGAACTTTAGGTTTCTGTTCTATTCTATTTTATTTTATTTTTGGTTTTTTCTCAAGACAGGGTTTCTCTGAGTAGCCCTGACTGTCCTGGAACTCACTCTGTAAACCAGGCTAGCCTCGAACTCAGAAATCTTCCTCCCTCTGCTTCCCAAGTGCTGGGATCAAAGGCGTGCACCACCACTGCCCGGCTTATTTTATTTTTTTAAAGACTGGAGTTTTAGCAAGAGTATTTTGATATTGAAGGAGAACTCATTGATGAGGTTGTTTGTTACTTGCTTTTTCTTGTTAATGGTTTGAGACAGGGTCTCATTCTGTGTCCCTATATCGCCTGGAACTTGCTATTGAGAGCAGGCTGACTTCAAACTCACCAAGATCCACCTGCCTCTGCCTCCCTCCAGAGTGCTGGGATTAAAGGCGTGTACCACCGTATCTTTTAATAAACCCAACATTTTGTGAAATATGTCAATACTGTGCTTCACGCGTGTTGCCCGAACTGTCTACCGTTTTCATTGCCGTAGAAACATCAGTTCACTTAGTTCTTGAAAAACTTCCCAGGAATTAGTTCTCTTGCTTTCTCTGCTGACCAGCTAAGAAACCAAGGGAGAGAAACCTGCAAAGGGGAAAGGCGTGGCGGCCACCGGGAGGGGGCACTTGGGCAAAAGGATAGCAACAGTCATCATTTCACAGAGAGTGAGGGTGGAAGTGTCCTCCGTTTGCTCCACGGTTCTCCCTTCACATTGTGGCTGGCGATTTTTAGGAAGGGACGTTGAAATCCCTCCCAGCTCCCAGCCTTAGTTACTTTTCTACTGCTGTGAAGAGACCCCATGGCCAAGGCAATGTATAGAAATAAAACAGCTTATTGGGGGATTGCAGCTTCATCCAGTAAGTTCGTGATCGTCACGGTGGGGAGCATGGCAGCGGGCAGGCAGGCCTGGCATTAGAGCAGTAGCTGAGAGCTCACATCTTGAAACGCAATGGCAAGGCAGAGAGAAATGGCACGAGCTTTTGAAACTTCAATCAAAACCCACCTCCAGTGACACACCTCCACCAACAAGGCCACGCCTCCTAATCCTTGCCAAGCAATTCCACTGACTGGGGACCTCAACTATATGAGCCTAAGAAGGCTATTATGATTCAAACCACCACACTCGGGGATGGAGAGGTGGTTCAAGAGCACTGGCTGCTCCCTCTGAAGGACCTAGGTTCAATTCCCAGCACCCCCATGGCAGCTCACAACTGTCTTCACCTCCAGTTCCAGGGGATCTCACACACACACACACACACACACACACACACACACACACACGAAGAACACTGACCAATGTACATGAAACACAAATAAATAAATCATAAGAAAAAAATTTACCCACCATACTCCACAATTGCACTTCATGTCAGACTGCACCAGACCCAGAATTAAGAGACTCATCCCTCTGTCCATAGCTTGCTGTGAAGTGAGAGATCAAACATCAGTTTCCCCATCAATAAAGTGAGCTTACTGACCAGGTGATATCTTTTTTGCTGTGGACCTACAAGAACATAGAGCACCCTAAGTTTCAAAGACAGTGTGAAATGCTACCCGGGCCTGTCGCGTGGAGGTCACCAAAGAGAGAATAGGTGATAGGGGTTTGTGGTGAGGGACTGGAAGAGTACACACCGGGACAGCACTTAGGTCACATGCCGGACACATGAATATGAGTATGAGTATTATAGTTACCAGTAGATGTTGTTATGTTCGATCACGGAGTCTTAGATCTTTCTAATGATTCAGCATCAGGCCAGAGGAAAGAGTGCTTAGAACTTAAAAGGCAAACATGTTTGTAGGGAGATTGTTTTCTTCCTAAAAAGATTTCTTCTCACCAGCAAATTTCTTTGCTCCCTTTTCTGGTACCTTCTTTGGAAATTCACACTTCAAGCACAGGCTGAGTAGGCCAGCCTATCTCTAAGTGGCAGGCTGTCTCTGAGTGGCCAAACTCTTACACGGTCAACATAGTTTCCCCGTGGAGGCTGCTTTGCCTAATGGGAAACATCTGCTATTGGGCTGTCTGTATATTGTTGCAAGAAACAGATGTATATCTTCAAACATCTTCTACATACTGATTTGGGAAATACCAGACCAAGAGTCTCTCACACACAGTAGGCAAATGCTGTCTCACTGAGTTCTACTAGAAGACAAGCCTTCGGAAGTTCCTAAGAGCTATTGATCAAGGAAAGATACTTTGGTCCATTTCCTGAGGATTTATGATCTCATACTCAAGTTTAGAAAGTATCCTTTGAGGAATTTCAAGGAAATTCATTTTCTTATTTTCATTCATTTATTTATTCATTCAACCAACATTAAGACTGTATTTCCTATATGCCGGGGCACACTAACATGCAGCTGTCCCTGCATTATTTACATAGATTGGAGGTTGTAAGACCAATTTGAAATCTGTATCCACCATTTTTCAACTCCGAGTGTCTTAGCTTTCTCTTCTACCTTACAGGGAGCTTCTTGGGGTCATTAACTTAATATACATTTTAGGTAGTATGAATGTATATGGGAAATGCCTTTTAAGGAAAGCCTTAATTAAGAACTGATAGCCTTAGGATTCTTTCTGGCTGAAACACAGTCAAGCAACGTATGTTGGGACAGATAATAGGAGACAGGTAATAGCCTCTCGTGCTATGGTGGAGAACAGGCTCTGCCTGCCCATTAGATAGACTTGCTGCATTCTCAGCTCTGGATTAAACCCTATGGGGAGCTGGGACCATATCTCTCCTCATACTTCCCCCATTAGTCACCCCCTAAAGGCTACTGGCTTCCAAAGTTTTCCACCAGTTGTGGTTGTTTCTTTCTTATCTGCCCCAGTAACTGTTTCCTAGTCTCATACTGCCATAACACCCAGTCTGGCCTTCAGAGGAATGACTCCATCTCTCCATTCCTTTATGGTTGAAGTCTTGAAAAGTCTGAGCTGAAAGGAAAGAGGGACAGGAGGCGACGTGCAAGACATTTCTCAGTTTTCTAGGCCTATTTGATCCCTGATGGGCAAACAGTTTGACCGGTTGGTAGCAGCAGTAAGGAAGAAGGTACGAATTCTTCCTTGGCTTTGAGCTGAATGGCACAGGGAAGGCCAGTGTCCTTTCTAGGCCACTCAGATTCTTGGTGAGTGCCTAAGGTCTTGAGTTTGGAAACACCTCCTAGGGACAGGGAGCCCCGTGCACTAAGCAGTTTGAAGAATTCTGTGGACATCTCAGAATGCACTGGTCACTCCTGAGAAGCTAAGATTGCTCTAAGTTCAGTCTTTGCTCATTTTCTGAACATAGTGCTTCAATTTGAGGTATCCTAGAGGCCAGTTACCTGGATCATGATGGACATGAGGAGTCCTCAGACCTGCACAGTGGCATATGGCAGCCACTGGCCCCATACTATGAGTCTGTGCTGAGATAGTCTCTAAGAGTATTTGCTGGAGCCTGAAGACATATCACCACAGGAGGATATGGACTATCTCACTGACAATTTTATAACATTGAGCTGGGTGATGGTGACATATGCCTTTAGCCCCAGCAATTGGAAGGTAGAAGCAATGGTTCTCTGAGTTTGAGGTCGACCTGGTCTAAGTTCCAGGGCACCCAGGACTACACAGAGAAACCCTGTCTCAAAAAACATAACAAAGAAGAAAAAAAAAAAAAAAGACTGAGCCAGGTGGTGGTGGCACACACCTTTAATCCCAGCACTTGGGAGGCAGAGGCAGGCGGATTTCTGAGTTTGAGGACAGCCTGGTCTACAGAGTGTGTTCCAGGACAGCCAGGACCACACAGAGAAACCCTGTCTTGAAAAAACAAAAACAAAAACAAAACAAAACAAACAAACAAAAAAAGACTGAATGTGTCGAGTTAGATTAAGTATATTTGAAATTTAAATGGCCCAGGAGGCTCACATTTTGTTGCTTTGGTGGATGCTGGTCCCCATTCTTAGGCTGCTGTCTGGAGACTGTCAGAATCTAGTCCCTAGATGAAGCTTAGTTGAATGAGGCCATCTGTCACTCAAGGCATAGGACAATGTATAAGCTCAATTATACTTCTAATCGCTATGTTTTTCAAAATTCTGGAACCCTACTAATATTTTGACTAACACCATATTTTTGAAAAGAACTCTTTTAGCTATTATAGCTTAAACTGTATTTACACACACACACACACACACACACACACACACACACACACCATATATTGAAGCCCCAATATTGTAGAACGTTATCAGATTTGGAGGATTGAGTTAAGCGAGGTCATTTAGGTGGGCCACATAAGCCAGTTTGACTGATGTCCTTTCTTTTAAGAAGAAGAAATCTAGATACAGAGGGAGACACACAGGACAAAGATCAAAAGAAGTCACAGGGAGGAGGAGCCTGTCACCTGCAAACTGAGGCAAGCCTGAGAAGATGGCATCCTTGATCACTTTGTAGCCCCCACAGCTGGGAGACAATACATTCCCATTGTTTAATCCACTCAGGCTGTGTGACATTGTGGAGCAGTCCTAACAGACCAATGCAGACTTGGAGGAGTCTGGGGATAGAAGAAACCAACTTTCCATGGCCGGAAAGCTGGCTTCCTGCCCTCATCTGTTGGGAACCCAAAGATAACTTGGGCTGTTTCTTGTCCACCCCTGCCTTGGGTCTATGCTCCTTTTCCTGCTCCTATATCCTTCTTGGATGCTCCTCTATCTCCAGCTCTGTTGCACTCCCCTCTGCTCTCTGATAAATGACAATTCAAGAAGCAGTAGTGTGAGAAAAGAGGTATCCTGAAGATTTTATATCTATATACAGAAAATCTTTTTTGCCATCTTGAAGTCTTCCATTAAGCATGTATGAATGGCAAGGTCCCATATATTAAATACTCAGGACAGTTCGTGAATGTTCATCGGCAGAACGTATTAGTTTCCCTGCAAGCTCACTTCTACTGCACAGTGAATCAGAAGGGAGGAGAGCAAGTCACATGACCTCTAGTGGGTTGGGGTTTTTGTTTGTTTTTGTTTTTTTTTCTTTCTGCTAGCTGTAAGATCCACAAGTCTCTCTGCTCAAAGTTTCATCTGCTCTTATAGGGGGGCTCTCTGTTTGATGGATCCTGGAGTCAGGCCAAAGGGTGTTCTGGGGATGGTGAATTCCAGTCTGGGTTTCATTTCTACAGACAGCTGCCCTCTAGAACAGGGTTAAGGTCAACACCTTTGCCAAGAAGTCAAAAACCTGACTTCTTAACTAGCTTAGCAAGAGAGACATTAGATGTCCTCAGGCACCAACCAGGCAACCAAGGGAGACTTTCTGAATTTCAGAACATGTTCCATCTACTGGCTTGGACCCAGAATTTGATGAAGAAAGAAGAGAAATGCTAAGATTATGATTGACTCGGAGATTATCTCCTTGGTGTTCCTTACAACATCTGTCTGGCAGATGTTACATGGCGTCCTAGAATACTTGAGAAGCTTTGTTTTGAAGAACACAGAGGGGAAATACCAGACAGATCTGCACTCATTTTAAGAATTTTAAGGATGATTTTACTTTCAGTGAGGTCATCCTGGAGACAGCTTTATCAGTTTCCATCCTGACTGGGAGTAGGTGTCTATGGCCACTGATGCATCGGCCTTTTTCTTCTCACTATCAAGAAAAACAGACGAGTCCACATGTTGGTTGTCTGTTTGTTTTGAGACACCATCTCCGTGTCACATATGCTGGCCTCGACAGGCTGGCCTTGAACTCGAGATACTACTGTTGCAGCTTCCCCAGGGCTGGGATTACAGCTGCACACCCTCATGCTTGGCTTCCAAAGGAGAATCAAACAAAAGAACCTCACCATAGGGCTGGGGAGATGGCTCAGTGACTAAGAGCACCCACTACTCTCCCAGAGGTCCTAGGTTCAATTCCCAGCAACCACATGGTGGCTCACAACCATCTCTAATGGGATCCAAGATAAATAAATCTAAAAAAAAAAAAAAAAAAAAAAAAAAAAAAAAAAATTCACCCTGTGTCACTAAGAGTCTGAATGAGAGCATATATGAAATTGTGAATATGTATTTGTTGTAAATTAATATCCATATTCCTTAATTTCTTTGCAGGCTTTATACAGGGGTAACCTTTTTATATTTAGTGGCACAAGATTATATGTGTACATACAAGGAGAGACAGGATGTTAAATGGTAGCAAAACAATGATCAGAATACAATAACTGGGTACAGGGCGAGGGTAGAAAGCTGTGGTAAACAGCAAGCTTAGCATAGTGTGGATCTTTCTTTTACCACATTCCTGTTCACACCAGAATTCCAGCAGACGGGAAAGAAGCCATATGCCTTCAGGTGGCATTTATAGCCTCAAGGCCCACGACTGCCGCATGCTAAGCACTAGTGTGGTTGACATGGGGAGGGCCTCTGTGGTTGAGCGGTCCTCCCTGAGCCTGAGAAGCTGAGGAGAATACAACATGCTTGTTGTGAGCCACTGAGTGGGGAGGCAGAGCACATCTGAGAGGGGAAGGAGCGAGCGTTCCAGGCCGGCAGTGTGTCCAGAGGCCTGAGCTCCAGTTTGGGTCCCACTGGCTTTCCATGCCCACCTGGTTAACCAACGCAAGAATTTGATTTCCGTAAGGTTTTTGGGTAGGGATGGAGAGAGGGTAAAACCGTTAAGATCAGTACGCTATTCTGGGGGAGGAGGCTGCATTCAGTTCCCTGCAACCTTGTCGTGGAACTCAGAATCACCTGTAACTCCAGCATCAGAGGAACCCAATGCCTCTGACCTCCATAGATACCTACACTCAGGTGGACATACCCACATACAGGTACACACATGCATACATAATGCCTCTGAACTCCGTGGGCACCCAAACTTGCATGAACATACCCACTGTGATAGTTTGTATATGCTTGGCCAGAGAGTGGCACTATTTGGAGGTGTGGCCTTGCTGGAGTGGGTGTGGCCTTGATGGAGTAGGTGTGGCCTTGTTGGAGTAGGTGTGGCTTTGTAGGAGTAGGTAGAGCATGGGCTCTAATACCTTCATCCTAGCTGCCTGGAAGCCAGTGTTCTGCTAGCAGCCCTCAGATGAAGATGTAAAACTCTCAGCTCTACCTGCACCGTGCCTGCCTGGATGCTGCCATGCTCCCACCTTGATGATAATGGACTGAACTTCTGAACCTGTAAGCCAGACCCAATTAAATTGGGTCTGTAAGACTTGTCTTGGTCATGGTGTCTTTTCACAGTAGTAAAACCCTAAGATGTATATATAATGCTTTGACCTCTGTGGACACCTACACTTGCATGGACATACCTACATACCCACATATACAATTAGAAGTAATAAAAAAAGTTTTTGAAAAAGGTTGTTGATTAATATAGGAAATGTACTTTATTGTTGTGGGAAATAATAAAACGATTATCGATATCCCGTGCTACTCCAGGCACTGGTGGGCCATATGGTTCCAGCCAGGTGTTCTCAACTCCGCAGTCTCTCTTGCTTCGGAGCTCCTGGGACGTCTGTATCAGACTCGATAAGTTCCTTTGGTGGGTCGTTGCCAGGCCAGCCCCACGCGACAACTGCTCACCCCGCTGTCAGCCACAACACCCGGCAACCCGGTAGAAACAAAACTCCAGAAACTTATAATTAATCAGTCTGATTTATATATCAATACCTTCTCAATTCACAAGATGCCCACACAATAATTTCAAGGCCAGTTGATAACGGTACAAGCTGCCCTCCTAGATTAGACAAGTTACCCCAATTATTCTATCCCTATATGATAATATATCTACCCGAGGTTATTAAAAAAACCACCCGGATTCTGAACCATCTGTTCGTCGGCCTCCATCTTTTTCCCTCCTCCTCTCTCAGGTCAATCTGTCTCTGAAACTCTTAGCTCCACCTCCCTCTCCCCCTCTCCCCACCCCGGTCAATCACAGGCCTCCTCCTGTCTAATATTTTAATGTAATTGGACAGGAGAAATCCTGCCACACTCCCCCTCCATTGTTTGTATATGTATGGTATGTATCAGTTAACACTAATTGTGGGGAGTTCGTGCCTGATTGGAAAATCAATCTGTAATTTATGATGTTTCTAGGATCTAACTAATTATTTTTTATACATTATTGTTTTTATCTTATTTTATTCCCTTGGATGTTTTGTCCGCATGTATGTTTGTTTTAACATATGCATACCGTGTTCAGTAGGGCAAGAAGGGGAAACGGCACTCTTAATACTGTACTGAGAGACAGTTATGAGAAGCTATGTGGGGCTGGGAATTGAACCCAAGTCCTCTGGAAGAGCAGCCAGTGCTCTCAACTCCAACTTCCTCGATAATAACTTTTAACAGGAACGTTTAGAACATAGCAGAGTGTGAACTGGGGACACAGCCTGTTTCACTTAGAGAGTGGAAGGCCACTGTGGTCCTTGAGGAATGCTGTAGAAATGCTCCAAGTATCCCCCCAGCCTGGCGTCTCCTCGAGAGAAAAGGGTTAAAGTAGCTGCGATCCATGTTAGGGCCAGCTATGTCGAGCGCTTGGAACAGGTCCACGCACTGCATGCCTTTCACAGAGGAGAGGAACGCGTGGTAGGCGCATGCGCCCTCAAATGCACGGCTTCCCTTTCCATCTCTATGCTTGCCAGGCTACACCCGGCTCAATAACAGACTCAGTAGGCGTTGGAGAATTCTACCTGCATCATGAAAAAAAGAAAAAAGAAAGAAAGAAAACAAAAACGAGCCTTTTGAACTGCCCCAGACAATACTAAGTACATTAAGGCAAGGAAGGGAGGACGATGGGCAAGCAGAAGAGAGGATGACGGGCAAGCGGAAGGGAGGACGACGGGCAAGCGAAAGGGAGGATGACGGGTAGTAGGGAGGAAGAGTAGTAGAGAGGAGGAAGGGAGAAAGCAAGGGTGAGCCTGACACTGGCAGACAAAAGAGACATGCGCAGTGCATCAGGGAGCAGCATTGAGGATGGTGGCATGGGGCACAGGGAGGTACGCCACCAGTGTTGGCTTTGTGTGCCCCACACTGAAGGACCGTGCGTACCTGCTAGCCCCCTCTTAAGAAACCCAGCCTTCACACTGGATCGCTTAAAAAGCATTAATGTTAAAGCACTCTTTCGAGTGGAAGCCATTTCAATGTTTTAAGCTTCCTGGAGGTAGAATGAGAGAGCTTTGGCCAGCCAGCTGGAGGCTGCAGCCGCCAGGCCAGCCGTTTCCTGGAGGAGGTGACAAAGGCAGCGCTTGAAACCTGCTACTTTGAAGACTTGGAAAAGCAATACAAGCTCCCCTCAGGCAAGTCTGAATACCCTGCCACGTAGTTTCTACCCTGGAGAATACGCTCAGGTTGATGATGGTAAGGTAACCAACCAGTCAAGTAAGACAATTCATAATACAGGATCATTACCAATAATCTTCAGCTGCTGCTCCTGTCTTATCCATACATCACGTCATGTTCTCTATGAAGGGCGGGCTCAAGCCATCAGGTACACGTACCCTGTCCAGTCTCTTTAGTCTCTTTCCCTCAGAATGGTTGTTCAGGTTCCCCTAGGCTCCCGTAACTCAGGCCCGTTGGCTACTGCATATGGATTTTATGCTAATGTCCCTCGGTTTGAATTTGACTGATGCTCCCTCCTGACTAGAAGTAGGTCATTCATCTCAGGCTAGGGGAGCACGGTGGTGCTAGAGTGCCCTCGCTGTGTCTGTGAAGGGCGTGAGTGGGTTCAGTGGGACCCATTCCTTATGGGGTTATCCGTTCTGGCCACGTACTTCAGATGGTGCTTGTAGAGATGTTCCGGTGTGAAGTGACTGCTTTTCTCGGTGACGTTTGTGAGGATTTGGGGGATGGATGTGCTCTGAAACCCGGCACATTTTGCGTTGCTAATTAAATTTTCACCGACTAGCTTTGCTGCTTGCAGATGCTCTGGATCGAAATAATCGTTTCTATACTAGTAATCGATGATATAGTTCTTATTTATGGATTGGAATTTTACCGTGAGGAAAAGCTTTTCTTTTTCTTTTCCAGTTTACTGTCCTCAAGCACACTAGCATGGGCCTGCATGCCTCTTTTGCTCAATGACTACAGTGTGTTATTATCAGGGTTCTAATCCACTCTTATCCCATCCCGCCAATGTCATTGTTTATTTTGATAGAGAGTCTATGATTTGATTGGTGGGTACCTTTTTGAGCTCCTTTTGTGTTTTGTTTTGTTTTGACTCTATACCATTTTCTTAAAAGCTGTGAGTCTTTAGGGTGATGCACTGCTGAGTTTAGTAGATTAGGGGTTCTCCACAAAATCTGAGGCCCTATGCTACTGGCTCCTTGGCCTCCTGCATTCCTAGTTGTATCTCCTTGAGGGAGTGGTCCTTCTGCTGCAGGCTTAAAATAGAGGTAATTACTGCCTGCAACCATCTGGAGCGGCTGTTGTGAAATTCAGCCTGAGGGAAGCGGAGATTATAATATACCTAACTCTCATTCCTAGAAACTTCTAGAATCATTGCATGCACTGATGCTTCCTGATGGCTTAGTCGGTTGAGGAGGTACGATTTGGGCCATCGATGTACTTATCTTGTCGGTGGCTGGAGTTTATTTTCATCCGGTGAGTGTGTTCTTTGTGGCTCCTTCCTGTCCCGGTGTCCGGGGCAGGGAATGGCCAGAACGCTTTCTGCAGAAGTGCCCGGAAGGGACAGAACTCTGCAGAGCCAAGTCATTTCCTGGGAGGGTGAATCCCAAGTCGTCCTCCCCCACCCCACCCTCCCCACCCCACTCCCAGCTCTGGAGTGATATCTGCTTTATCTTTCCTCTTTGCAAAGCCTCACCCGCAGCTGGCTCTGAGCCTGACAAACGGATAAAGGAAGGTGTGGGAAGGCTCAGGACGCCCAGCCTCGTCCGTGGAGTTGTGAAGAGGCAAGCATCCAGTCAGGAATGTCCCCTGTGGCTCCCCAGGTGCAGGTGGCAGATAGAGGTAGGAAGGACACTCAAAGTCAAAATCTGCAATCTGGCTTTCCCCATCTTGGTTTTCAAGCCTTAAATGGGTTTATGGCTACAGTGCCTGGCCTGGCCTAGTGTCTCCTGTGGCTGCCCTCCTCTTCACTCCCCCACAGCTAGAGCCTTGGCTCCTTTTGTCCTCGGTGCCCCAGTTTTGCTTACCTACTGGCCTCACCTTCTCACCGTCCTTTGTGTGCAAGCTTCTCCTGGAACAGCCCAACCCAAGAATGAAAGGGTAAGCTTGAAATTAGTGAAAATGCGAACTAATCACACACAACTACATTCAGGAACAATATTTCTAAAAACAAACAGAAACCAAAACCAAAACCATGAAAATGTTAAAAATAAAAAATCTGGGCATGTCAGCCCTCAGGAGGCAGAGGCAGGAGGATCTCTCTGTTTGAGGCTAGCCCAGTCGACAGAGGGAGTTCCAAGACATTCAGAGCTACACAGAGAAAAACAACAACAACCCCCATCCCCACCAAAAAACAAACAAACAAATAAACAAACCAACCAACCAAACAAACAAACAAAAAAAACAAGCAAAAACGATATTTGGTGTGAGCGTGCATCTCGAGGTGTTTAAAATGACATAAAGGGCTGGCAAGCTGGCTCAGAAGCTGAAAGAAAGTGTCACCAAGCCTAATGACATGAGTTTAGTGCCCAGCACCCACATGGTAGACGGGAGAACTGACTCACAAACAGTGCCCTCTGACCTCTACACAATACACTAAATTAATGCAATTTTTAAAAAATTATCAAAACAACATGGAGGGCTGGAGAGCTGGCTCTGTGGTTAAGAGTTCTGGCTGCTTTTTTCCAGAGGACAAGGGTTCAATTCCCAACACCCACATGACAGCTCATAACTGTCTATAACTCCAGTTCCAGGGAATCTGGCACCTTCATGGATATTCACGCAAAGCAGAACACCAATGCATATAAAATAAATAAATCTTAAAGAAGAAAAAAAACATTAATTTTTTTTTTTGGTGTGGGTGCTGGAGAGATGGTGGCTCAGTAGGTCCTACCTGCTAAGAGCATTTGTTGTTCTTCCAGGGGACCAAGTTTCAATGCCCAGCACCCACATGACAGCCTATTGCCATATATAACTCCAGTTCCAGAGGATCCTATGACCTTTTTTGGTCTCTTTGAGCACTAGGAATGTACACGAGGCATAGATACACACACAGGGAATATACCTATACCCATAAACAAATAAACAAACAAAACAGAGAAAAGCCCCAGCATGGAACCAGGCTTTGGGGTGTACGTTTGCAACTCTGTTAGTCAGGGGGTTGAAGCTGGGAGACGTCAGGTTTCAGTCCAACCTGAACGACATAGTTATTGCAAATTCAGGCTGGGCTGTGGGATAAATCCCTTCCTCAAAATAAGATGAAAAGATGCAGTGTGGCTCCCTCCACTCAGAATTTCAAGGGTTTATGTGAACCCAGCTATATGGGCATAGTTAAATCCATATCCCATAGCGTAAAACTTAAAGAGGCCAAATATCACAGTTCTGCAGAGACGTGAGAGCCTTGTACTAAACTGAAGCTGTAGGGTCAGCCCCTAGATGGTCCCTGGTACAAAGAATCAATGATCAAACGAACAAAATCCCCTGGCTCTCATACACCTCTAGACCCTCCCCTCCCCCACCCCCCACCCGCAACCCCCCCACCCCCACCTCCGGGATGGGCAGACCTCAGACTCCCTCTCCGCCCTAGGGTCTGAGTCTGAACACCTTCCTGAGCTTGGGTTCCAGGTGTTATTTATTTAGAATGTTACTTTCTTCACAGTCCATAATCAAGGACTCAGCCTCTCTCATTCATGCCTGGTGTCTCCTCCGAGAGGAAGCAGGCCAGTCAGGTTCTGTTAGCTGCCATTCCCCCACCCGGACAAAACATAATTGAGGCCCTGCCCTGGGGACTAGCTAGAGAGAAAGGCAGGCTTCCTTCCCAGTCCATTAGTGTGCCGGTCAGTAACCTCTACCTTTGAGAATTCTGAGAGAGAACAGGAGGAAAAGGCATTCTGCTGAGGCGGTGTGTGTGTGTGTGTGTGTGTGTGTGTGTGTGTGTGAGTTTTCCAAGGTTCCTCCAACAAATTGCTATGATCCAGGCAGCTCAGCCCAACAGTTGCCCAATCCGGAAGTCTGAATTAAAGCTAATTGTTCCTAGAGCCACAGATTCTCTCCAAAGGCTGTCACGGCTGTCACAGAGAACCTTCTTTTGAGTCTTTGTGCTCTGCTGGCTGTAGAGTCTCTTGGTCTCATGAAGGAGTCATTCCATCCTCGTGTCTGACATCAGCTTTTCTCTTCTAAGAACACTGGTCACGGGGGCTGGGCTGCATCTAGATCCAGGATGATCTCATTAGGACAGCTTTAATATAATTACATATGCAAGTACCCTTTTCAAATAGAAGTCGACGTGTATGCTCTTGGTCTCTTCTTAGAGGTACCACCATTTAATCCACTACACGTGATGTGATTGATGGGCACCTTGGCCTTCCCCTAAGTTCTAGGGCACCCTGGTGACAGTGGTTACAGGGGGACCCAGTGACAGTATCCACAGAGGAGAGACGTTTTCAAGGGGGATGTAGTAAGAGTCCACGTGACCCCGCTGGCTTCCACTCATCCTAGAATCTGTGACTCCACAAGTTAGTGAGGGCTGCTCTGGACATCCACAATTCTCTTCTTCTCAGAGATGAAGATGGATCGTTAAATTAGGTTCGGCTCTGCTGCAGGGGTGGGTAATTCTCTAGATCCCAAGGTTTATAATACCGAGAAGGCTTTCTCACCTGAGGGCCCTACAGGCTGACTACAGCCCTGCTCTGGGTGACCTTCACTGTATGGCCTGGTTGATAGAGAGACTCCGGGTTAGGGCCGACTTGAGGCGAGAAGAAGGGCTCTGTCTTAGGTTTCTGTTCCTGGGAAAACACCATGACCAAAAGCAACCTGAGGAGGAAAGGGTTTATTTCACTTTATGATTTATAAGCGATCGCTGAGAAAAGTCAGGGCAGGAACCTGGAGGCAGGAGCTCATGCAGAGGCCACGGACGGGTGCTGCTGACTGGTTTGCTCCTCGCAGCTTGGTCCGTTTGCTTCTACACACACCTCAGGACCACTGCCCAGGGGTGGTACCACCCACAGTGAGATGAGCTTTTCCACGCCCAGTCATCAATCAGAAAATGTCCCATAGGCCTTGTGTCAAGTTGTCAAAATGAACTAACAAACAAACACACACCCTTGCTATGGCCTGCACAGGGACTGTGGGACCATGGCCTGCTAGGATGCCATCCGGTTCCCCCTTGCTGCTTGCCCCCACCCCCCCAGGCATGTCAGGCGAGGTCCCAGACCTGTGCTGTCTGCGTCTAGTCCATTGGTCCGTACCTCCTAGGAAGGAAAACAAGTGAGTTATAGTTTCATGCTGCCTGTCTGCAGAACTGCAGGTGCGCTGCTTTCCAAAGGGCGCCTCAAATGGGTGTCTACGTCAATCATTTTTACAGTCTCCTTCATCGACTTACAGAGGCTTTTAGGTATAGTCAAGGCCTTTCCTCAGTTGCTTGAAGCCGGTTAAGCCTAAAGGACCCTGGAGAGAGGCAAGTTCCGTTTCTTTTCCTCTACAAAGAGGACCCTGTAAAGTCTCTACAGAATGACACGGGTTTTGTGTCTGGTGCATGTGTCTCTTCTGGAGCTAAGAACCTACTGCTTATGTCAGAGTCCCAAAGGCTTTATGAACTCCAGAAGATTAAGGACCAGGGAGTCTGACCTAATCTCTTCATTTAACTGTTGACTCTGGAACTGACACCGGTCCCGTTCCTTGTGCCAAACGGACTGATCTTATTTAATACAACTCCATCCAAAGCTTTGTCCCTGAATCTTTCTCTCAGTAAGCTAATTTCTCCACCATTACCATCTACTCTAGGAGAGAGGAGGATACTTGGGCAAGTTACACTGCCTTTTAAAGCCACAGGGGTATCGTTTGGTGCATTCCTGCCCCAGCAATTATTACCTTCTGAGAGCCTGCCGAGCTGTCTCCTGCTTTCCCCTCGGTCTCCGTGGGGACTCCTTATGTCTCCAGCAGGCAAGTATGAAATCGTATAGTGCTGGCTTACCAGAAGGGTTTGCTACGGGAATTTCACAGACAGAACTGCTTCTCTTAAAGGAATTTACATCCCGTGCAACAGAATAAGGAATGGTTGTGGCAGATGATGGTAATAGGAATTGTATTAATATTACATGCCTGCTAGGCAGAGAACCAACGGGTTCTAATAGCACAGATCTATATGGGCACCCCCACCACTTGAAGTCTGGTTGGGGGGCAGTGGTATCTCCTCCTTACAGATTAGGAAAACACGGGCTCAGCGTTTTCTTATCCCCTTCAGAACAGAAATTCTTATCATTATTATTACTACTACTATTATATTTTTATGTGCACTGGTGTTTTGCCTGCACATATTTCTGTGTGAGGGCGTGAGTTCCAGTGCTCTTAACCACTGAGCCATCTCTCCATCCCCCAGAGCAGGAATTCTTTTTTTTTTTTTTTTTTTTTTTTTTGGTTTTTCGAGACAGGGTTTCTCTGTGTAGCCCTGGCTGTCCTGGAACTCACTCTGTAGACCAGGCTGGCCTCAAACTCATGAGATCCACCTGCCTCTGCCTCCCAAGTGCTGGGATTACAGGCATGCACCACCACGCCCCGGCCAGAGCAGGAATTCTTAACAAGATCCCTGAGGCTTCAGGTGTCAGGATTCCTGAGGAGATCTGCAAAGGCAGGTAGGTCATTGATTTGTCCTTGGGTGCAGGGTGGGTGTGACTTTCCTCTACAGAGTTCTGTGACTGTCGAAGATTCCGGCCTCTGCGGTAGCGCTCCTATTCTTGTAAGTAGTGATACTAATACTAATCAGTAAGTATTATGGTTTGGATATGAGTCCACCCGCCCCCATGGCTTGTGTGTGCAAAGCTTGCTACCCAGCCTGGTGGGCTCAGTCATTTGAGAATTTATTGAATCCCGAGGCCTTTGACTAACTAATAGATTAATCCATACTTGATAGATTCATACTATGATGGCATCACGGGGAGATACAACCTCATTGGAGGAAGCACGCGCCCTGGAAAGAGATACTGTTGTCCTAACACTTCCCGTTCCTCTTTGCTCCTATGTCCATCCTGTGAGCGCCCTTTCCTTCCCTGTGCCCTCAGCCATGATGCTTCTGCCTTGGCGTAAGCTTAAAGCAACGCGGCTGTCTGCTCGGCTGTCCCTGGTCTGAAATCCTTGAAACCAAACTAAACAACCTAACCAGGATAAGACGAAAACGGTCCTCCTTCTAAGCTGTTTCTGTCTGGCATCTTATCTAGTGCTGAAACAGCTAACACAGCAAGTGGGTCCCTGTTGATGTTCAAGCCTGCATTTTGATGTGTTTTCTCTGATTGCCAAATTTTATAATACGAGGCAAAATCAAATGAAAGAACAATTTTTGGAAAAAACAAAACAAAACAAAACAAAACAAAACAAAACAAAACAAAACAAAACAAAACCCAGTTCACATGTTCCCTTACCTATCTGGAAAGCTGAAAGTCTTGCTTCATCTCAGTTACTCCTCCCCACCCCCACCCCCATGTACCGCAGAGTCGCTGTAATGCAGAGTGGGAGGAAACCTTTCAAAGTCTTCCAGCTGCACAGACAGAGAAACTGAGGCCCAGAGAGCGGCCACGCCCTGCCCGGGGCTTGTTCCTTATTGAGGACTGGACTCCAAACACGATCAGAACCTCTCCGCCAATATTTCTCAACAAATGACAGTACAATGTGACTCATTTTGGGCATTATGCAAATGAAGGGAACAGGACTGAGCGCCCTTCTGTCCAGAGAGCAGGAAATGAAGGCTGTCTGGGGCCGCATGTTCCCAGGGACACGCAGTGTCACAAACGGGGGCTGGAAGAACCAGGCCTTTGTTCGCGGCCGACTTCACTGAGTTCCTCTCCTCCGCCATGACTAGCAGGATTGGCACCCAACTCATTCTTCCAGCGTCAGCCAGAGGGCACTTAGGTTGTCCTCTGTCGCCAGAGACTGCCCTCTCCTCAACTCCACCCCCACTGAAAACAGCATTACCCCTCTCTGGAATAGACGCTTCAAGCCAATTGGTGTCTCCCTCCCATAGGAAGCAAAGCCATTTGCCACAGCGGTGTTTATATCTTTGCTCAGGGAAGTGCTGAGTTGGGGCTGTTCGAGTTTATTGGCTTTTATATTTTAGCTCCTCCCCCTCCCCCAGGATAACAGCAGTTCCCGGGAGAGACAGTCTTGGGCTCGCCTCAAGCAGGGATTGGTTATGAGGACTCTCCCAAGCTCTGGCTTCTTTCAATTTAGGCAAGGCAGTGTTTCTCATCACAGTTAACTGTGGTGAGACAGGCCAGAAATGGAAGAGTTTATAAGAACGATTGTGGTTTCCAGAGACCAGGCAAGCTGGGGGAGTTATCAGAGCGCATCAGACGCGTGAGGAAACTCTGGCCCAGGGAGAAGCGGAGGTTGGGAGGCCACGGGGCCAGGTGGCTGCAGCTGGACCAGAAAGGCGTTCGTGCTGAGCTGGCATGGGCCGTGCCAGACACCTGTCTTTCCAGACGATTTCATACTCCTGATACAGACCACAGCTTGTTTTCAAGAGATACTATTGGTTAATGTCAAGACCTACCAAGGGGGAAAAAAAAAAGTCAAAGACTGGGGGCTGGAGTGAAGGCTTAGTACTCAAGAGCTCATACTGCTCTTGCAGAGGGCCTGAGTTCGGTTCCCAGCACCCAGAGAGGCAGTTCATAACCACCTCTAGCTCCAGCTACGGGGGAGCCGATCCGATGCCTTGGCCTGGGACACCTGCACTCATGTACACATACATATATACACACAGACAGGCGTGCATATGCATCATTTCAGATAAAAAATAAAACGAAAAAACATTTTTTTGTTGTTGTTTTTGTTTTTGAGACAGGGTTTCTCTGGGAAGCGCTGGCTGTCCTGGAACTCACTCTGTAGACCAGGCTGGCCTCGAACTCAGAAATCTGCCTGCCTCTGCCTCCCAAGTTGCTGGGATTACAGGCGTGCGCCGCCACCGCCCGGCTACTAAAAAACGTTTTTAAGGACTGAAGGATAAAAGATGTTTAATAACTTCTCTGGAGCCCTTGAACACATTCTCCGGGAGTGGGGGTGGGGGTGGGGGTGGGAGTGAGGGTGAGCTGGGAAGGCCTCCTTCCTTCCCCGTCCATCAGAATCTTCACTGTTCCTCCGCCTGAGTCAACTGGACCCGGGCCAGCCTGGCACCCTGCGCTCCTCCTATGGCTTGACTGTAACAGGCTAACCAAGCACAAGGGGCCACTTCTCTTGCTCACCTGCCGTCGAGACCTTCAAGTCTTTCTTCGCCCCTCCCTTCCCGGCTCCAGCCCGGGTGTTGTGCAAGAGTCAGAGGAATTTGTGATAATGGAGCCGCATGCCCAGGCTCAACCCAGGCCCAAGGAACTTGACCTGGAGCAGGAGGTTAAGCAAGAACACTCCTCCCTCCCGGGCCAAAAGGGTGGCCGGCAGCCACAAGGAAACTCCTAGTCCTTCTGACGGCTGCCAAGGAGGGGGAGGCCTGCCTTCTTATTTATAGCATTGCGATTGCAGGGGGTGGGAAGGAGGGGAGGGGGGTAGCTCCGATCCCTCTTGAGCTTGGCGCATGATTCATTTTCCCTCGGGAGCTGCGGGCCGAGGCAGGGCGTGCGCTCAGGCAGCCTCCGGCCAGCCGCTCGCTCCGGCCGGCTCGTTTATTTATGGTGCTTTATCAGAGGCTGTGCACCGCGGCGATAAAGTTTATGAAAAGAGGCGGCGTCTCCGGCGGCGGGCTGGGCCCGGGCGCTCCTTTCCCACACTGATTAGGATCAGCCGGGACTTTGGAAGCGGCAGTTAAGGATCAGGGTGCCGGGAGCTGGCTCGCCTTCCTGCCGCACCCAGCCTGGCCGGCTGCTGGCCCTCGTGGGTGGGAGGTCCGCGCTGTGACCCGGCACGGGGCGGGTGCAGGGCAGCCTGGAAAATCCAGCGCCCAGATCCCAGCTGAAGCCGTGGAAAGGGGCCCAGGAACCATTTCTCTTCTGAATGTGGAAACTCCGATTCTGTGGGGGTTTCTTCTTCTTCTTTTGCTTTGCCAGCCCTTCCGGAAGATTCGAGTCTCTGCAGTGAGAATACCTTTAATCGCTTGCAGAGATAAATTCAGGATTACTAGCTCCGGTCTGGGGCCTCTCAGAGTCACAAAGGATGGATTACAGAGTAACCCCAGCCTAGAGTTATAAGGCTCCAAAGCAGGCACCCAGCCTGGCGCTGGCCTCGGTCTTACTGACTTCCTTAATTTGTGGTGACCTCAGGGAGGTGACACTCCTAGCCAGAACATTTCACGGAGTGATATAAAATGACTCAGAAAGGCAGTGGCTGAACTTCAGTTGGACCTTAGAGGCAGAAAGTGCGACTCGGTGGTTAGAGTCCTGGCTCAGGGTTTGATTCCCCAGTACTACACACACACACACACACACACACACACACACACGAGAACGGTGAGCAGGATGATTATCCTGCCTGAGAAGGTCACAGAGGTGTTATGGACTTGAAAACGGGGGTCATATGTCTTCATTGTCAGTCTGAGCGACAATGTTTATAATCACCTAGGAGCTAAGATGGCTGGGGCTTGCGAGGAGGCTTAACTAAGGAGGGAAGACTGACCCTGAGTGTGAGCGACAGCCTCCTATGGTCTGGGGCCTGGACTGAAGAGGAAGCAAGCTAAACCCCAGCGTTCATCTTTGTTTCTGAACTGGGATGTCAGGTGACCCTCAGGCTCATTGACATGACTTCCATGTTCTGAGGACATTCTTTCAAAGCTTGAACCAGTGTGAACCTTGCTTCCTCTTTCTGTTGTTGTTGTTGTTGTTGTTGGAGGTGGTGGTGGTGGTGGTGGTGGTGGTGGTGTTTGGGACAGGGTTTCTCTGTGTAGCCCTGGCTGTCCTGGAACTCACTGTAGACCAGGCTGGCCTCAAACTCAGAAATCCACCTGCCTCAGCCTCCCAAGTGCTGGGATTCAAGGCGTGCACCACCACCGCCCTTCCTTAGACTGCCTTTGCTAGGTATTGCATCATGGCAAAGAGAAGTGTAACGTAAGTGGATGCTCGCCAGACATGGTGGTGGGAGGGCAGGCGTTTCGGATAGAGCAAGCCCTTCATAAAACTGACTCTCGGGAGCGAGCTGTGTTCACTTTCTGCTTCTCCATGGAGTGGGAGGGCAGAAGGCCCGAGGCTCTGAATTCTGTGACGACAGGGTTGCCTTCCCAGACTACTTCCTTGATCTAGAACCTTCTGCTTGCAGCTACTGAAATCCCACTCCCTCAGAAGTCTAACAACCACCTGATCTCTCCTTCCGATCCCTCCCAGACTCGGTCTCTATCTCCCTAAAATCAATCTTTCTTCTTGCCTCCCTCATACCAAACCTGCCTCTCTGCCTCGGAGCCCTCCACGTGGCTGTGTTACTAGACCTCCCTGGTAAAGTTCTCCCCTTCAGGCTTGCAGTGACCCAGGCCAGGCTCCCTATTGTACACACAAGCGGTGTTTGGTAACCATGGTTGGTGACTACATAGGAATGTGTGTGTGTGTGGGGGGGTCTCATCTCACAGGTGTCTTATTTATCCCTTTGTGGATTTCAAGACCAGGCAGGCTAAAAATTGTCATTTGTGTCCCAACCAGGGAAGGCCTAGACCACTCTGCTGAGAGAATACAAAGACTAGAACAGGCCTAGCAAACAGGCTGGCTGAGCCTAGGTAACCCAAGCTGCTAGTCCTTAAAATCACCCCCCCTCCCCTCAGACAAGAAACAGGATTAGTCTCAGGGCCTGGACCTAGAGACGAGTCAACAAACGGAAGCCACTCACGTTGCCCTAGTTATGGGGGAGAGCACTGTGAGGACGGCGAGCCAGGCCAGGCATTGCACAATCCGCTTTGAGAGCAGCATGGAGCCAGGGCACGCTGGACATTTGACCCTACGGGGCACAGCACCAGCAGAAGGCACTTTCTAGGCCCATCGCTTAGGGGGGCAGGGTTGTGTGTTGTCCTTTGTTTTGTTTTGTTTAAAAACTAGAATTTTTTTTGAAGATTAATCGGAAGAGTAATATATAAATATGCTTTCAAAAGTAGAGTTAGGGGCTGGAGAGGTGGCTCAGCAGTTAAGAGCACTGGCTGCTGTTCTTCCAGAGGACGGGGGATTAATTCTTAGCGCTCACATGGTGGCTCGTAATTGCTTGTAACTCCAGTTTCAGGGTGTCTTGATGCCTTCTTTTGATTCCTGTAAATATCAGGCATGAATAAGGTGCACAGACATACATGTAGACAAAAGATTCATAAAATAAAAGGGGGAGTCAGTTTTTGATTTAATAGGAGTCAAACTCAAAACAAAATAAAGTAATTCAGTACTTGGGAGGCAGAGGCAGGCCTCGTGATCCCTGAGTTCAAGGACAGCTTGATTGCTCTAGGTAGCAAGTTCTCGGTCAGCCAGGACTAGAGACCCTGTCTCAAACAATGAGCCAAAGCGGTCATACAAAGAAAATTCTATGCCCAGTTACATACTACTTACTTAATTCTCTTCCTCCAAGGTACAAGGTCTCATCATTGAGAACCTCTTCAGGGTTTGAAATGAAGCTTAGTTGGAAGGCAAGCCTAGCCTATGTGAGTTTATCTGGAGATGAGGATTACAGTTCATTGGTTTCGAGACTCGTAGATCCAGTCTTTCGTGTTCTGAAGGATGTTAGGTACTAAGACGGCATGGATTACTGTTCTCTGGACCGCCTCTTTACTACATAGACATGGCAGGCATGAAGCAAGGGCAGTTGAAGAGAGATCCAAGGGGAAGTCACAGTCGGCCACAGCTTGGATAGATACTGTTAAGCCATGTCACTAAGTGTCAGCAGACTGTCAGGGTGACTTGCAGGGCAATAACTGATGGAGACACAGCAATTATTGGGGTGGGTCGGTGCTCACCGAAGTGTTTATAAATGTTCTGTGGTTGCTCTGCTATGTTACATTTGGGGGAGGAGTCATAGAGAGGCGCAGCAGAACGAAGGGGTCCTCATCCAAGATCACTAGAGGCCACTCTGTCCAGCCTCTGTGCAACCGGCATCATTCAGTCTAGAGAAGGAAAGGCTACAAAGAGGTTTAATGTTGACGTCCAGACCAAAGTAAGCTCACTTTTCATAGGTTCTAAAGTACCTAAGACTTTCCAGGGGTACTGTACCTCATGGCCTCCTTAAAGGAAAGGCTTGTAGGCCCAAGTACTCCTGAGGTTGGGTCCTACGGGGCTGTCCAGCCACTTGAGACCCTTTCTTTTTTTTCCTCCCTTGTGATGGCCCAGTATCAGAACTCCAAGCTCAGTATCAGAACTCCAAGCTCTGTGCTCTGCTTCCCACAGGATCTCACTAAGTAGTCGTTCCAATTCTTTCTCAGGGTCTCACTGCCCGCAATGGGACTCGGGTAGAAGTCCAAAGCTTGTGTGACGAAAGGATGCTGAAATCAGTTGTGCTTCCCCAGCGTCTAAGACGGTCTTCCTGGATTAACTGGGGCTCTGTCTCCTGTCCCACAACACAGGCTACTTCCCAGGAGACGAGGGCCTCTCACACAGCTGTCAGACATGCTCAGACATGTCAGGACCCAGCTCAAGTTCAGCCTCGACTCTGGATTTACCCTAATAATAACCAGCAAGTGTTCAGACGTTTTTTTTTTGACAAAAAGATTTTAATGAATTGTTCTACAACGAAGGCCAAACAGGAGGCTCTGGGCACAGACTGAGACAGGGAAGGATATTTGTGAGTGAAAAATACTTTCTCTTTTCCCTCTATCCATCCTTCTTTCCTTCCTTCCTTCCTTCCTTCCTTCCTTCCTTCCTTCCTTCCTTCCTTCCTTCCTTCCTTCCTTTTCTTTCTTTTTAGTAGTTCTAGGGATTAAGTGAACCTCAGGTCCCATGTCTGCTTGTTTCTGATCTCTGTTCCTAGGGCATCTTCTCCTCCCGCCCCACCCCCCTCCACCCCCACCCCTAGCCCCCCACCCCCACCCACCCACCCCCGCTTTGTTTTTGACACCAGTTCCCACTGACTTGCCCAGGTTGGCTTTGAACTCATTCCCTCACTCCGTAGCCCAGCCAGAACAGCCAAAGCATTTCATAAGGCAAGTTATGAGTGCCTCCTCGGGTGAAGTCTAGCATTTTCTTGCTATCAGAGTGAGTTCAGCCTTAGGGGCTCCTGGAGTGAACTGAGGTACTCCCGTTTTAAAATAGAACATGCCTGGCCCTTTCCTTAATTCAAGCCACACGAGTGTTCTGTGGAGGGTTTTTTTTTTTCCACACACATTTTTTTCTTATGTCTTAAACCTTTACACCTGCAGGCAACAAAACTAATGAACAAGCAGTAAACAGATATGAACGAGGAAGGCTGGAAATTACGTTGGCTTGATGCTCTCTTTTAAAAGAACATGTGTTTGAGGTTTTATGTGGCCGACCCACAAGGCAGACATCTTTTCTGTTCATAGTAGGGAGAGAAACGGATCACTGTTCTCAGGTGTTCTTTGTGATTTGGAAAGCATGATGACTTTTATTTCTTTGTCACCTGAACGCACACATGAATGCTGTATTGTAGGCTAGGAGTCGGGGACTGGCTTCCTCCCCTCCCCTCCTAACTCTTCTGTTTGCATTATGGCCTGGACTGACTCTCCACCTCTGCCAGGCTAAAGATAACTTCTCCATTGGGGATACTATCCACAGGCTAAATTTATTCTCAGGGGTGAGTTGGGGCTACCGTGACCTGTGACTCTGGGCAAGCACTAGGGGCATTCGGGCTCTAAGGCAATCCGAGAGGTCGAATGGAAAGAGAAGAGGGGATGAAAGATCCAGAGAGGGATTATTGAGAAGGTGCCAAAAAAGACTTCAGAGAAAGAGGGACACGCCCGTGGCACACTGTGATTCGAGAAT
>OZ030018.1:74093493-74178493 GCA_964023405.1 Apodemus agrarius
TTGCTGTTACAAAGTTCACTGACAGCCAAATGCATTTATTTTTGTATCATGATCTTTTATTCTTTCTTTTTTTATAGATTTCCTCCTTTCATCCTCTGAGCATCTGAAATGGAGGAGCATATTTATTTTAAATTCTCTTTCTTATCTCTTCCCTTTCCTGTAGTCATGATCAAATGAATTTTTCTACTTGATAAGCCTGTTGCTAGTTACTTGTTACATCTCTAAGCACAAAATCCATGGTCAAATTTTAGAAAGTCTTGCAAATTTTAAATAGTGAGATTTTATCTCTGAAAGTAATTATGTAGTTGCCTGTCTTGGTACCTATGGGATAGGCCAGTCCAATTTTTCTCACCAATTTTCTAATCATTTCTCTGTTAAATATTTATATTAATGAAAAGGGCTCTGTGGATACAGGCATTTTCAGTGTGGTAGTGAAACCATTTTTTTGCTTGTAACTTTTTGCATGCCAATGATCTTGATTGCCATTGGTTAGTAAACAGAAAAATAGAAAATTATTACCCTCACATATGTAAAGCAGCACTGATTTTGGCTTCTGACTTATACTGAACTTGTGTCTATCACATGTTTAAATAAACCTCTGCATAATTTCTGCAAACACCACATTTTTTAGAGCAAACTCTAGTAATGGACGATGCTATATTCTCCCAGAGGCAATGTGGCTTCAACTCATTGCCTTGAGACAATTTTTCCTTTCTTTCACAAGAATGTTTCTTTTTTTTGTTTCATATCTTCATAGACTCTTTTCATCCATTTCAAATACATGATACAGAAGTGATTTTTGTTCATTATAACAGGCAAAATTTCTTCTTTATTAGCTCTTCCATTTTGCCCAAATGTCTATCTCTTGTTTTCCCAGTTGCCCCTCCCCCTTCTTCAATGCTTTCTTTGCTTTCATCCTATAAAGCACTTTGCTTTTTTCAGTATTTCCCTACTTGATTTCCAGAGGAAAAGTATCTGACTGCCCTATCTAACACCATCATCCTGTGAGCAGATGTTTCATGTTAAACCCCATCAGACAATAACAGCTAACTTAGTAATCGGCTTTCTTGGCTGTGAAAACTTAGTGGTTATACTCAAAATCACCTTCCCTTGATAGATTATGTTGGAATTAGAAAATGTGTTATTGTAGCACCACTATTAACATATACAATGTGATTTCTAATGTGTTGTTTGAATTAATAAAATAAGGATTTGTACTGGGCCATTTTTGTCAGTGACCAAAGAAAGGTCATCTCAACTAAGGAAAGCATCTCCATCATATTGACCTGTAATCAGTCCCTGGGTATTTTGTTGATTAGTGATTGATGTCAAAGGACAATATCCAATGCAGAAGATATCATGTAAGGCAGATAGTCTTGAACTGAATAAGAAAGAAGGCTGAGCAAGTCACTGGATCAAGTCAGTAAGCAACACTCCCCTGAGGTCCCTGCCTCTGCTCACATTTGAGTCCCTGCACAACTTCTCTCAAGGATTGACTATGATTGGGATGTTAGCCAAATAATCCCTTTCTTTCCCAATTTGCTTTTGGTCATGGTGTTTATAAAAGCAGTAGAAAGCAAACTGGAACAGTATCAGCCTGGATGTCACCTAAAAAATAACAGTTTGATTTACACAACGGATCTGTAAAAGTATTTGCTGAAAGACTAAATCCATAGATGAATAAATAACCCGTGTTTTATATAGCCATTTCATTTTATTGGGATAAACTTTCCATATATACCTCAGCTTTCCAACTATAAAGCAGAGACAATAGTATTGGCTCTGCTTACTTCACAGGCTGTTATAAAAATGGAGGCAAAAAGAGACATAACATGTGGAAATATTGTGAAACTGGAGAATGGTATGTGAATGTGATTTATTGCTATTGCCATAACAGCAAGCAAAAACGATATTTTATCTCACAAGACTATTTAGGCAGTCTTATTATGATAGCCTGTAATGGTGAAATAGTAAGGCTTAGGAATGATGAAGCCAATCCTGATAACATCACAATATGTCATCATTGCCAAAATGTAGACAACTACATAAGAACCTATTTGGTTTGCAAGGTTATGAGACAGATTGATTTGTGGGGAGAATTTAGACATTGGATGGAGATTTATCTAGTTTCTAATGGATTTTTGCTCTTTGAATAAGTTAGGTATTTTTCTAATTCTACTTTTCCATGCTTATGAAGGAAGACAGCTCTCTGGCTTCATGCTATCACAAGATGACTAATGGCTTATAGTATACTATACAGGAGTATAGTAGATCTGAGTACTTTTTATCTTCCTCTCTTCAGCCAGTTCCTACAGCCACTCCACACACAATTCTTTCCAGGAAGTTTCAATGTAAGGAAGATAGAAAGGAACTATGTAGTTGGAAGAGAATATTTATTTTGAAAGAAAGGCTGTCTTTAAATATAATTAACGAACTAGAAGGATGGCTCCGTGGTTAAGAGCACCTGATGCTCTTACAAAGGACCAGATTCAGTTACTAGCATACACATAGTGGCTGACAACTGTCTGTAACACCTGTTCCTGGGTATCTGACACACTCTTTTGACATCTGTAGCCATCTCTTATGTAGATAACGAACATCTATGCATGCATTATGCATACTCATATGCGTTTGAGAGTCATGTTTGGTAGATGAGCACAGCTTTCACCCCTTACTGAAGAAACATCACTTTATAGCAAGCAAAGACCATCACAGAAAACCATAACTGGATACCATGTAGAGATCAGTGGCTTGTAGAGAGCTCATCCCAGATGAAGAATACAATGCACATCACATCTTCTGTATGTATGGCTCAATGATGATTGCAAAAGAAGGGAAGGAAAGATAGAAAGATCCAGAAAAGAACTTCTAGTCTAAAGCAGTCTATCCTAGAAATAGCTGCAGAAACAAGACTGAAACAATGACAATATTAATAGATATGCTAACGTGAAAAGGTGAAATCTCACTCTTAAACCAAGAGTAGCAAGAAACAAATAATTTCCTAGAGATGGAGGATTAGCCTCTCTAAGGAATCAGGCCTTTCAATGCTGAAAGCATATACATACAAATAAGCAACAAATATGGACTCAGCAGGTTCTATTTATATTTGTGTATTTTTATATATTCACACACACACACACACACACACACACACACACATTGCAAAACCAGAAGAAAAAGAGGCTATTTATTTGAGACTTATGGGTACATTAGATAAGTTGGAGGGGAGATTTGGGAAGTGCTAGAGGAAGAAAAGGGCCAGGGGAAAATATTGTAATGATATTTGAATTTAAAATGTATTAAAACATACACATATGAAGTAAAATTTAAAAAGAATCACTAATTACTGCAGTTTTTAGACACTTTTCATGATGTTCTGATCTATGTAAGCAATCATGCATGCTCTTAGGGGCAGGCAACTACCAACCTGGAACTGGACTTGTTGCTAATCACTATGACCTGGTTCCTACAGTTATGCTGAAAAAAAATCTAGCCTAGTTTTGCTGGATCAAGGGGTGTACGACAATAAAATGATGTCACCTGTTATAGAGATGCTGTAGATATGACTCTGTCACTTTCCACAAGTGGAGGCAGCCTGCATTTCTCTTCTTTCTTCTCTAGTAATTCTTCAAAAGATAATGTCTCCCCAAATCAGCTAGTAGAACATGCCTTTGATCTATTTTTCAAAGTTTCAAAGTATATTCAAAATGCACTCAGAGAAGTGTTCATTGTGCCTTTTTGTAACCTTTCATTGATCTAGTCTGGGTTGTTTTTGAATTAATAATTGTTAATTAATTAATTGAATCATAGTTTTGAATAAAAGCTTGAAATTCCTGAAAGTAATATGCTGGAAATTCTTCCTCCAGGCATGTGGCTTGATGAAATGCAATAAGAAGCATATGTCCTTTGACATTTTTTGATTTTAAACTTTGCTCTGTTTCTTTCAAGGGCAGGTTTTGTTTTAAGACTATGTGACTTGTGTTTAATATGGGTCCCGTCATAATTGAATGAATCTTTAATTGTAGACTTTGCATGGCTTTGAAAAGAAAGAATCATTTCCCTTTAATTATCTTTGGTTAATTATCTCTACATTAATGACCTGACTGCTGTTATCCATCACATAAAGAGAAGGCTAGAGCCGAGGAGCACACCCCTAGACAAGGTCTTTTCTTCCCACTGTCAAAGACACTTAATGTTCCTATAAATGGGTCCTACAAGGTCAAAAACTCTCCATATCTGGGGTTTTGATTAATTGACTCACGACTTCTGATTCATAATAAATCAAAATTATTATGTTAATCATGGCCAACTATTTATGAACACAAGATAACCATCCTGATTGCTTTAAGAAAAATGAAAAATTTACTGATATATATGTTTTACACGTACAAAGTCAAAAGTTGCGTTACATAGTGTTTAACTAAGGGGCTCGACAACATATTTTAGGCCATCTTCTTCATATTTTGTTTTCCCCTGGCTTAATTTAGATGATACCCTGCTGCATAGTGAAGAATGACTTGGCAGAGTTTATTTTCCCAGAAACCTCATGAAAATATAGTTTCTCTCCATACTTGAAAGATTAAACCTTGTAGAATTTCTTTGAATTAGTTGGGATGACTTTCCTACTGTGAACTTATTACCATGGCCAGGAATAGCCCACTTACAGAATGAAGTTAAGCCTGTTGTTTTCTGAGAAGACCTGGGATTCCATAAAATTAGACTGTTATTTTGAAACAGAGGAATGGGCATTGAGTTATACAATTCTGTTGTCAGGTTGTGTCAAGAATATGATGATTTTGTTTACCAACAATTGCTCATATGTAAATATATATCAAATGTCATATATAAGGTTTATATGGCAATCAAGCAGTGAGAATTAAAGGCAAAGGGTACCTCAATACTTAGATATGTCTAGAGCTCTAGTTACTTGGAGAAGTAAAACATATTTGTGCTTAAGTTTTATTGACTCATTATGCAGGATCAGCCCTGCATGGTTAGGACACTCAAGCATCTAGGAATCTCAAGGTAAACACTTAAACATATTATATACATGCTCAAAGTTTGTGGGGAATAGAATTTTGCCTTTCAATAAGAAGAAGAGCTTGATTTTTATACCAAAATGGTAAGTATTTTCTATGTGTGACATTGGATGGTACAGAGGCCTTCACAAGCTGCATCAGTTATGATGTAGGGACTATTTATACAACTATATGGTGTAAAACCTATTGCAAGGGACTGTGGACCATGAAAATCAATCACTCAGCACAGGTGAGGAAGCAGAGTCTCACTCTTACCTCACTCACTAGCATCTGTCACCTCATGGGTAGGCTCAGAACTGCACCTGGCACTCCCATGCTTCTGTTCTCTCTATTGCAGATGCACAGCCTCATTGTGCCTTTTCACTTCGAGAATATTGTAACTAATCCCATAATCCCAGCATGCTATGTCCTTATTTCATTAACTATGATAAAAAGGTAGATGTTTTGCACTCATCCCTTAAATACTAAAATCTGTTCCTTACATGACTCTTTACTTCTTTCACCATGATCCAATCTCTAACCATATTTCTGCTGGCATCAAAGAAACTAATTTCATTAGTAGTCACTCATGAAACCAAGCCTACAATAACTAGCACTATAATTCACACATGTTCTGGATTTTGTTTTTTCCAACCTTACTTCCAATCTATGCAACTCCAACATTTAATTTTTCTTAACGTGATCATTGACTTATTGTTCTTACAGCAGGTCTCAATTCCTAAACCCATGCACTAGTTTTAACATTTATGAGATTTAAATCTGATAGCCAAAGAATGCAATCAAAATTTGGCATGCATTCTCAGTCTCTACTTAGTAACCCATTCTTCATCTTCTTACCTTTTGTACATGTACAACCCACATGATGAGGCAAACTAATATGTTGACTGCTTTTATAAATCCCATAACTAAAATTCCCATGTAGACTGCTATTGCTCTTTCCAAATCTTGCCATATAGCAACTCATCAACTCTCTTACCTTTCAAATGTGGTTCTTCTCTCTAGAGTCTCACAACTGTCAAACATCATCTCACTTCTGCCTCCCACTCAAGACTGATTCTTCTGTTTTGAAATTTTGAGATCAACAGAAAACAGAACAAAAACAGAAGAGTTTGCCCTCAAGTTCTTAGCATAGTATCTACACACCTTCTACCATGACTCTCACTTCTTTCAACTGTGTGGTATTGACCAACACTTTCTGAAATTGTACATGGGATTCCACTCACTCTGGATTATTTTTTCTTTTTTTATTGGATATACTCTATATTTACAATTCATTACCCTTTTTCTGGTTCCCCACCCCCCAAAGGTCCCACATGCCCTTTTCCCTCCCCCTGCTCCCTCCTCCATCCCTTCCCTCTTCCCCGTTCTTGTATTCACCTACACTGATGCTTTGATCCTTTCCAGCACCAGTATCCACTCCTTTCTTCTTGTCAGATATCATTTGGTAGGTGCATTGTGTCTTTGGTGTTCCAAGATTCTAGGCTAATATCCACTTATCAGTGACTGCATACCATGGGTATTCTTTTGAGACTGGGTTACCTCACTTAGTATGATGTTCTCCAGCTCCATCCATTTCTCTAAGAATTTCATGAATTCATTGTTTCTAATGGCTGAATAGTACTCTATTGTGTATATATACCACATTTTTTGTATCCATTCCTCTGTTGAGGGACATCTGGGTTCTTTCCAGCTTCTGGCTATTGTAAATAAGGCTGCTATGAACATAGTGGAGCATGTATCCTTATTGCATGCTGGGGAATCTTCTGGGTATATGCCCAGGAGTGGTATGGCTGGGTCCTCCAGAAGTATCATGTCCAGTTTTCTGAGGAACCGCCAGACTGATTTCCAGAGTGGTTGTACCAGCTTGCAGTCCCACCAGCAGTGGAGGAGTGTTCCTCTTTCTCTACATTCTCTCCAACACATGATGTCTTCTGAGTTTTTGATCTTAGCCATTCTGACTGGTGTGAGGTGATATCTCAGGGTTGTTTTGATTTGCATTTCTCTAATGGCTAATGATGTTGAACATTTTTTAAGGTGTTTCTCAACCATCCGAATTTCTTCAGGTAAAAGGTCTTTGTTTAGCTCTCTACCCCACTTTTGGATAGGGTTATTTGGTTTTCTGGGATCTAACTTCTTGAGTTCTTTGTATATATTGGATATTAGCCCTCTGTTGGATGTGGGGTTGGTGAAGATCTTTTCCCAATTTATTGGTTGCCGACTTGTCCTTTTGACAGTGTCTTTTGCCTGACAGAAACTTTGTAGTTTTATGAGGTCACATTTGTCTATTCTTGCTCTTAGAGCATAAGCATTTGGTGTTCTGTTCAGGAACTTTCCCCCTGAGCCAATGTCCTCAAGGGTCTTCCCCAGTTTCTTTTCTATTAGTGTTAGTGTGTCTGGTTTTATGTGGAGGTCCTTCATCCACTTGGAGTTGAGCTTAGTGCAAGGAGATAAGAGTGGCACCCAGGAGGAGTAGAAGACAGGAAATCATCAAACTCAGGGCTGAAATCAATCAAGTTGAAACAAAGAGAACCATACAAAAATCAACAAAACCAGGACCTGGTTATTTGAGAAAATCAACAAGATAGATAAACCCCTAGCCAGACTTACCAAAGGGCACAGAGACAGTATTCAAATTAACAAAATTAGAAATGAAAAGGGAGATATAACAACATAAACTGAGGAAATTCAAAAAATCATCAGATCCTACTACAAAAGCCTATACTCAAAACAACTGGAGAATCTGGAGGAAATGGACAATTTCCTAGATAGATACCAAATTCCAAAATTAAATCAGGATCAAATAGATCATCTAAACAGACTCATAACCCCCAAAGAAATAGAAGGGGTCATAGAAAGTCTTCCACCCAAAAAAAAAAGCACAGGACCAGATGGTTTTAGTGCAGAATTCTATCAGACCTTCAAAGAAGTCCTGATACTGATACTCTTCAAACTATTCTACAAAATAGAAACAGAAGGAACACTACCCAACTCATCTATGAAGCCACAATTACGCTGATACCAAAACCACACAAAGATCCAACTAAGAAAGAGAACTACAGGCCAATTTCTCTTATGAATATCGATGCAAAAATACTAAATAAAATACTTGCCAACCGAATCCAAGAACACATCAAAATGATCATTCACCATGATCAAGTTGGCTTCATCCCAGGGATGCAGGGATGGTTGAATATACGGAAATCCATCAAAGTAATCCACTACATAAACAAACTCTTAGAAAAAAACCACATGGTCATCTCATTGGATGCTGAAAAAGCATTTGACAAAATTCAGCATCCTTTCATGCTAAAAGTCTTGGAAAGAACAGGAATTCAAGGCCCATATAAAAACATAGTAAAATCAATTTACAGCAGACCAATAGCCAACATCAAGGTACATGGAGAGAAAGTTGAAGCAATCCCACTAAAATCAGGGAATAGACAAGGCTGCCCCCTCTCACCATATCTCTTCAATATAGTACTTGAGGTACTAGCTAGAGCAATTCAACAACACAAAGTAGTCAAAGGGATACAAATCGGAAAGGAAGAAGTCAAACTATCACTATTCGCAGATGATATGATAGTATACATAAGTGACCCAAAAAACTCCACCAGAGAACTCCTGCAACTGATAAACAACTTCAGCAAAGTAGCTGGCTATAAAATCAACTCAAGCAAATCAGTAGCCTTTCTATACGCAAAGGATAAGTAGGCCGAGAAAGAAATTAGGGAAATGACACCCTTCACAATAGCCACAAACAATATAAAGTATCTTGGTGTGACTCTAACAAAACAAGTGAAAGATTTATATGACAAAAACTTCAGGTCTCTTAAGAAGGAAATTGAAGACATCAGAAAATGGAAAAAATCTTCCATGCTCGTGGGTTGGCCGGTTTAATATAGTTAAAATGGCAATCTTGCCAAAAGCAATATACAGATTCAACACAATCCCCATCAAAATCCCAACTCAGTTCTTTATAGAGTTAGAAAGAGAAATTCTCAAATTCATCTGGAATAACAAAAAAAAAAAAAACCAGGATAGCTAAAACTATCATCAACAGTAAAAGAACTTCTGGGGGAATCAATATTCCGGACCTCAAGCAATACTACAGAGCAGTAGTGTTAAAAACTGCATGGTATTGGTACAGTGACAGGGAGGCAGATCAATGGAATAGGATCGAAGACCCAGAATTGAACCCACACATCTATGGCCAATTGATCTTCGACAAAGGAGCTGAAAACATCCAGTGGATAAAAGACAGCCTTTTCAACAAGTCCTGGCTCAACTGGAGTTCAACATGCAGAAGAATGAGAATTGATTCACTCTGGATTATTTTTTCAACAGTTTTCTCTTGATCCTGCAGCTTAACTTTCACCCCTTTCTATCTGTCTTTCTATCTGCATGCAACCCTAAGGGGAAGCACATGAGTCTGGTAAATATTTTTGCATGAAATCTGAATCAGACTATGATTCAGAAGTGGAGTCTCCTTGTTCCCAGAGGGATGGAAAGCAGAAAAAAAATCCTTTTTGATAACCTTTTGCACCTCTAGCCACTTAATTTTTCTGGTTCCCCTTTTTCCTAGAGTACTTCAAATTTCTTGGAACCTCCTTCTCCTTCTCTACTTTCTTGAAATAGTCCCCTTGGGAATTTGCTCTCATCATTCCTCAGAGCTCTTCTTGTCAATTTTGCCTCTGGTTCCTAATGCTGAAACCAGTAGTCAAATCTCGGCAGAGAACTGACCTTGATCTAGACCTTGCCTCTGGCATATTTTTTTTGGCATATTTTTTATAGTTTACAATATTATAGAAATTTTATTCTACTGAGATAACACCAAAACCATTCATTCAAATACAGTTAGCACTTTAAGCCGTTTTCTATGTTGTTTCTCCATATTGATCATCCCTGTCACTTTGTTCATTTCCAGGCTCTGCATTCCCAGGCATCTTCTCCTTCTAGAATCTTGTAAGATTCTTCTCATTATCCTCCCCTCACGTAACTTTTATGCATTAGTACTAGCTCTTGGGCACTATGACTGATGGCTTTCTGATCATTTCTGATGAATTGAATATGACTTTATCCTTCTCCAACCTTTCTAATAAATGGCATGATTGCATCAGTAAGTTCACTCTTGGACACTACCATTTTAAGATCCAATGCATCTTAAACTAAAAGCAAACAAAAGCAAAAACAGTGACAAAACTCTGAACTCCTGATCTCTCTTTCCCCATCAAAAAGATAGTTATTTCTGTTTGCTCAGACCAAAGTATGATATCAGTCTGGAGCCTCTTCTGCTTTCTTGTTACTGATTGTATGTCAGAAGATCATGTCAGTTTGACATTCACAACTATAGTCTTCAGGCATATCTCACCACAGGGACATCTCAGTACGCCCCTGGTAGCATGTGATTCAGTTCTCTACTATCTCACGCCTTGTCTCAACTCCATTATCCTGCCTGTAACTTTGCTGTCCACAAAACACACAGAGCTATCTTACTAAGATACAAAGAACAACATATTCTTCTGCTTCAATCTAGCCAAGAGATCACCATCTCTCCAGATCCTTTCTGCTTCTCTGTGTTTATTCCATGAGATGCTGGACTATTATATAGGATTCCTTGGTCTCTAGATTGGTTTAGATTCATTAAGGAAAGACTTTATCCAGGAATTCATGAACAAAGGGAGAGTGGGGTCCAGAGAATCTCTTTGTTTCTATACTGTCAACAGGTGCTTGCAATGCCCCATACTGAAATCTACATCTTCTGCCTCACAGCTCTGTCTATTTTTCATTCAGCTCCTGTAACTACTGCTTCACATCTACACTCTAGGTCTGGGTTTGTGGCCCTTTTGCTGTTTCAAGTACTAGTTACTATAGTATGACGTACTAGTGTTCCTGTTTTCCCACATACCAGTAAATAGAACTTTAAATAGACTGTCCTTTCCCTCCCTTGTGCCTCCTCTCCCTCTATTCCTTCCTTTCTTCTTTTTCTCCATTAATTAACTTATTTATTCACTTTATATCACAGGCACCCCCAGCCCTCCCTCACATAGTTCCTCCCTCCTCCTTCTCCTCCTCCCCCCAATTCCCCTTCGCCTCTGAAAAGGAGGAGGCCTTTCCATGGATACCAACCTACAAGAGCATATCAAGTTACTGTAGAACTAGTCACATCCTCCCTCTCCCACTAAAGCTAGACAAGGTAACTTGGTTAGGGGGACAAGATCCATGGGCAGGAAACAGAGTCAGGGACATTCCATGCTCTAGTTGTTGGAGGACCTACATGAAGACCAAGCTGTACATCTGCTAAATGTGTGGGGGGTGCCTAGGTACAATCCTTTTGTGCTCTTTGGTTGGGGTTTCAGTTTCTAGGAGCCAGCAAGGGTCCAGGTTAGTTTACTCTGTTGATCTTCTTGTGGATATTTCTTGTTTTTCCTTTATTTTACTTTTTAAAGATAATATATGGCTATTTGAATATAAATGGCTCTGATAGACTCCATGCAAGTGGTACTATGAGGAGGTACAGCCATCTTGGAGTAGGGGTGGCCTTGTTAGAGGAAATATATCACTGGAAGTGGGCTTTGAGATTTCAGAAACTCACGTCAGGACCAGTATAACTGACTTGTCCTGCTGCCTGCCTATCCAGATAACAAATTCTCATTTACCTCTCCAATACCATGTCTTCCTGTGTGCTGCCATGCTTCCCACCATTACTATAATGACTAAACTCCTGACCTGTAAGTCAGACTCAGTTAAATGTTTTCCTTTATAAAAGTTGCTATGGTCAGAGTGTCTCTAACCAGCAGTAGAACTCTACATAGAACATAAAGTCTCACTATGTTCTTCTGAGTGGCCTGGAAATCACTATGTAAAATAGGCTAAAGCTCATATTCACAGAGCTCTCTGAAGTGACTAAAGGTGTACACCTCCAAACCTGCTCTGAACTAGCCTTAAATGTCCAGTTTCAGGATCTTTTGCATTTCCTTCTGCTGGGACTATGGATAATACCATTTTTATTTAATGAGGAACACAGAAAACACTATTACAATATCCCATAAAGAATTCATTAAGGTTATCTCTTCTCAGTATCTAAGCTTCCTGGCATCGTATTTTACTTCTCTATTGTATTCCTAACACCTTTGCTCTTTCTCTTGATGTCTTAGGGGTTTTAAACAATTAAATCTGTCCCATCTCCGATTTTAACCATATCTTCATTCAAAGGCTGTCTTTTTAGAGCCGTCATCCATAAACACTCTTCAAAATTACAAGTTCTATCCTATTACCTCATCTATATGGTTGATTCATTATCATTATGAATTATAATCATCATTCATCATCATTATTTGGTATGTTCTATATGATGATGACGTTTTACAAAAGTCATTGTATATGCTTGTATGTGTAGGATGTGTGTATTTGTATATTCATGTGTGTGAGTGTGAATGCACATGTATCTCAGGTGTCCATTTCATCCTTACCTTATTTGAGGCAGGCTCATTTGCCCTGGCCTATACTAGCTATCCCTTGGGCTTCTGGGTATGTTCCAATTTCTACCTCTCATCTTAGTTTTGGGATACTAGGAACAGAGACATATACTGTCACATCCAGCCCTACATGGCTTCTGGGGACTTTCCTGTGTAACAAACACTATGCAACTCTCCCTATTTTGTTTTGATTTTTTTAACACCTGCCACAAGAATGTAAGTTTATATAGAAGAAGGAACTTGTTCTGCTTTGTTCTTTCATGTTCTTGACTTTATAAGCAAGCGCCAAGAGCACAGAGTAGATGTCCAATTCATGACATTGAATGAATGAGGTAGTGTACATTCAGAAGAATACTATGTTCTATTAAATAGAAGAAAATAGTTTCTACTGGTAATGCCCAAATGGCATCTAAAAGTCACTTTGAAAATGGACATCTGAGATGAATATGTTTTCCCAGACCATAATAACAGCTTGAATATGCTCACCCTGATGCAAAATAATCTAATATTGAGTGTTGGGTATATATATGAACACAGAAGAAAATCCTTTTCTGACACTGGGCTGAGGCTAGGGAATGCAAAATCAAACAAACCAAAATGGATCAACTATTTAGTTGGAAGTTCCATGCTAGGATGCTCGTTTTGTGGTGGATTTATTGCAAAATTGGGGAAAAGTTACAAGGTTACTGAGGTAATACAAAAGCTCCTGCCCTCAGCACTGCCTGGGAGTATGGAGAACAGCTATAAGATGCACTATCTTGAAAGTTTTATACCCTTAGAGGACAATACAAGGTGTGTAGAACACATCTCTTCATTTTCTCCTGACCTACATCAACACAGTACTCTATTTCACTTTGCCATCACAATCTGGACTTAGAAGTAACAGACAGGTTTAATGATTATGGCTTCAAGTCATTAGCCTGAGAAGCTCTATGTACACTCTAGGTAGAAAAGTAGTTATCACAACTCAATGTACTGTCATTCTGAGCTATTTAATAGCAAGATCATAATCTGAACATCTGCTGATGAGCCTGATGCTGGGCTCTGCATCAGTTGTTACTGTAGATGAAAAGGAGCAGCTTGGCCATCCTAATGTGAGGAGGCACCCAGGCCAGGCAAAACGCAGCTGGTTATCTTTCCACTTTTGCTTGGCCATGGATCATCTGTCCTCAAGTTCCACTGAGGACTGAATTTACTGGTGCTGGATATGGTATAGGCAGCACCAGGATTCCAATATTGGAATTCATTTCACACCATGATGAACAAAAGCCCGAAGCAGTGCCTTTGATAGAGCACTGCATCGGTAATGAAAGGGAAGTGGCAAAAAGAAATAGGCAAGGTACTTTGATTTTTCTCTCAATGATAACTGTAATGGTATTTAATTCACACGCACATTAGTGGAAAAATTGTGTATGTTAGTCACTATGCTAAGTGCTCAAATTAGAAACCTAATAGAATTTCTTCTCAGTGAAACTAGGAGACAGTGGGCAAAGTAGGCACTGGGATGTTTATATTTCACTATCAGGTGTATTATGAATTATACATGTGTACGGAGTAACATCCTGCTTGCCTTGGAGAAAAATTCATAGATTTACTAGCCTTTGAACTGAACCTGTAGCATTCTAAGAGCCCTTGCATATGGAAGAAATAGAGTATACATTCCAAGCTTTTTGGTAGAAATGCAGATAGATATAACTATCATATGAAAGCATATGGCACGTTATAGAAATATGATCAATTGTGTTACATACTTTAAATTGTTGCCATTTTGAAGAGAATAGGAAAGAAGATTTTAAGTGACTTTTTCCCTGTAAGAGCGCCTATGCACATTTTTAGCCTATCTGGATTAGGATCACCATAATGTGTCTTGACACTTATGAAAAGTCTCTTTGCCAACTTTGCTCCTCTTCTCAGAGCATCATGATCAAATTACAGTTAGTATTTCTTCAAATCATCACAATAAAAGGCTTACAGATAGGATCTGAACCTAGAGTTCCTAATTCTGGGGATGCCGTTATTGATGCACTATGTGATTTTAAAACCACTTTCTGAAAGCTTGGGCCATGGCATGCACAGAGTTTAAAGCCCAGCAGAAGACTCACTGGAAATTCATATGGATAAGACAGAGTGAGCTGACACTGTCAAGGAAAGAAAGATATAGCATGTTTAAACAAATTTATAAACAAGAACCCTTAAACTATGAGATGTAAAATGACAAAAAATGTACAGATCTGGTTTTGATCTATAAGTAAACCTCACATAATGAAGAGCTTTTGCTTGGAGCTAGTGAAGTTTCAGGAGATGACAGACAACAGTTAGTTGCTCAGATTTGCACTGAGACGTGCATGCTATAGACAACAGGAATGCTGAATGTAATTCCCATTAGAAAAGAATCCTCACTCCTCTTAAATGTTTTCCCATATCACCACGTGTGAAGTTCTACTGATGGGAGGGGATTGAATTACTATAACGCAATAAACCAGAAGGATGGTATCCAACTAATTACTATTCTAACTTCGCTCATTTTGAGGACTCAGAACTCTAAGCTACAGAAAGAAGAAATGTCTTGGTTATTGATACATATCCATTCTATTTCAAAGTATAATGAAATTCTAAGTGTTGTGAAAGAAAGCAATTGCATGCCTTTCTTTTTCTTAGTGATTAATACCTTTGGAATTAATGCTCATTTTCAATAGCTCAATAAGTAAGCTTACAGTCAGTTATATTTTAGTCCTTGGATTCCAGGCCAAGAATTTGGCTTAGCAGCCCCATTCATATCATTCAGGCCTAGTTTCCACAGCTCATGTTTTCTATTTCTTAATTAGGAAAAAAGGAAGTAGCGGTTTGAGAGCATGCATGTGTGTGTGTGTGGTGTGTGTGTGTGTGTGTGTGTGTGTGTGTGTGTGTGTGTGTTTGTGTGTGTGTCTCTGTGTGTGTCTCTGTGTGTGTATGCACACACACATACACACGAAGATAGACAGAGACACATAAAGAGATACAAAGAGACATAGACAGACAGAAACACACATACACACACAAAGAAAGAGAGACAGAGACAGAGAGAGAGAGGGAGGGAGGGAAGGAGGGGAGGGAGAGAGAGAGAGAGAGAGAGGGAGAGAGAGAGCGAGAGAGAGAGGAAGACAGAGGAAGGCAGAGAGGAATAATGTAGGACAAAGAAACCTTGTTCCTGTTCTAGGCTCAACCACATCATTTAGGCTCTTTTGTAACACAGATAACAGTCACCAAATGAAATAAAGTCCCTTAGCAGACCAAGTCATGGAGGGCATGCTTGACTCTTCCTTGCTTGATATTCTTGATCACATATTCTATCAGAAGCCTGCTGATGTGTAATTAAGACATATAAGCATCCTTATTGTGGAAGTTTCTATGGGGTCATGCAAATGGCACAGCAGATTCCTTGTGATCTATATGACCATCTTTAAAAGTGGGTCCTTGAGCCCCACTTGAGACTCCAATAACCACAGATTTGGCAGAGAGTTTGTTTCTTCATCTGTGATGCTGAACAAGAATCAGAGAATCAAGGTTTTGCCACAATTCTGGCCCACAGAACTTTAATGTAATAAGAATTTATAGATTTAAGTTTCTATAGTGTAATTCCCATTATTAGGAAAAACAAAATAAAATTCTTGTCCTATTTCTTACTTTGTAGATACTACTTTTTTAGTCTTTAGAGCTTATAGTAATATGGAACTAGATTTTTCTATTCTGTTACATGAAAAATTACAGTTGGATGATGTGTTCTGGAAAGTACCCCCAGCATTCTTCATTTCCTTCAGGTTCCTACTATAATGAAACACTCATGGTGATGATGATGATGATTATGATGATGATGATGACGATGATGATGGTGAGGACAATGACAATGACAGTGATGATGATGGTAGTGGTGATGATGACAGTGACGATGCTGGTGACAATGTTGATGATGATGGGATGATGATAACGACGACAAAACAATACCACCACATGCGTAATTACAGATTTCAGAAGTTCACATTTATTGTATAATTTTACCCTTACAACAATTCAATGAGGTAGATATTATTTTCACTTAACATGAAGAAACTGAGAATTTAAGAGCAAACATGTGCTATTGAAATGCACATTCACTATAGTAACTGTTATCCCAAAACATGAGTCCTGACTCCAAAATAATATTGTATACACTATAAAGCTTACAATGGAAATGACAGTCTACCTTTGTTTCCTAAGCCCTGAAATCCATACAACATCTTACTCTAGTGTGTATCACCGAGGTGATTTCACACAGTTTTCCTTTTATCTTGTTGATTAGAAGTAGGGTAATAAGGCCTGATTGTCCTCGAGATCTTCTTAGACATCATTTAATACAATTTGCCAATAAGCAAGTAAATGCTTTAGGGGACTAATCATAGGAAAATAATAAACACTAAGACTCTTGTCTTCTTTGGCTATTCAAATCAGCAACTCTTTACTTTGGTAACTCTATGTTCTTTATTGTTATTTTCTCACAATCTCATAATCAATATGAAACAATATGAAAACCAAAAACTAGAAATGCTAAATTATTAAACAAATAATTCAGTTCCAGAATTTGGCAATGAATTTCAAGCTTTACACTTTAAGGAGGAAGAATACTATCCATGATATTAATATTTATTTTCATTTTCATTCCCTATGTACAAAGTATCGTTACTGAATTTTCATAGACTCCTGTTCAGAAATTATAAAGGTCCTTAAAGCAGTCATCTTTAACAAGATCAAAGATCTAAATCATTTGGGAGAGGATTGGTTGTCTGTGACACACCACAGTTAGGTACAATTGGTCTCAAAGACTAAATTCACTTCTGTCTCAGAACCACTTGTTCCTGTACCTAAAACAAGATAAGCCTGTTACCCAGCTATCACAATTTAAAATAAATCAATGAGTTAAATAAATGAAAATCAGGGGTTATTTTAATCCTGTTTTGAAGTGGGTGATTTCACTATTTATCTCAGGCTGGCCTACAGCTTAACTTACTCTGACACACAGAATGATCTAGTGTTGGAACTACAGGGATGCTCCACCACACACAGTTTAAAAATGCTTTTACCATATATTCATGAAGTATTCAAATTACCATTATCCAGGGAGAGAGAAGTACAGCTCATGATTTGCTGGCAGATATCGTTTGCAAACATCCACTTTTCTATCCATGCAAACTTTTCAGAAAGCCGTTCTCTGCATTTTCAAATTTTGAAATGATTGAAATATTCAAGGCAGAACTATGTGATCTATTCTTAGAAGGGTTTTGGATGGTGAGCAATTTCCTCAAGACACCAAGAAGCAAAGTCCTTCTTTGTTCATCACTGCAGCCTGTTCTCATGTCTCAAGACTCTGAAATATTCATCTTTGCCTAACCAAGAAGAGCTTTAAATTATTATCAAGTAATACTGTATACTTTAGAAAAAGCCATATAAAAGCTCAAATACTTAATGGCAATTGAACCCAATCAGAAAGAGAGAAATCACAAGGAGAGTCACAGACTTCACAACACCCACATGGGTACTGGTCTCCTTCTTCATCTGAGCTATTCTCTGCTTAAGTCTTCAGATAAATGGACCAATGGTGCTTCCTAACGACCATGTTACATGCTCTGCTGTGTTCAAAATGCCTTCAATTCTACTGAGGATCCCTGAATTTCTAAAATGAAATGGCTCATTTGCAGACAGTTTAAGCATCACATTCTTAGAGTACTTACTTAAGCTACTAAATAGGATGTAACCAAATATGGTACCTTTCAACTTTTTTCAATGAACTTAACAGGAACTGTAATTATAACACAGTCTGTCAACAACCTTCATTTAGGGAGCATTTATATGCAAGCTTTATTCTTTTCTGCATGGGGTTTCATCTTGATATCTTGGCACACTGAGGTTTGAGGTTTGAACATCAAAGTCTTTTGTCTATTTTATTATATGGAGTAATAGAAGATTGACAGTCCTCTCTAGCTTCATCATCTTACATAAATATCTCATTCTCATTTCATTTGAGAAGACTATGCCATATGCTCATAAAATTCAATGTCATCTTCCCTTCCCAGTGCTACTAGAATGTATTTTGTAGCCTTCTCTATGACTCCTGAACCCTGGAGATAGTTCAAGTTAATAAAATATCAGAGAAGGAAAATAAGGAGTGTAAATTTAAGTTGAAGTATAAAGACAACTACAAGCTACACATTTCACGTGGCAAGGACACAAAACTGCAAGCCCCTAAGCTGGACCCTTAGCATCAACAAAAATAAGATGTGTAATGGGAAGTTATTGAAGTATTAGGCCAGCGTAACTTATCTTACTCTAATACAGACAATGGCTGGAACACTCCCACCAAATTCCAAAGAGCAGTGTTAGATAGTTCATAGATTATAAATACATTCTACCAATCACTCTATTCAATTGTTTGCTTATGCTGAGACAATTCCAAGGGCCAAACAGGCCCTTCATTTTCAGCTATTGCCTGCAAACACTGTTAAAAGGATGATTTGTGGTCCTCCTTGGCTGGAGAAAATCAGAGCCTACAAGGGTAAAAGAGAGGTAAAAATTAATGGTTCTTAAACAATTTATGCATCAGAATCACCCAAGAAGTTTACATGGAGCTCTGCTCAGCCTTTATGAAGCTCATTTAGTTTATTGTAGTAACAGCAAGAAATGTGCATTTCCAGATGAGTACAAATGGCTGTGATATGAATGATTCAAGGAATTCAGCTTGTCAAGGTTAGGGCAAGTTCAATCTTTCCCCCTTACAATCTGAACAACCCTCTTGGAAATATGAAATGTGTTAAAGAATATTGTAGGTAGTAATTTTCCAAGTGTGACTCATGGGATACCTACCTTACTCAAATTATAAATGGCATACTCTAATAAGGCAAATTGCTGAACTGGAATCCCTAACTTCTGCAAGAACCACTGTACTGAAAGACCTGCATTCTTTTTTATTTATTTATTTTTTATTTTTATTTTTTGAACAGGGTTTCTTTGTATAGCCCCAGATATCCTGCATCTCACTCTGTAGACCAGGTTGGCCTCAAACTCAGAAATATGCCTGCCTCTGCCTCCCAAGTTCTGGCATTACAGGCGTGCGCCACCACTGCCTGGCTAGACCTCCATTCTTGTTTTCAGTGTAGAGGTGTCCTAAAAGGGACACTTAGATACATCAAAGGTTGCAACCATTATCACAGGGGTTATTTACCCTGTGAATATTTTAATGATTAATTGAAGTTATTTCTAAAATAGAATCTCAGTTTATCCAACCACTTTAAATCACCTATCTGGAAGTAAATATATCATAGATAGAGGTTCTAGTAGTTGTAAAATTCATAGTGCGTATCACAACTTCAAAAAATTACATTTTACTTTTAAGGTACTCAGTTAATACATTTTTGTATTTATTTATTTGAGAACGTTCAAATATGATGTGAGAATCTGGAGAAACTTTTTTAACAATTATAGCTTTTGAAGTTATATATAATATGTAAACAACTTGTATAAAATCATAATAAAAGGTTAGATGATCCACTAGACACTTGATATAACACGGCTCTGTGTATACAGCTTTCTTATGATGGCTAATCTTAGTTATTAACTTGAATTCATGCAACATTAACTAAAACCCAAGCACCTGGGCATACCACAGAGGGATTTTCACAATTAAATCATTCGAAGTAGAAATACCTACAAAAGGTCTGGGCCACACCTTTTGGTTGCAATCTACAAAAAAAGTATTTTGAAGAAGAAAGCTTTTGATTTTTGCCTGTTTGCCCACACTCCTACAGACAAATTCTTGTCTATTATGTATTGCTGAGGCATTTTCTCATTGGTAGAAGAACCTGTTTATTTAAGACATTAATAAAAAAGACTAGCAGCTCTTTAAGGATTTTCTAGAAATATATTGAGACTACTAAGACATCCAGTATTGTGGACTGAACACCTTCGACATTTTTAGACTTTCCACTGGGAGACTGTCATTGTTCGACTTCCTGGACTACACCCTATAAGCCACTTATAATAGAACCCTCCCCCACACATAAACTTCATTCCATCTGTTCTGTTTCCATGGAGATCTATAAGCTACCTGCTTCTTCTATTGTGATATACACGGTTGTGATAGATAGTTCCACTTACGACTTTTTTCTTTCACACGAATCCACCAGGGCTAGTTTCAGAGTTGGTACTGTAAAGTATGTAAAAAGCCTAAATTAGAGGCCTGAGTATATGGATAACAGGCTGAGCACCATTGGGAAAACCACTTACCCTGGATAATACTTTCTTGTTCTGTGTTGAATAAGGATATTTTATAGAAATAAAAGTGTTGCATATATATTAAGCTTATAGCATGTCATTTGTTGCTCAAAAACATCCAGTGAGATGAATAAGATTAGTTCCATTTTAGATAGCAGAACATCAGGCTCAGAAAGATCATACTCCAAGAGAAAAGAGAGAAGGAATGCTATATTTGACTTTAAATTCATGCTCCTAAATAGACAACATTTCTTCCATATTGGCATGTATATTTAACCGATAATTATGCCACTTCAGTGATAAGTAGTCATAGCCCATGAGAAACAAAATCTTATCATTTGCATTGTTGAAGTATATGACAATGAATATAGCTTTATTATGAGATGATGGTTAAGGAATAATCACATTAATTTCTGAGTCTTTCTTCATATGCTGAATAGATAGGTCATTATCTTTCAGACTCTTATATAGCCAAATGCTCCCAAATATGACTTTATGTTGCTAAACCTGTACTTAACATCTTCAAAGAAAACCTGTACTTAACATTTTCAAAGAAAATCAATATCAAAATTTATCTCTGAGAGTACCAAAATTACAGTTATTTAAGAGAACTTATATTTCATATTCATACCTCTTGCTTTAGATCTTTATTTTATTTTTATCTTCTAAGAAGCTGAGTTCAAATACTTTGTAGGACCCAGAGAAATTGATCTCACACCTACCAGGAACCTCTCTCCCTGATGCCTAGCTTTAATAGGGTCAGAAGGTGCTATTGCAGGCTGCTAGAGAGAAGAGACATCACAATTGTCTTACTCAGCACTGAACCCTGATGATACAATACCAGTCTCCCAGACAAGACATATCCACTGTTGAATAGAGGCATGGTTCGTATGGGACAACCAACTGTTTTCTTATTATATCTGAGGCCTATCAGATGACTGTTATTTAATACATTTCTAGTATTTAAAATATGGTCAAATCCCATGGCTGGGGAGATGCATTTATGGAACTTACCACTGTTACGTTTTTAAACAGTCAGGTTGTGAAACAAAGTATATATTTAAAACAATAGACCTGTGATTTTTTCAGCTTTGATCAGAAAAGCTCCTTTTTACAGCAGGATGGAGTCTGTGCAGATAGTCATAACTAGACAAATTGATAAGAATAAATGATTGAAAATACTCAACTCTAAATAGGGCACCTTTATCAATAGCTCTGCTGAAACTTAGGCATCACTATGGAAGAAAAAGCAGAATATATATATATATATATATATATATATATATATGTATATATATATATATATATATATATATATATTCACTGGAGCATGAGAGAGATTGCTGTGACATGCTTTGTTTTAGACTTGGCATGTCTACTAAACTTAAAACTCATAGCAGTTTTTATGAAAAAATCCAACTAAATTCTAGCTTCTAGCATGATGGTGGACAAGCTTTCTTTTGTTTACATTCCAAATGCTTTCCCCTTTCCCAGTTCCCCCTCACCATATGTCCCATAAGTCCTCTTCCCATTCCCCAATCACCCCCCACACCATTTCTCTGTTTTGATACTCTCCTACAAAACTGGATCCAGTCTTTTCAGGACCAGGGGTGGACAAGCTTTTTAACTCCCAGGATTTAGGCAGAATCATACTTATTTGGGACAGTGGCACTGGTGGCTTCTGTTCCAGTGGATGGCTCTACATTCATACATGCATTGGTAGCTGTACTTTGTGTGTGATGTATTTTTAAGACTTGAAGTTGGGACAGGGACTTGTTAGGATCAAGGAAGAGCTGGTTAAAGAAAATGGCTAGTGGTAGATAACTTTTATTGTATACATACATAAATTTCTCTTTTCTTTATCTACTAATACTTTAAATAATTATTTATTTTTATTTTGTGTGTATGTGTATACTGAGTGTATATATACATATATGTATGTATATATACATATGTGTGTGTGCATGTGTGTATGTATTTGTGTGTACAGCTTGTGTGTTGGAGTCCCCAGAAGTAAAAAGTAATTGGATTCTCTAGAAGGTTGTGAGCCGCAACCTTCTCTTTCCTCGTAGACTTTGAAGCCATGTATATTATCCACTCTCTGATGGCTAGCATGAAGCCTTTGAACATCTCTTCACAAAGTAATGCAATGCGACATGAGAACTCTGGGTTGAGCTGTGTCATTTCTGCTGAGCGTCACAGCTGGCTACATCGCCCATCATAAGGAATGTTTTAGACAGTAGGTGTTCTAGTTAAATAGATAAAATGAATGATTTTCACACGTGTTTTAACTCTGTACAACTCCTCTTTGGTCGAGAGGCTGGCTCTGGACCAAGCTTACTAGCAGTAGAGGCTGTTGTACTGAAGGTGATGCCTCCTGTCTAATGTAGTCTACTCCTGGTTTAGATCTGCTTCTGTTCAGAAACATTGGGTTTTGGCATCATAACTTTCTTATAATAAGCAGGCAACATATAGAGTTGGAAGAGGATACAGGATTCTCAGCTGACTCCTGGGCTGGAGGAGTCATAAGACCAACACTATTATGAAGGCCAGATGTCTTCAGCTTGGAGAAGGAATATACGTTTCCCATATACGCTCTCTTGAGTTGTTTTGAGGTCAGAGTTGCCCGACCCCAGTTTCAGCATATATTCTTTGGCTGAGTACTTTTGCCTGAGATTATATACCAGTGACCCTCAGAATGAATAGATCTCATATGTGAAGAGTTTTTTATGTTTGTTTTGATTCTTTGATTTTATTTTACAAGTTTAAGCCAGGATTTTAATTGAAAGCACACATTCCAATATTAATGTTTTGAAACTCATAAAAGACACTGAGCAATTTGTCATGCCGAGGCTAATCCAGTGGCAACAGCCAGAGGTGAGAAGGCACTCATGTGCTCTTTAGTCATCAGCAAGCTCTAGGGCTCCAGATAGGACCCTGACCTGAAGGCCTAGCGCCATGTATCTTTTATTGGCATGTGACTGTCCACTGAAAGGCCCCACTCGTCTGAAGCTGCCCTCTGTGTCGGGAGTTAAATGAAGTCCCTGGGTTTTAAACTTACATCTTCTCCCCTTTTCTTCCTTTCTCTTACCTTCTGGCCCTTGGAAGAAATTGAACTCAGCACCCATTTTCAGGATTGTGAAGGAAGGCAGTAGGCACCAAACTACCTGCAGCTCCTTGCCAGGACCCAATTCTTCTGCTCTCATTTGAACAAAACGAGATTCTTACTTAAGCTCAACTTCCCATAGAATTCTAACTTACTGGCTTTGGTACTTCCATAGATTTCCAGTTCATGTCAGAAAAACAACTACTACAACAAATATCCCTCACCTTTCCGATCTAATATAAATCTCAATTTTCTGAAATGTAATGTTCTTTGGATGTGTGCATAGTAACGCCAGAAAATGCAAATTGAGGAGAGGACATTAAAAATATGTTAGTACAAAAGACATGGCATAAAAAATATACCTTTATTGAGACCAACAACAAAAGCATATTATTTACAGGGGGCAATGGGAAGCAGGGATACCTATGGGGAGATTTGATCCCTGGGGACCAAATGTGCTGTTGTAGGTTTGCTGTTGAGCTCTGCCCACCAGAACCTGCTCCTTTTCAAGTCACTCCTTGGGGGGTATACACACCCTGTGAGTGTCAAAGCCCTGGTCTTTTTGATGCACAAACCCTGTGAGTGTCAAAGCCCAAGTAAACTTCACTGGCCCATATCACGAGGAGACACGAGTTCTTAGCTACCTTTGAACCACTTGGCAAGATCAGACTCTAAGCAACTTTTACATACTGACCTTCTAGGGCCCGAGAAGAGTGTGCTCTTCCAAGGCCGTTAGAGGCAATAACTGGATACAGGTGCGTCAGGTCTTTTGTCTCCTAGAAATAAATAGTTTTTAAAAAAAAAAATCAATAAAAGAGGGACACAAATCTGATAGTCTATTAAATGATTAAAAATGTCAATTATTCCCGAAAGTTTGTGACCCAAAGAGAGTTGGTAGAAATAGCAGCCACTACCCTCCAAATAAAGTGATTATAGGATATAAAAGTCGTTGTTATTGGATAAATCTGTAAAGTGGTGGAGTGCGAGCGCTGAGATCTGGGGAGCGGGTTCGGATCGGGTGCCATTTTGTATCCACTGACTTTCAGACTCTTGGAGAGCAGGCTTACAGAGGTGTGTTTCCCACTGGGGATGAGTGTGCATCTCTGCCCGGCTCTTGCTCCTCAGGTGACTTTCTCCTTCACAGTAGGTGACACAGCAGCGACAGGCTGCCGAGGGCTTCCCTCGGTGCTTGGACAGGGTGCCCGGGGCTGGCGCTGCTCCAGACACCCTCTCTGTGCTTCGGAGTTCTGGGGGCTCTTTCAAACGACTTCTCCTCTGAACGTGATCCAGACTGATGTCAGACTGAGAGGAACAGCTCTCATTCCAACCGGAGCTGGCGCTCAGACTTCTCAGGGGAAGAGCCAAGCGCAAGGCCTTCCAGAACTTGGAGCCAGAATGTTTGGACTTTTCTCCCTTCCAGCTTACAAAAGACACAGACTCCTTCAGCTGCATGATGCCCGGGTGGGGTTGCTCAAGCGGACGGTACTCCACCACGATGAGCTTAGTGGAAATGGAGTTCTGGCACATGACACCCAGTTTAAACTCCAGCATGCTGATGCTCTTTTCTGTCACATAGTCCGGGCTCAGGACGACAATCATCCTTCGGCTCCGCTGAATGAAATCAAACACTGCTTCCACGGTATCTACAGGGAAATGGAAAGATAGCATAGCATCTGGTATTGATGACTCCATACCCAGTCAGTCGTGGCCCTGTTTACAAAAGACGTGCGTGAACAATTTTGAAAACATAGGGTATCATTACTTATGTATCAAGTTGAGAAATCGAGTAATCTCATCCATACCACTCGTACTGACAATTGGGAAGATTTTGTTTCTTGTAAGAAAGACGGAGGGGCCTCCAGGGGAGGATGCTTGAATCTCGCTCAGAAGGGGAAATAAAACAGTCATCGAAGGTGGATGGAAGGAACTGGGAGATATCAGGGAGAGGATGGGTAAGGGAAGGGTGGGGAGTTAGGACGGGAATGTAGGGGGAGGGCAAGGAAGATGGCATGGAAGGGGCATCTCTAGGATATTCCAGAGACCTGGGAGGCTCCACAGAGTCTATGAAGACTCAAGCTGAGACTCCTAGAAGTGGGGATATTATGGACCCTGAAGTGGACAACTCCTGTAGCCAGACAGAACTTGTAGTGTCAGGACAAGGACACTAACCCACCCACAAAACCTTCGACCCACTATGTATCCTGCCTACTAGAAATGCAGGGACAGAGACAGAGCAGAGACTCAAGGAATGGTCAAGCAATGACAGGCCCAACTTGAGACCAATCCCACAGGGGCAAAAATCAACTTCTGACACTCTTAATGATACCCTGAGAGGCTTGAAGACAGGGGCCCAGCATAACCGTCCTAGGAAAGGCTTCACCCAGCCACTAACTGAAACAGATGCTGAGAACCACAGGCAAAGATCAGACAGAGGTGGGAAATCTGTGGAAAAGTTAGGGGGAAGAAGTGAGGAATCCAAAGGAGATAGGGATTCCACAAGAAGACCAACAGAATCTACTAACCTGGGTACTTGAGGGCTCACAGAGACTGAACCACTAACCACAGAGCATACAATGGCTGGACCTAGCCCCCTGCACCTATTTGTAGCAGATGTGCAACTTGGTCTGGATGCTAGTCCCTCAACCACTGCCACAACAGGGGCCGTCGCTGAACCTGTTGCCTGCCAGTGGATCCTGTTCCCCTAACCTCAGTGTGACCTCACGGTTGAGAGGATGTGCCTAGTCCTGCAGTGACTTGAGGTGCCAGAGTGGTGGGAGCCAAAAGGCACTTCCCCCTTCTCAGAAATGAAGAGGATGTGCTGAGGGAGGGTGTGTGTGAGTGGGGGCTGGGAGGAGAAAGGGACTGCAATTGGTATGTAAAGTGAATAGATAAATAATGGTGGGGTCAATTAGCATATGAAAAGAAAATAGGAAAGAGGCCTATCTTGAATTCTGTGTCTTTCCCTACAGAATACCTCTGTCCATTGCAGATGTTGTCTTCATGAAAAGATTGTCCCCTATAATAAATTTGAATTAAATAAACTATTAAAAAAAACAGCTGACTTATTCTCTCTCAGCTTGTAAATTATTTCTTGTTTTGGATATTTTTATTTCCATAAGTTTTATCTGGTGGTCTTAGATCCTGTATCTTCAAATGTCCCCAGGATCGAAGCACTATTGTGATCTGACTGAACTTTTTTCTTACCTCTGGGTTAAGAGACTTCAGCTATTTCCTCTTATTCTATAAAAGACTTAATTTCAAGAACTACCATCCCTTATCACATGCCTGTGAAGAGTAATTTGATTTGTATATATGTCTTCTAAGATAATATTTTTAATAACAATGAACATAGTTACTCCTTCAGAACCTTTGATTGGCAGAATATTTAGGGAATTACTGCCTCCCCAAATCCTCAGGTATAGCTGGCCTGAGGTATTCAATTAACACTTTAGGCTGGGCACTTGGGAGGCAGAGGCAGGCAGATTTCTGAGTTTGAGGCCAGCCTGGTCTACAGAGTGAACTTCAGGACAGCCAGGGCTATACAGAGAAACCCTGTCTTGAAACCAAAAACCAAAAACCAAAAATCAAAATCCAAAAACAAACACCAAAAAAACAAACAAACAAAAAAACCCATAAAAAAACAAAACAAAAAACCCCAAAACACGTTGAACACAGTACTGGTCCTTTATCAACCAAAATTTCCTTCTGTCCTTGAGCCTTCCTCACTTCTTTTTTGCTTCAATTTTCTTTTTTCTTTTGCATGTGTGTGTGTGTGTGTGTGTGTGTGTGTGTGTGTAAAGAAGTGGCTTAAAGGACAATTAAAGAGTAGAATACCACTATTGTGGTTAAGAATCAATCAATTAATTAAGACTTCTGGCAGAGCATTCCATTCTAATGTTTGCTGGTGGAATATATAGACAGAAACCAAAGGTGGAGGGGGTCTTCAAATTAATGCAGCACTAACTGTGAGATGCAGGAGCTTAGAAAATATGGTTAAGGGAAAGAAAGTCCACCCATGTGACTCTTAGTGCCCAAAATTTTACAACATATGCCAGCCAGTATGCCCACTATTATTGAAGCTGTGTTTACTTTTCTTCATCATATGAAGAGCCTGAGAGTTTGCAGTGAGTTTGGTATTCATGAAGTATACAGGAATGAGGAAGCTAGGGTCCTTACCCCTGAGCCACTCTTTAATGAGTGAATTTAACTTGTTGAACTAAAAATTGGAAGGCTTTCGCTGTTGTTGTTCTGATGTTGAAAGATAAACATACATTTTCAATTCTCAAGAATCACATATGTGTATACAGAAATGCACATGGACACATATGTACTTTGGTAGCTTCCTCAACTTAGATTTTATTAAATCCCCTTTAATACATTAGAGAACACATGTGTGTGAAGGTTCTGCTGCTCTCCCTGCATCAAGAGAAATCTTAGGATCAAATGGCTCGATATTCAACACAGGAAACTTAAGCAATCAAATCCCGTAAGTGTGTATGTAACTGCATCACAATGATTATGTTAGGAAAATGACTGTTCTTTTCAATGGCATAGCCATGAATGAAAATAAAACACATATCTTAAACATTGTCTTGGGGCTTTCGGATTGGAAAAAAAACCCAAAAAACATACCTTTCAAGAAAGTGGAAGTTTTCCATTTGAAAGAGGACAATATGATTGTAAGGTTGGGTTGGCAGGTAAAGGTGCCTGTCAATCTGTGTTCAATCCCTGTGCAGGACATGAGAACTGATTCCTGGGAGCTGTCCCCACCCTCCACTCACACTTACCCCACACATCCACACGTGGGGATAGAAAATAAACATGGAGCAAGCTATTTTTTTTTTAAATCCTTAAAAAGAATACTGAATAAAGAAGATCAGGAGCTGACCATGTCCTCCATACCATGCTTCAAATCTTGCTTGCATAAAATATCTCATTAGTGTTGTACACAACTGGATGGAGAAAGTGTCTTAACAGATTTAATTAAGCAAATGGTAGACAGGCACCCATGCAATGCCATTATCGCGTCTTCTATATGGTCACCACTGAAGAGTGAAGCAACTTAACAGTGGTTACCATTCATCCAATGTAAAACATCCAAGCACAAAATGGAATACCACATATATTTCCTGTAATGGGGGATCTATATGTGCCCAGTAGAGAATTCTGGTATCATTCAACCCTGCCTGACAGATGTTTATTAACTAAGTAGAAACCTGTTTATTCACTAGTTTGGTCCATGCATCTAGGCTCCATCCTTTTGTGATTGGAAAGAGTTGTCTGTACATTAGCAGAGGTTGAAACTACAACCAGAGACATAAGTGTACTGTTTTTCTTAAAGCACCACCAACTGTGGCTTCTTCATCCCTCAATCCATACTTGTATACCACATCCTAGAACACTGAACAAACCATTGTATTTAAGCAGTTCTTTACTTATATGCAAAGGAATGCTCTTGATATAAAGTTCACATTTTCCTTAGCCTTTCCTCAATAAATATTTAACTACTATAAATGTCTTTTATTTTATTTTATTTTATATTTTATTTTTATAAATATAATCATTCTTTTTACTCTTATTTCTCAAGCCCAAACATAAAGATAAGGACACAAAACACATGCACAAAATAAAATTCAAAGGTGAAAATAAATGGTTTATTGTAAAAATATGTAAATATACAAATCAAATGAAAATGGAAAATACACATGCTTATGAATAAAATGAAAAAAAAATGGTCTTAAAGTACTGAAACCTATGGAAACAAATGGGTAGTTAACAAGTGGAGTGATCCTTTTGTTTCTCAATACAAGACAGTACTTTTTATTATTAGAATCTCTGGGACTCATCTAAGGTACAAAAGAGAATAAAATCACATGTGGCTGTATAAGTATACACTCTGTATAGCAGGGTTCTTTGTTTACCTGGGTGCAGAAGTTCTCATTATCATACATTTAAAACCATGACTTTTTTTTTATAAATAAGAGACATGATGTATTTTCTTGTCCTCTAAAATACAAGAGTGAGCCTTCCTCCCAGCCCCCCAATTCTGCTGTCCTGTTTAGAGCATCTTCTGACAGTTGTCTGACAGACAAGAGCCTTGAAATTAAGTTCACTTAGGATGAGATGTGCTATTTAGATATGATATGCTTTACACTATTGCACTAGAGTGGGCTCAGAATAAGAAGGGACTATAAATAAAAAACATGAAGGTGACATAATTGTGGCTGGGATGAATACAGACTCCAACTGTGCAGAAACTACACAGTACAGGGTGATGAGTTTTCCCATAACCTATGCAGGAGTTAACATTCAAAGCTTATGTGGAAATTCTCCGGACTGTGATTAAAGGGATATTAGTAGAAATGGCAATTATTTGAAATACCAAAAAAAGCATTAGCACGTCTAAAAGGTTAGATGTAAGAACGACACTATATCATAGTTTTAAGTCAAGGATCAGAGGGGAACTCTTTTCAATTTAAAGTAATCAATAATTCTAACATAAAGCAATAGTTAACTGTGGGCTTCAATACTGACGAATAAGTAATAGATAATTTTAGAATTGCTTATTAACATTATTAACAAAACTTGGATAAGGTCTTCCTTAAATTGTGAGTCATGCTTCATAGGACACTCAGACTCCTTTATATCTGTTTTTCTTCATGGGTCCTCATAGTTTAATATAACTTTGATTCTAAATGTGTCTTCAGGGAATAAAGTGGAACCTGAAGCAATATTAGATGAGCGCTGATGAGCAGGGGCAATGGGAGGTTGACAGACAAGAGATTCCCCTGCAACCCAGATCAACTGTTGAGGCATTAAGTCGTTCATATTAATTTAAGGTAGGCAAGAACTGTGAGAACTATATACAGAGAGCCAGGAAGTCACAAATGGAACAGGAATGAAATGAAAATATCAACACAAAACCACAACATTATTAACATAATTTAAAGACTGAACACTAGTTCTACTGGCTTTTAATAGTTTGCCAGTGGCTACTGAAAGATGTACGTGTGTGATTATGTATAGCCCAAAATAATACACATAGATAATTTATAGGCAGGTGGCTATACACACATACATGTAATTTGTGGATACTTCTATGTACATAAACATATAAAATTCATGTGTACAGAGATCATATATATGTATATGTGCATATACAGATATACACATGTTAGATATGAAATAGAAATTGGCCTCTCTAAATGTAAATGTTGTACTTGGCTTTCATTTTTACAAGTCTGAGCAATAGTAAAAATTCTGCTTGAAACTAATAAAACCACTCCATTATAAATGACTTGCAGGGTGACTCATTTGGCGCAAGGTACGACAGGTACTAGACAATTAATTATCATGAATAGTCATTCTTTTGGAATAGTAATGCCCAAAGGAAACTCAGTACCTCTCACCTCCACTTCACAATAAAGAGGTGTGTGAATGAGTGAGGATTAACCACTTTGCTGGTTTTCCCATCAGTAAGGTCGCAATTAACAAACAAACTGCAGGCATTCTCTTCTGTGCTCTCTTCCCTTGGGAAAGCTGCCCAGAGAGCAGTTTTGCATTTGCTCACTCTCCATTAGCACCATTAAAAGCTTCCCCTCAGACTGCACCAAGTGTGGCGCTGCCTATGAGATATGAATGATAGAGCCAATAGGTAGGGAGATGAAGGGACAAGTATAGACCTGTCTATCTGTAGACGGTTGAGAAATTACGATGATAAAAACAAAAGCCATGGCTTTTTCAAGTTTATAAATATGACATCCATTACCTGAGATGAGAGTGAATGGGGTTTAGTAGCAGGAAGGCAGTATGCCACTTAATCAGTCATGAGGAACAGCTGTAGTTTGACTGTTAGTCTTGCTGAGGCAGTAGATGCAACAGACACAGAAGCAAAGGTTTGAAATAGCCTCAGCACACACAGGTTTAGTCCCTGATTACATGCTTAATGGATCACGGAAAAGAAAAGAAAATTAAAGGACAGTCCTACTGAGAGGCAGGCAATACTCCTGTCAGCAGGTAACGGATCTTTCAACAGGGTTTTGAGTCACTGGGCAAAGAGGCTCCGTAACGGTGAGATTTTTACAAAGAGATTAGAAAAGAGGGAAGGACAGAAGGGGAGGATGCATCAGACACATCTTTACTTGTAAAGATCATAATGGCTTTAGAACTGACAATGGACTGTGGAGTCCATCACTGTAACCCTTAGTATTGCTGAGAAGCAGAGCAGCCAGCTGTACAGTCCCAGAATGGGTTCCTCCGAGGAGGCTTAGACAGGACTCTTTTTCTGTCTATGAAGCCACATCTTAGGAGGGAAGAGGGGGCCTTTCCTCCCATGAACACCTTTGTTCTTTTCACCCCCTCACTTTCCCTTTCATACGTTTTTCAGGGATGAGTAGGAGAGACCCTGCTTGTCACTGCTAGACCACCTGGGACTCTTCTTCACTGGCATGGCCACCTGCAGCTGCTTCCAGAACCTGCCCTGAGGGTACTTGGATTTCTCCCCTTTCCATTTAATGACCGTGAGCACCGTCTTAGCCCGCTTCAGCTCTTTCACCTTCATGTCCTTCACAGCTTTGTACTGCACTAAAATGACGTTGATGTTGCCCCGGGAGGCCATATTTTCTAGGCCAGCCTTGAGCTCCAGGAGGGCTTGTGTTCCCTGGAGCACGTAGTTGGGACTTAGGACAACCAGGAGTCGTCTGCTTTTCTGAATGAAGCTCAGGGTCTCATCTGTGACAACTGGGAAAGAAAACACCATGGGGATTAGTGTTGGCCAAGATCTATCTGACACACTGGTTGGAAGGCAAGGAACTTGGAATAACAGCCCGGGACTCAAGGCTGAAACAGCTCTTTCTGTGACACCCCTAGTGACTTCCTCTTTAATTTAACCACACTGTCTCCGGAATGTCACTCTGCTGAGAAAAAAAATGGAGTCATATATAAATGCCCCACTCCCCAAATGTTTCCAAATAACTAAAACCAAGGTGTGTTGGAATAGGGTAGATTATTGTCACCCAGTCCTTGAAGGCACTATTTGAACCAGATGGAATAGATATATCGTGGTAACATCAGTTTCTTCAAATAGTGCTGTAGCCAAGACAAAGAGGCTCCTGAAAGAATAAACTATCTTCTATGAAAAGTATTCAAACAAATATGAACTGCAGAGTCAAAGCCCCCAACATGCAGCTGCAGCTCACCAAGGATACGAGGAAATGCTGGAAAGACGAATGTGAGTCTCTCTCTCTCCCTCTCCTTCTCTCCCCCCTCCCTTTCTCTCTCCCTCTCCTTCTCTCCCCCCTCCCTTTCTCTCCCCCTCTCTCCCTCTCCCCGCCATGTGTATGTCTGTGTGTGTCTGTGTGTGTGTGTGTGTGTGCTGATGTGTACTTTCCTGATGCCAACTGATGTCACTGTTGCTAGATTACTGACTGAAGCAAATGGCATCTTGGCAAGCAGTGCATTCCCCTGTCAGCTCTTCAGTTTTCTCTGTTGTGGAGATGAAAGTAAAACATGCATATTTCTCTTTAACCTCCAGTTCTCACTGGGCACTCCTTCATCAGCTACGGCTAGCTGATGTGTTTTGCATTTACTAACTTTCAATTGCTTTCTCCAAGTCGGAAAAAAAATATTGGTGTAGAAAATGGAAATACAGCCTAATTGTATTCAAGGGCTCTGATTAATTCCTGTCACTAAATTCTTGGGACAAATCTATCTCCTCACAGATGCAGAGGGAGACCCCCATAATCCTTCATCCAGAGGAGAGACACTCACTCGCTCCAGGCAGTGCAGTGGTGATGTGGAAACCTGTACCATACTCCACCTCCCACCCGCAACAGTCCATGTCCATTCTTAATCTTCACAGGTGCAGAAGTAATGGGGAAAGACTTGCCAATTAAAATCTAACATGTGCAGCTCTGGGGAGAATCCAGGAATGGGTATGTGTTTACTCTCAGCATTTGCACTGGTGGCTGACCATGTATAAGCGTAGAGAGAGGTCCAAAGGCAAAGTGGCCTCAGCAAGAGCAGCAGAAAGGATGTAAAGGGAACAGGCCCTGCAAGATGCAAGAATAATTATGCACTCTTCAAAGGGCTGTCAGCACCCCGTGCAGGGTCTTACCCAGATGTATGCTGCAGAGCTTTTTATCCCTTTCCACACAGTAGACATTATGATCAGCTTTGTGGAGGAATAAATAGGAATAGGAACATGGATGAGTTGGACAAATTAAGTATTACTATGAGTGTAATTTTGCCTTTAACCATGTAAGCGATCAATTCATGATATAGTAACACTAATGGAGAATCATCTGTGGAACACAAGCACAGTCTTTGAGGGATGTTTAGGCAAATAAGGTGGCGGATTCACTAGCTCAAAATGAGAAGAAAACTCTGTCTATCCCAGGTATCAACCACCCACACCCAAAAAACAAAAAAAAACATATAAACTAGTTAATGTGAACTTATTACCAAGGGGGGAGGGGTAAAAACCAAAAACCAAAAAGATGCTCCAGATAGGAGGCGGAGCACTCACTCTGAACAGCAGAGGCTTGAGAGAGATCAAACATGGCCGCCGATGAGATGAGCTTGCTACAAATCTCCCAAATGAACCACAACTTTGCTACCGTTTGGACTTCAAAAGAGGAGGCATTGATTTTTGTAAAAATATTCAGTAGTTAAAGCTTTTCCTTGTAATACTTGCTAGAATGCAGTGGCCTTGAATGTTTTAAGCTAAAACTCAAACATACATACTGATAGAAAAGGAGATGCAAAGAAAGAAAGGCAGATTTGAGTGGCACTAGCTTGCTGGCATGGACGAGAGACTATGCTGAGAAAGAGCACTGGGCATGCTGTATCAACAGGGAAATGCTTTACGCTTTCTGTCCTATAACTCAGTACCATTTAAACTGAGGAAATCTCAGTCTTTGTAAAGTTGCATTTTCTATACTTTCTGTTTGTAAAAGAAAATATTAAAAAAATAACCCTAATGCACATCAGCCTGACACTTCTTAAACATCTACCTTTCAGTGAGATAGACATCCTAAGGACTGGCTCTTTTCTGACAAGGAGTATTTAAAGATTGAAAGGGAATGTTTTTAAGTCGTAAACTGAGCAGTGTACACCTAACACTGGGGCTGTTTCTCTGTAGAAGACTGTATTGCTTGGAATTGTATGTTTAGTATCTGAATACCAACACTGAGCTAAACAACCCATGCGTGCACCCAAGCTCAGGATCCACTGTCTGTTCAGGGTGGGACCATTGCTGCTCCTCAGAAATACCTACTTCCCCCCGGCAGGCTGTCTCTGTCGAAGATGCACAGCTTGTATCCAAACTCATTCTCCAAAACTCCACGGAGTGTCAATAACACAAACTCCTCTTCTTCCGCATTTCTTGCATAGGAAACATAAATATCATACTCCTTTCCATCTAGCAAAAGGAACACATAGCCAATGTAAATTAGAAAAACGTCTCAAACTGTTCTTTTGTTTTCTTAAACCTAACTTCTGGGTGTTGGATGTGTTCTTTCCTCTTTCTACTTTCTTTGAACTTTTTCTTTCTCTCTCTCTCTCTCTCTCTCTCTCTCTCTCTCTCTCTTCTTTCTTGTTTTAACTTTTGCATTTGTGAACAGTGTGTAATTTTGTAGTGTTGACAGTACTCATGCCAAATGGCCATGGGAATTCAAACTGTGTCTGATGTATCTTCTACTCTCATCTCAGGGGGTCGACACTGTAGCAGGTGAAGACTGCCTTATGAACTTAAGTGAACAGGGATGAACTTCACAGGCACCAGTGGCTAATGTCGGCCAAGAAATTTCTACTCAGTGTTCTAGAAAAATACCCACTAATACATTAGAAACTAAATTGAGAAAGACTTTGAAACTGACTAAATTATACCTTAAAAGAACTAGAATTAAGTTATGTTTAGGTTCAATATATTGATCATCGCTAAATTTGCTTAATAAAATTCATGAGTCATTAAAATATAGATTATATGTTTCTTCCCAGAGCATGCTGAATTAGATAGAATCTCATAGCATGGTCTATTTCCCCTTCTCTGGCACTATAGATTCAAATACATTATTTATATTGACAAGAAAATTTCTGCTAGAAATACACAATAGAAAGATTTTTTTTTAAATAGTGAGAGCCAAAGTAAAAGATAATTTAAAACTCTAATGTATGGGTGAGTCACATGGAGGCATTGTTAAAGTGTAAGTTCTGGTTCAGGTTAAGTCAGGCTTTGGTTCTACAGTTAAACATGTTTTGGATGATCAGCATGCTGTAGATCCACGGGTCTGCCCTTGAGTACAGCATGCGAACCTACATCTGGAGGTGGTAGCTCATGGCTACAATCCCAGCCCTCAGAATTGTGTTCAGCCTGGACTATACAATGAGACACTGTGTCAGAACACAATGGAGCAAACAAAGCAAAACAAAAGACTGAATTTGAACTGTCCTATGAGTACCCAAGAATCACATGTGTCTGTTGACCATTGGAACGCAGCTGTTGGGAAGGAGATGTACCATGATTGCAAAGCAACATTCTGAGTTTTCAGTACTTTCAATGCCAAAAAGGCTGCAGAATAATAGCTCATTAACTCCTAAAAATAATTTTAATTCTGAAATAATAATGTGAGAATATTGAATCAAATATTTATTTTGGCTTGTACTCTTTGAACCACTGGGGAAAATTGTAAATTTCACACATGATACACATCACATTTTTTATATGGACAATGCTAATCTAGATTAAAGCACATATCTACCAAGAAAGGTGAACAGTTTGCACTGGAAAGATTTATTCTTACTAGTAAGAACTTAATGGTTCATCTATAAAGGAAACATGCTTTCTGAAGACGGTGGGTGATACAAGTGAATTGTAGGACACTTCCATTACTTACCAAGAATTGTTTCATCTGTTCCAAAATGAGCCCGGTAAAAGAGGACCATCTCCAGCCAGTAAACATGGTAGACCACGATGAGAACCACTACCAGAAAGACAGTGGCTCCAAAACCACAGGCAAGTTCTACTGTGTACCTTGGCGGTATGACTACGACAAAATAAAAATAATGATGATAATTAACTTCTGCTTAGTGATCAGTTACCCACCATATTCTTAATGGCTGGATCAGTCATGCAGCTAAGTCATGCACCCATGTTAATGAGCAGAGGCCATGTGACAATAGATTAGGCAATTCTTTACTCATTTTTGTTGTTGTTTATTGATTCTATCACAGAAAGTGCTGTAGATTATTCAGTGATTTGAGTAGATACTACATGCATACACAATAATATAAGATCTTATCATTGGGAAAGGTTTCTGGGAAGGTTATCAATTTCAACTCAACGTAGGGCCTTGCGCATGCTAGGCAAATGCTCTACCACTGAAGAATATTTCCAGTCATATATAAATGGAGATGGTCTTGCTATATGACACCAAGTTACCATCATCCTGCCTCAGCCTCCTGTGTACAGAGACTGCAGCAATGTGCCACAGTTCTGAGAGTATTATATCTTGTGACTGATCATTTCCTGCAGTGTGCTCCCGAGAAACGTTAGAAGAAAGGCCCATCACCAAAGAAGGCAACTTGGCAAAAACAATCATAATGTGTCTATTAGTTTTGATGCCACCATCTGTCTAACATCAGTATCAGAAAAGGTTAATTCCTTTCTTTAATTTAAAAAGAAGCTTCAAACCTACTATTTTCGCTGGGTAGAAATGGGCCAGTCTAAATAAGGGCAAGTGTTATTTGGTTTGAGTATTTGCCAAGTTCACAGTTTTATGATAAACCACTGTAGAAACTGACATTCACTCTCTGAGCTTTGACTGTTTCCTCATTATCTACTTACTTTTTACATGGTGGGCATCACAGAGAGGCTTTATGCCAGTATCAGAGATAGAATGAGACAATACTCAATTTATTAAAAATGAGGCATTAATTCATAAGCCCTCTCAACACTACCTCTTGTTTTATTAACCAGTCTCCAGTCACTACCCACTTCATTCTGATCCCCCTTTTCTCAAAGGTATGAGGAAAGCCAGCCCCATGCTGTGACTAGGGTATGACTTCTGGCCAGAATATGTCTTTCCTTTATTTTTCAAGTTCATTTGTTTATGTCTTTGTTTTCTATCATCTTCAACCAATAAAACAGTTCTTTCTATCCTGAGCTTAGTGCACAGACACGTCTCCTCTTTTTATGATTTTATTTCAGCATTTATCGAACCATAGTTTGTCAATAGGCCTGTTTCATGACTCCATCCCACTCCCAGCTAAACTGGACCTTCCTCCCCTTCCAGGTAGAAACTTTTTGAACATCCTATCTCTGGGTCACTTGGATTCTTGATGAACTTTCCCAGAAGCAGCCTATTACTCTCTACTTGTTTATGTGTTTTTCACTCACTAGGATAACCAAAGAAGCCCAGTGTTCCAATCAATAGCAGAAGCATCGTGCACTTTCTATATTGGCTGTGGTCCTGCGGTTGAAGACTTTGAGAAAGATACAGAGTGTTTGCTGGATATGAAGTGGAGTTAGTATTGGTTGGTTTGCTAATGACTTCCTTGGCATGTATTTGACAGAAGCTTGGGAGAAGTACTGTGAGGAGACAGGAAGGGCTAAAAATGTAATTCATGGAAATAAGGAAATAAGGGAATAATTCATTTGGTTAATTTAAAAACTCTTATGGATGCTTTCTTTAAAGAAGATGGTGCGATGGGTTGATTAAAGAGCAAGACTGTGGCAGGCAGGCTCTAATAGTGGAGAGGCAGCATAAAGAAAGCTGCTGTAAACATCTGAACACTGTAGATGTCAAGTCTGCTAGGACAAGGTGTGGGAGAATTTTCTCCAGAGCTGGACTGCCATCTAGGTTCTCCAAAAGTATGTATATCCTTGTGTAACAGAGTCAAGTTGTTAGATTATTGGTCATTTGGTGGGGATGGGGACGGCAATATTTTATTCCTATGAAAACATGGTCAGCAGCCTGGACCTGAGTCCAAAGTTGCCCAATTTAGGGATAAATTCTCGACTTTCAAGTTCAATGACCTAACCACCATATTTACAAATCTAGTACAGGGAACACTCTGGAACTGGCCAGTAGAATATTGTTGTCAGGTGTGCTCCCATGCTGGCTCCAAGATAAATATTTTTTTAAACGGGTTGGTATTTTTCTAAATACCAATAGAGATCTTACTTAATGACTGAAAGATCAATTACCCCATCAATTTCTCTCTGGCACCTCATATTTCTGTTGCATCTTTTATTTTGGGTTTTCCAAACTTGTTCTGCATCACCAGTGATATGCACCAGACTTATTGATTGTGCTTTTGATAGTCGTTTTGTTAATGAAGATCCCCTAACATTACATAATAGTTGGCCCTTAAAATAAATAACCCACTAGGCTTCCTGTTTCAAAGGGTTGGAGCTGTACACAGGTTGTGTTCTACAGGGCTGTCTTGTAAAACAGAGTGACCTTAAAGGGAAAAGTGACCCTTAGCCTTTGTGTCCTTCCCCTGCAGGTCTTGGCATTTGGCACAATGATTGTGCACTGATGCAATTTCAGACAAAAAGGTTTACAAACAGGAAGGAGTGATGCAATCTGCCCATGCTGGACTCCCACTCTCATCGATGCCACTAAAGTCTCAATTAGAACACAGCCGAATGCCGACATTTGTTTATTTTTACTCTCCAAATGAGAATTCACTTTGTAGTTCTATATTAGAAATTGGCTCTAAAGCCCATATGCCCAGCCATTGTTGTTCAAAGAATGAAGAACCCCAAGAATTCAGTCCTGTCCCCTTTGGGGTTCTGGCTCTATAATCATCTTTGTCCTTGGCAACCCATGTTATTTATCTTCACTGTTGCAGTTGGCTTGTAATCTCCCTCCACAGGGCAGCAGCCTGGACTTTCAAATGTCCCCTGTTGGAGAGCCCAGTGCTAGTCAGTGCTAAATTCACCATAAGTTTGGAAATTGTGGTGATGACCATTGTCTGGAATAGTAACAAAAGAGTGCTTGATTTTTAAATGAAAATCAAAACAGAAAACTGAATTAACCTGAGAATGTGATGAGTCTGACAACCTCTGACCTTACTGTTGGTAATAGAAGTAACTAATACAAAATTGATCTTCCCTCCAGAGTATCTAAAATAATGTTTTGCTTTCCACAGTGGGTAACTGGTAAGAGTAAGATAAGCCTATGGCTATTACATCTTTTTCTTTCTAAAAATTACCAAAGTTATTTTTTTATATTTTGGTCATGAGAAGGTGGTGGTTGCTTTTCCCTAGGGAGAGAGGCAAGAGTAGAGAATACTATGTTGAATTTTGAATTTCAAGGACTAAGTAACAGAAAGAAGAAGAACCAAGTGGAAAATAAACTCTAGAAATCTGCATGAGGTTAGCTTCAGTCTGTGGCCAAATGCAAAGCTGTAGATACTTGGATTTACACTTACCATGTCATATGGAGATTATCTAGGCAATGAACAACCATAGGGGTACATGCAGTTCTGGGGGAACTGAGAGGCTCAGTATTGGAGCAAAGAGACAGTGGCTAGTCTGTGATGCCAAAGAGGCAGATATATATTGTTAACAAGTTAACAACTGGCTGCAATACAATCCAACATTCCTCCAAAATATGTCTATTAGGCTCAGAATAATGACAAAACAGGCTAGGAGAAAAATAAAAGGATCAATCTTCAAAAGAAATATCAAATAAAAATAGAATCCAGAATTGGTAGAGATGACTTAATGACCAGTTAAGCACTGTGGAGGTTTTTAAAAATGAGCACTGTGAAGCATAAAGAGGGAGTACCAGTGGAGACCCTCCAGTGAAGTAGAAATACAAAATCTGAAAAATGCATTCTTCAAAATTAGTATGAATCATTTATGACAGAGTAAGACACCAAAGTCTCCATAGGTTCTGAAAAGATTACAAGGAAAAGATGCACACGGTCCATGAGCGTGCATCCCACCTTAGAAGAAAGAGGAAGTATCCTTGAGAAAAGCCAGAAAAGTGGTACACTAAAGCAGTGTCTTAAGGAAAAAGAAGAGGAAAGGAAAAAGCAAAAACATCTTACAACTGCATAATTTGGGAAGATCAGATGAAGATCAGCACATAAAAATCAATTAGCTGTATTTTTATGCTTTATTAATAAGCAATTGAGAGAAGAAACCTTAAAAGTAACCTGACAGCTTAAAATTAAAATATTTAGAGACAAATTTGATAATATTCAATAAAGTTCTGTACACTAAAATATTTTCTGAATTGATGAAATAAATTACTAAGACTATATACACAGAGATCTGCTATTGTTATGGATTGGTAGAACCAATATTGTTGTAATCAATATTCCTCACAAATTTAATAGAGTCCTAATCAAAATCCCAACAGAATTTTATTTAGAAATTGGTTAAGTCAGTACTGATATATGTAAGAAAAATATGCAGTTTCTAAAATAGTGAAATTATCTTAAAAAAGAAAAGAGGGTACACAGTGTTCCTGATTTAATAATTTAAAGCTATATTAATAAAAGTGGTGTTAGACTAAACACTGACTAGAGACTAGATGATAAAAGCAATTGATTAAGAGATGCAGAAAGTCATAGAGGCAGTGGCTTTTGGTTTTTTGTTTTCTTTTTTTGAACAAATTTCAAGACAATTGAAGAAGAAAAAGTGAAACATGTTCAACATGATGTCAGAACAAACATTTCTGGGGAGAAAGAGAATAAAACCAATCTCAAATGTCAATCTGCAACACAGGCCCTCAAAACAATAGACTGAGATGGAACACAGCCGAAACAGAAGAGAGAAATCTCTGAAAAGAGCATAATCTCTTCTGAGCTAACACAAAAAAGAATGGTAAGTACATAATTCAGAAAGTCCCAATTCATAAAAAAAAGACCAGTACAATGAGCTTCCTCAAATTATCAAGAATTTGCTTATCAAAACATCAACTCATGGGGCCCTGTAGTTTAAGAACACTGTGGTTCACAAATGACTGAGGTTCATTTCCCAGAACCTACCTAGTAGTTTACAGCTGCTTTGACTCCAGTTCCAGGGGATCTGTTGATTTTATTTTGGTCTCTGAAGGCACACACACACACACACATGGTACCTACATATATGTGTTTGCATATGTATATGTATATTTGTACAGGCAAAACATTCATATACATAGGTAAAAACACATCTTTCAAAAATAAATAAATTCACAAGCTGGACGGAAATATTTAAAAATTTTATAATTAACTAAGGATTCCATTCAGTGCTTGTATGTGTGGGTATGCATATGTGTTTGTATGTGTTTTATGTACATGCATAGTATGAGTTGTATATCACATTAAATTAAAAGCAAATGATCTGGATGAACATGACTGAAGGCTTTTAATGGCCTTGCAGAAAGAATGATTCATGATCAATGAGCTTATACCAAAGCCTTCTGCATCACCAAAGCCTCAGAGACCAACTGCAATGAGTTGCAAACATTCATATACTACGACAGCTACGGTTTAACAGTTGACAGCTCCACACAATGATGAGAAAAGGGAGCATGTGAAGGTTCTGCTTACTGTTAGTGGCAGTGTGAAATAGCAAACCTCCTTGGCGGCTGGCTTGGCGGCTTCTCATATGATTAAGCACACATCTCCTTAGCCCTTGCATTCTCTGATCATAAAACAACTGCACACTTATATTTGACGTTTGCTTCAGCTCTCTCATATGTTTATGTAGTACTTTAACTAAATAAATGAAATGTGCTGTCGACAAAGACAGTTCCAGTGAACTCTTCTCATTCGTGTATTAACCTATCTTTGTTATGGTTTTTCTTTGTTTCTTTGGTTTTTTTAGAGACAGGTTTTTCAGGTAGTGCAGGCTAATTCTGAATGTGCTGTATAGCTAAGGCTGACCTAAACTTCTGAACTTTCTGCCTCAGTTTCCCGCACAGCAGGATAACAAGCCTGGGCCACGAGTTTGTGCTTTTTGTCATTGTTTTGATGAAGTACAGATGTAAAATACAAGTGTCAGCACTCATTGAACGAGTGGGTCATGTGACCTTTCACAGCCTCTATCCTGCCCCCACTGCTGTCCTGGTTACATTCCGAGCCAGTGACTCGGAGTAGCTACCATAGCTACTCTACTCACTTGGGCTGGCAGACGGGCTTGTGCATGTCCTCCAGATGAAATATTATTTTTGTGTGCTTTGATACTAGTCTTTGATAGGTTATCAACATAAGACATCCTCTATTACTGCTCTACACAATACATGCCTTAGAAGAAAGCCCCCAAATTCTCTCTACTTAAGCAATCTGGGTTCTAACACAATTGAAAATGCCCAGCCTGCAGCAATCTAAACCCCTGAAGACCTTCATTTGGAATGTTAAATATTAAGGGCTCTAAGGAATCTTGAGAAAAGTAATTTTATTTATATCATAACTTAGACTATAATGATATTTATTTGATTACAGGGTTGTTTTTTGCCAATTAATGCCTATGAAACCTTTGGAGAAATAAGAGCTAGCATTTATTGAATAGTTGATAGCACAGATTAATAACAGTGCTATTTCTGAACATTTTTTAACAACCTGAGGGGTGCTGGTATTGGCTTGTCCATTTTTACGGAAAAACAAACAAAAACAAACAAACAAACAAACAAACAAAAAACAGTGCCGCAATCAGTGTTTGCCTTTTTCAACATCAGAGAGTTAGACTGCATGGAAACTAGGGTTTCATCAGACTGGATGACATAAGAGCACACGTAATCCACTGTGGGAAGATGGTAGTGATACTGTGGTACCCACGCACCCAACAGAGAAGCTGTGGGCATCCTGTGCTTCCATACCTATAGCGACTTCTAAGGAGCAGACACAGTGGAGCATCCTGAAAACCTCCTTTAGACTTCTTAAGAACCACATACAGTTTCTTTCTAATCTGTAGCAAAAGGCTCAAGCGTGTGTCTGGCTTATTGCTCGGCTTAAAAAATTATAATAATCAAAAGGGATTCAAGCCCAATGGAAATGCAACAATGTCAGCCTTTTCATTTTTTATATAAATGTTACAAATTGTACCCAATGTGAGGGGTTTAGATGTTTTAGAATGATGTAATTACTATGTGATGTCACTGCTAACTTTACTCCATACCACTGGAAAATACTTTGGAAGGAATCAGTTGGTTGAGATATGTGTTAGGGGCAAGAGTCAAAGAGAAGTTTAGGCAATATGTTTTAGGAGCAACAGCTTACACAGGAAGGATTTATAATTTTTCTTACTGTTGAAAAGACAGATGTTAATGAAGAAATGATTTTATCAAACCAAATCATATTTTAGTACGTTTTATTTTTTATCAATTATAACATAATAAAACTGCCTAAACACTGATACATGTTTCATATGTGAATTTTAAATTTTCTGAGAATTAATATTAATTAATATTGATATTCTCTGCCCTCTCTAACTTTTTCTACACAAATAGATGGCTGTTAATCACATTTCAGTCTCTTATATACTTCTAAGAATAGCCGTGGGTGCCCAATTTGGGAAACATTCCCAAATGATTAGGTCATCTGGCACAATCATTCTTGTGACTCTTGACTCCTGCTTCCAGTTAGTTCCAAAGGCATCTTTGTGCTTCACTGAGCATATGTGATGCTAGCAATTCGGCTGCATCTTTGTTCACTTGGGATATTTTCATTTTTCATGATTATCTAAGATGTGAAATTGTGCCTTGTTATGTCACTCATGTATTCATGGATTTTTTTTTCAACCAACATTTAGACACAAAGGCATTGACAGTATCAGAAGCGACATACTGAGCAACATTACAGGGATGGACACCTTCTCTTAGGGTTTTTCATAGAACGGACTCAGTGTCTTGTGTCCGATGTGGGTGCAGGGATTCTCTCCTTTATTTCCTATTCATCACTGTGTTATTTTGAGAGTTCACAGAGTCATCGGCTGGGCGCATCCATTACCTTTCTGTTTCACCTTGGCTGCTCGCTCAGCATCCCCTTTGGTATTTCGAGCATGACAGACATAGTTGCGCCTGAGATCCTCAGGGGTGACTTTCTTGATGCTCAAAATCTGAGTTCTTGTTTCATCTTCCGTTGTAGAATAGCTTATACTACACACAAGGAGAAGCAAATCAAAAATATGTGTGAGATACAGTGCATATGCTCTCTCTCTCTCTCTCTCTCTCTCTCTCTCTCTCTCTCTCTCTCTCAGAAGTAAAGGACTCTAGAGGACTAAGTGAGGGCAGATGGGGTGCTGGCAAGGATCTCGTCCTACCACACACTGGACAAACCCGATGCTAGAGTCTCGCTACATCTCTTTCATCTGAGCTAAATCTTTGGCCTAGATGCTGAGGTGCCTGTATCAGCTTGCAAAGAATCATCTGGGATCAGACTCATTTAGGTTTTGATGCATGTTTTGCCATTTAATGCTATGTACTTTGGGCACTGTCACTAAACTTTGCACGTCTTGGCTGTTTTGTGAAGGAGTGTATTATATGAATAATTTACGGGAATACTTGGAAGGCTGAACAGACATCTGTGCTAAAGCAACACTCGAAGAGTGCTCCTGTGAGCTATTTTAACCTCGTAGTAACTGTTGCAGTGCAGAGTCACTGGAAGTTTGACTTGCAAACACAGGCAGAACGTTTTTGTGAGATGTGGAAACTGTATAGTTGAATCCTAACACAGGAAGAGAAGAAATAGCTCAGAACGAGAAAACTGAGCTGTGAAATAAATATATCCAAACTCCAGTAACTCTAAGACCAAGTGTTTTGTGTTTTAAGAGTAAGAATTTATTTAATCCCCTTTGAACTAACTGTCTGGATGGGATCTGAATAAATCCCTCCCTTAGGTAAACAATATCCTTATTTCCTTTATATTAAACTTACTGTCATTCATAAAAATTGGTTTAGAGGCTCAGTTGTTTTCCTCCATGCTAATTCCCTGCTCTGTGGAATACTGTAAATATATCTCACTAACAGCAAGGTAGAATAACACGACTTGGCTATCTTACACATTCACCTATTATAAAGATGAGAATTACAATTCTCAGCATTCCTGAAATGACCAATAATTGTCCCTCGAGGCTTCAAGCTAAAATTGTCATCAATTCTTCTGTGTTTCTCAAACATCCAGTTCTATGCATACAATGTTCCCTTTTCCAGTTTTCTCTGCATGTCTTAACTGAGCAAGTTTAATTTGAATGCTGTTTCTTTTGTGTAGTGTCCATTAATCCCCCTGAACTGAAGGAATCCCCCAAGAATTCCTCCTGTAACAACCTCTCCTTCTCTATTATTTATTTAACAGACACTATTTAGATACCTGATCTGTCTGTCACAGTTTGCCCAATGAGGGCTCGCTAAATAAGGAAAGGGGCTGTTCAAAGTAGACATTTTATAATTTCTACAAAACCTTACATTACTATTAGGAAAGAATTAGGTTTGAATTGTAGAAATTCAATTAGCTTAAGATCTGTTTGCACAAGATGACTAACCAAACTTTGGGTCTTAAAAACTATTCTGTCACATTTGTGACCACTGTGATTTATTAGTTTCTGGAGCAAACCAATTCTCTCTAGCAATTTATACTGCACTTATAGAGAAATCATTTGTCTCCAGAGACCTGTATATTCTTCTTTCTTAAATTCTTACAAATATCAAGTTTACTTAAGAATGAAATGACTCAAGTTGTTATATCAAGAAAGGTATGTATTATTACCCATAGGCTTTTGAAAAATAGCTCTTTGGGATTTTTGAACATTTGCTTTTAAAAGTGAAATTTAAAGAACAAAAACGTAGTTAGTTAAAATTTAATAAGTAATTCTCAAGTATCAGAGGAAGACAAGAAAAGCATGGTTACTTTAATAGAAGAGATAAACATACATATGTAAGACAAAGTATTTAGACCAACACTCCAGGATTGAGAAAGATAACACTACACTTTCATGGAATCAACATTTCCCCTTCTTCTTCAACATGTTCATGTGAAAGATACACTCCTTAGTTTTCTAAGTGAGAATCAGAAACGTGGGAAGTTTGTTGAGCTTAAGACAATCTGATGCCTGCACTGTGGGTTCATTGTGATGAAGATATCTAGCACAGAGATGTAATTCCAAGCTTTGGCACACAATCTGACAAGCGTGTGAAATTGGGTTGCAAGTTTAATGATCCTGCAGCCCCTGAAGATTTAAAAATCTTGTCACATTTTTAAAAGAAAAATAATAATCATGTACATTGAATAGTATTTATCAAGAACTTAGACTGACAAAGACTAGAACCCCTGCATGCAGCTAAGATACCTTTCATTAATAGTGATGTCAACAGTGATGTCATCAGGCTTCTTTCCATCAATGGTCCACCAGACCTCATTGTGGGAGTCCATAATGAAACTGAAATAGACTTTACATGGGATAACCAGCTCTTCTCCTAAAAAAAAATTAGTAGATGAAGTTAACCTATATTAATCCATCAATCTGTATATTTCATGTGATTATATATGCCTGATTCTCTAATGTAAGGCAACCTACCATAATACCAAACACATGAAAGGATAAAACCAAGAAGATAAGTCAACAAATACACATGAAATTGGAAGGGTGCATATTTTTAAAACTAAATATGTATCTTCTAAAATGTCAGAAGAAATCTGACTATATTCTTTTCAGGCCAAACCTCTTCCCATTCTGTTATTTTGTTATGAGGGCATAAACACAATTGTGACATTCCTTTTTTGTAAAGCTGTTATAAAACACCATGACCAAGGCAAGTTATTTGGGGTTCATAGTTCCAGAGGGTTAAAGTCAATGATCATCATATGAGGGAACATGATGTCAGGCCAGCAGGCATTGTGCTGGAACAGTGGCTGAGAGATTATTTCTCATGGAAAAACACGAGGCAGAGAAAGCTAACTGGGAATTGCATGGGATTTTTGAAAACTCAAAGCCCACCTCCAGCCATAGCTCATAATCCTGTTTCATCACTCTTTACACACAGTTCCACAAATTGGGGCCTAGGAATTCAAATATCTGAGCCTATTGGAGTGGTGGCTATTCTCCTTCCAACTGCTGCATTGATCAATAAAGGTCTGTAGATGATGGGTCCTTGTGCAAAGAGGATAGAATGACTTTATTCCCTAAGATAATTGGCTCGGGAATCCTCCTCTCCAAACCCATCGGAAGCTTAAAATAGCAGTTATAAGCTAGGTGGCTGACATGGTTTAGGACAGTGGAATGTTTCATAACAGGGATAACAGTGTTAACAATCGGGTCAGGATCAGCATAATCACTGTAAACTTGGTATAACTAAATACCTCTCCATGTTTTCCTTTATTCCCTTTGTGTCCTGTCAAAATCATATATACTAATGTAAATGAAATTTGTTTCTTTCCATTCTGCCGTGACCACCACCCCTCTACTTTCTTTAACACCTTTTCCCAAACAATTTTCCTCCTACTTTTTTTTATCAAGGAATCCTGAATTTAATCATAATTGTTTGAATGAGTATAGATGTGGGTGTTATTTCCTGATATATTGGGCAGCTTATCAAGGACTGCAGCACTCAAGAATGTAAGTGGCTGGTGAGTGTGCCTAGCCCTAAATGAGAAATCTGCATCTCCCCTTTCTAGCTCAGAAAATATTGATGGAGGTAAAGCAGACCGGGCGTAAGAGTCAGGAGATGTAGAGGAGTCTACAAAACAGTTACTTAAAGCTAAAGATGTATAAGTATATGTGTAGGTGTTCCTTGAGCCTTACATGAAGAGACTGTGTTGAGGATGTACCAACTGGGAATGGGTAACCCATGTTCCATTGTCCTCTGCATTTTGATCAGTATGCTGATCTTGTCTGCTATACAAATAAGCTTCTATGATGAGAGTCAATTACTATATCTAGCTGTGGGTATTTAGATAGAAGTTAGAAAATATACTGGTTTAGGCGCATGGCAGTAGTTTTCCTTTACATTAGATGGCTTTGCAAGCTGCCTGTTTACAGAGCCAGGCATATTCCTACCTCTTGAGTGGGCTTTAAGTCTAATTTAAGATGGCCGTTGTTTAGCCCTGTCATATAAGTACCATTAGTGCACCTTTTAGATCTTGCTCTTCTGCTATTGTAGTTCATGGGCTTTACAGATTGATAGGGCTATTGATCGCTTCTCTCCATTGGAAACTTGAGTATTTCCTTCCCATATTATGAGAGCTAGATTTCAGGAAAGAAATGTCTAGGCTAGATTTAGATTGATACCTTTAAGTTCTCAGTCTCAAGTGTGCTTTATGGTCAGCGATAGGGCCTGACTTTCAATTTCTGGGATGGGACCAAGGAAACCAGCAAAAGCCTGTATTGTATGGGGAGATTTTTGGACTCTACTTGAATTTGGAGATTTCTCATGCCTGATACTTGGGTTTTTATTAAATAGTCTATGCTTTTTTGGTATGGGGAGCATTTTTATCCCAAGTGGTATAACACACACACACACACACACACACACACACACACACTACCTACTATATATATACACATATATGTATGTATATATAATTAATACCTACAGCTTTAAAAGATATCCTTAAAGTTACATATTCCTCTACCTTCCCTCTTTCCCAAGGAAATTTTGCTTTGCCTAAGTATTTATGCTTAACCAAACACCACAAAGTCTTTTAAATTAATGTCCTACAGAAGCAAAAGTTGACATTTCTACATATTAAATATTATTCATAAGTCAAATTGTTAGGAAGAACTAGGTAAGGAATTGACCTGGACTGGAACTTCCATGCCAGCCTGCTGGGAATATTTCTGCTTTCTGCTAATAATCTCGGTCCACCGTCACGTGGACTCTGAAGACACCTCCAATTATCTTGGGTTTGGCAGACTAACATTTACTCCAGACCTACTCCAATGCGTGGCTTCTCTAACTCCTCCCTATAGACTTTGAAATGATTGTTTCTCTAAGAAAGATAAAATCAACATGAGTGTTCAGGGATGATTTTGAAATGTGATATGCTAAGTAGAAGAAGCATACTTGGGTGACTGACAAATTCCACTTTAGCAGTGGCAAACCTGTGTGAGTTACTACACAAATCCCATAGTAACTCTCAAAAGTGCAGTCCACCTGAGGTTGGGCAACAGTCTTAACATGCCCTGTACTCTTTACAAGGCAAATTATACATGAAAACTTTCACTTTTTGGCAATCTTGCCACACATTCTCTGGCTCTATAACCTTCAGTTCACACTTCTACATTTCTCATTGTGTGTAGAATGGTTTTACTGTATAGAAGATGATATCAATGTGTTAGAATTTTCTGCGACTTTTCTACTCTCCTGGAGGAGGCTTTCAGTCAAAAGAACAAAAATAATCTCTTCTTTGGTAACTTATGATTTCTTTCTAGATTAGAAGGTTACAAAAAACTTATTGGTGGCACAGGGAAGCATGAGGATCATTAGACAGTGTTCTGAATCCTGTGTTCCTGGATCTGTTTTTAACAGAATGCTCCTAGGTTTGAGTCTCTGCTCCATGCTTGGAAGAGGAAGCAGAGGTTTAAAAGCTGCCTTGTGCTATTATCACAGCCTCAGCAAACTGAAGCCCTCAGTAAAGTCAGGTTTACAATGATCACAGAGGAAGACAAGGAGCAGAGAATAAAGGATGTGACCCTGGGAGAGAAGTGAAACCTCCCAGGCTGCCTTGAGATTGATGGTGAGCTGATCCTCATATGCTGTGGCTTTCGATTATGCTTCACTTTAAATCTGTGCATTTCCTTACAATTTAACTTTACCGTCTCATGCTTGGCTTTGTTTTCCTTCTTGTAATTAAGAGAATCTAACCAGAACTCAGAAGCACACCTATAGTTACCTGGTTCTTTCTCATAGACAACACGGTCATTCGGAGAATAGATCTGGGGTGGTAATGCATCCTTTGGTGAGCCTATGATAGGAAATGCAAAACAAGGGTGTTAAATCATTTAGGCTTATGCAAAGCTCTGAGGCTGACTTGTTCAACTTCCTGGCATAGTTTGTCAATTCTTGTGAAGGCCTACAGTCTAATATACACTCAATTCCTGGACTTCACTCATTGAAAATAAACAAAACGTGATGTAATAGGAAATTTGTTTTCATGGCTATTACTTATTGCTAACACGGAACTCATGGGGGGCTTTTAATTTACTGAGTGCTGTGGGTGGTAGGAGCGTCTTTCACCACAGTGCCCTGTTATTTACTCTTAGTCCCCAGTTCCTGAGCCAAGAGCACATAAGCTCCTCAGAGTCTCTGAAGATGAAGCTCTTAGTTTGTGGGTCTGTGTTAACTCCAGGCAGTTAGCATCAAAATGGATCAAACTGCAGGAAACAGATAGCATCTCAAAGAATTGAAGAATGGCTTGGTGTGGAAACTCCACACAATTCATGACAGATGTGCTGTGAGCACAGAAAAACAGGTTTTCTTCTGCAAGAATCCAAACAAAATATATTGAATTGCCTGAATTTTTCAGGAAGGTAGAAACAGTTGTCTTACCACTATTGTTGATTACATGTGCTCTTGTGACATAGACTTCTCTTGCCATCTAAGAAAGAAGTGCTTTTATGTCTTATTTCTTCTCTTTTTATTCCTCTTTTAATCCCTAAGCTACTTTTATTCCAGTATTTGACAGGTGGAGCTACCTGTTGTCAACTTGTAAGCCATGCTGATCAATCCCCCTATTATCCAAGCATTTCTCCCCTGCAAACATTCATAATGTCTAGGATGAGACCTGAATAATAGTAAATGAATGCTTACCTCCATGAAAAGTTTAAGGAAACTTCTGTTCTTAATAATATGTCTGACTTATTGGTACTAGATTACTAGACAAATGACCATGCATGAAAATGCTGCTGTTTGTAAGTTTTGTACATATACGTTAAAGTAACTTGAAAGACTTTTGTGGTACAGTGTTGTTAAAAATGTATTATTTTTTTATTTTATGCATATAAATATTTTGTCTGCAGGTGAGCCTGTGCATCACATGCATGTCTGGTGCCTATGAAGGCCAGAAAAGGGTGTCAGATTGCTTGGGTCCTGTGGAAGAGAAGACAGTGGTTTCAAGCACTAAGCTATGTCTTCAGACCTAGTAGAGAGTATTTCAAAGCGTATAGACTGATCAAGTTCTTACACAGATTTCTCCACATAGTAATCATATGTACATGAGCATATTTCACTTTTGAACATAATTTTTAAATGGCTCTAAACATGGTAAATAAAATTCATGTCACAATTGTTAGGAAAAAATTACATAATACAAATTAAGTAAATTATACTCAAGAACCTCTTAGTGAAGTTAAATAAATACTCAACATGATGTGGCTTTAAAAAGTGAACTCATATCATTTGAAAATTAGTTTAGAATGACTTCTACAATCTGTCTATGTCTGTCAACTTTTATATCTATAAATCAGTGACTAAGAATACCCATCATTATCTTAGCAAATACAGATAAAACTACATACTATAAGCAAATAAATTTCAAACAACTGCTGATGTGAATATAATGCTATATAATTTATCTGGCTTCTAAAACAGAGTCTATTTCTTTTTAGTTTTTTTAGTTTTTTTGAGACAGCGTTTCTCTGTGTAGCCCTGGCTGTCCTGGAACTCACTCTGTAGACCAGTCTGGCCTTGAACTCAGAAATCCACCTGCCTCTGCCTCCCAAGTGCTGGGATTAAAGGCCTGCGTCACCACCGCCTGGCCCTAAAACACATTCTAAATCTTATTTTTTCCATGTGAATTAATTACCAACTCAAAAGTAATCAAAGCAAAGTGGCTATAGAATTGGTCAGTCTAGATTTTATTTGTGTTGTGTTAAAAGTTTATAATTTGCCGGGTGTGGTGGCAATCCCACTGCCAGCACAGGCAGGCAGATTTCTGAGTTCGAGGTCAGCCTGGTCTACAGAGTGAGTTCCAGGACAGCCAGGGCTTACACAGAGAAACCCTGTCTTGAAAAACCAAAAAAAAAAAGAAAAGAAAAAAAAAGAAAAAAAAAGAAAAAAAGCTTATAATTTTCTATTTCTTTTCATGTTTATGGTAATTTCCCTAGAATCTGGTAGCAGATTTACTAGAGGAAAAATTTCTGAACAGAGCTTGGGATTTAGAATCTCTTAACTAACTCTTGCAGTACCTGTAAGTGGTGTTCCCATCTAATAAAAGATGGGGTATGGAGAAATATGGTCAAATATACTTAAGCATACTTAAACCTGTTAAAAATAGTCCACCATCTCTCCTCTTTCTCCCTCTGTCTTGCTATGCAGCTAAGACTGAGACCTGAATCAAAGTCATGAGACCAACGGATGGCCCTGGTAGAACACGGACACCCACCTATCCCGTTGTGTTCTCCTTCCCTGGCACACTCGCCATTCATTCATGTACGCAGCAAGTTAACCAGCAGTTACTGGATGGTTACGTTCACATGGACATGCTTATGGGCTCTGGGAATAGTGTGTGAATAAATTCTGTGTCTTTTTTACAACAGAGTTTTCATAATTATGTATAATAAACCATTAAGAGTCTGAAGTAACTCAGTGTCCTTGTGTCACACACTTGTGAATGACAAGCCATGCTTACCTACCACCTTTACAGTCATAGTCCTGGTGAGGTGAAAGAGGCGTCCGTTTTCAGGATATGTAACCACACACGTATAATTTCCGTTATTTGAAACCAAGGGGATGAAAAAGCTCAAGTTCATGCCCTCAGGTAGTACATTATGAAAATCCACGATTTCGGTACAACCCTAGAGAAGGAAAAGTAGTTCACTGTTTATATACAAGTGCACACATAACACATGCAAAAGGAGGCTTTTATATCTTATTTCTCACAGAACATCCTAAAATCCTTTTTACAAAACTATTGAGTAAAGACGCTGGGCAATATTTCTTTTTTTCCTAGATTTCAAAGATATGAGGATTAGGTACAATTAACTTTTGTGCACAGGAGAAATTAAAATTCTAAGTCAAGATATGACCTCAAAATCAAGCTTCCTCTTGTCGTAGGTTCAGTTTTCAAATTCTTTCATAATAAAACACAGTTAAGATTTTTCAACAGCGACTAAGAACATGAATGACTGCAAGCCCTGCCTTAAAAGGTAACCATGGGCCTTGCCTGTAGCTCCTCCCTGACTTGGTTAAGTCAGGAATCTAGTCACGTTGGGATACTTCACATCAGTTTTGACATCTAATTTTGGTATTCTCGGTCATTCTACTGAATTTCTCCATTAGTCATTTTCAAATACATTTGGTGTTCTTCTCTTAGTTTATTGCATTTTTTTTCTCAAAAAGGAATTTATTACATCCTTTTATCTGTCATCCCAAAATGTATGAGCCTTATAAAGACTCAAGAAAACATGTCTGCTTCTAACTCATATTTCCATATAAAGCAGCTGATGTTAAAAATATAAAACATGACTGTTTTGTACAAAATAAACACAGTCCTGTTTTATAGCTTAGTCTCTGGGTATGCAACTTTATTTTATCAAAAAGTCAATATATTATATGTAACAAAATCCACTTTAAATATTTACTCTACAAATTTGTTTGGTTTTTCCTTTAAAAATTAATAGTTTATAAATGACAAAAATACTGTATTAATTTTAAGGATATGAAGTCTTTACATTTTAGGGTTTTCATTGATTATTTTCATTTTCTCATATTTCACATCTTAACATCTGAAGTCCTGTGTGCTTATGTTTATTTAACTTCAATTCCTGGAAGGTACGTTTTGAAAGGTGACATTTACCCTAAGAAATATATTTTGTAAGACTTTGTCACGGGAAATACAGTCTTGCTTCACGTAGATCAAAGGAAACTGATACTGGCTCAGGTAAGACGTTTTCACAATCAATTCCTCCTGCTGGGTAAGCAGCCTGTCTGGAGGATTGGCACGTCAGCACCGCAAGGTTACCACAAAGTAGGAAGTCATAAAGGCCGACACCTTATAATCAATTCATGTCAGACGTGGTTTTGGCTGAGTTTAATATGTCTCTAGGACTCTATTTGACTGGGTCGCACATTTCATTAGAACTGTAGCAAGATAGCGTTCCTTCATTTGTTGACTTAGCTGTTCTTAAATCCCCGTGAAGTGGGCAGATCAGGCTGAATGTGCTCCGGTTTTGCTGATAGAAATAGAAACGATGTAGATAAAGAGGCATACTAGACTGCACAGGGCAAGGCAAAAACGCTTTTCCAGCCTCTACAATTAAGGCTTCTTGCTGGAATCAGAGCTAGAGATGGCAAGTTCACTCAAGAGCCGGGGTTATAAAAATTGCAGCAGGACTTGTGTTTTACATGCACTGTATTATCTCACCAGAATCTTGTCCCAAACTTACAAAGTCTATAATGTTCTTATCCTATTTTATGAAGGAGGAAACAAAGACCTGTCAAAGTAACTGATGATGTCTTACAACCTGGGAAAGCCAGGAATGGAATTTGAACAGAGATCTATGGGTTTCAATCATGAATCACAATCTATTTTTCTCAAAGCTTTTGCTTTTAATTCCACATGACTCCATGTCCTCATCCTGGGCTGTGACCCTGAGTCTGTGCCGTATCTCTATACCTATGACACACCCGTGCATCTTTATTATACTCCTGCACCTACGACATCCCCTATATCTATGCTATACCTCTACATCTACACCATACCTTGGCACCTATGCTCTACCCATCTCTCTGCCATCTTCTGCATCTGTGCCATATCCCTGTATCTATGCCATGACTCTGTATCTGTGCTATACACTGTACCTATGTCATACACTGCATCTATGCTATACCTCTGCACCTATGCCCTACCTGTCTCTGTGCCATATTCTGTATCTGTGCCATATCTTTTGTATTTATGCTATGCCCTATATCTATGATATACCTGCATGTATGCCATACCTTTCAACTATACCATACCCTTGCAACTATACCATACTCCTGTGTATGTGACATTCCCTGCATCTATGTCACATTCAAAGCAAATCCCAAGTTAATAGGGTGATGGTCCCAGTCTTTAGTTTGAGCTAAACTGAAAGGCATACTCTTCAGCACCAAGGGGCAGATATTTTTACTTAATTTGACAAAAGTATCTTTGAGAATATAATGAAATCTGCTTCAGGCTGTTAGGCCTATAGCATTTTGTGAAGGGAAAGTGTGGAAATGGTTTGCATTCTAAATATATGCATGTGCAGTGTGGTATATGGGCACATGGTTGTACTACAAATACATAGTAATTTTAGCCTGTAGTGCTGAGTTGGATATTTTTTATATATACAAATAACCCAAACTCTAGACTCTTCAATATGCATCCCAAAGATAGTTTTCTTTTATAGAAAATAAACTATTCCTGAAATAATCTTTATGATGGTTGCAGACATACTTGTTTAGAATTCTAAAGAAAACTGACATGAACAGACACTTGGATATGCGAAGAACAGAAAACAGGCTTTCACAAACAAGAAACTAGTTAGCACTAAGTGAATGTTTTTTTTTTCCAATGGGGTAAACACTTGTGTGGCTAGCAAACAGTCCTTCTACCTGGCTCATCAGCTCCTCATTTTCAATTCAAAACGAAGAAGTTAAATAGAAGAGCAACTGTCAACCACATGATGGTTGCTATGGCAACCAACCACAACATGTAAGTAAGCAACAGTACAGGAAATGACTCTGGGATCCTGGAGAGGAAATATGTATCAGAGGAAGTGAAGGCTGTGCGTAGGATGATGTCACAATTACGAAAAGACTAACTTCTGTTAGAGATGTCTATTCCACAAAAGGAACCATGGGAAGCCTCGACTGGAAAAGGCATTCTCTTTGTTTGTGGGTTTTTTAAAGATAGATATTCAGCCTATGTAAGAAAGTGGGAAAAAAATCTTACTAGAGAAAGATTTGCGTTATATTGTTAATCCTGAGATTTGCTGGAATAAAAACCAATTCTGCCATTTGGGGTCCCATTTGAAGCAAGCATTGTTATTAAAAATTAAAAACTGGCCAAGAGATTGACTTTGGTCAGGACCACTCCCTGAGATGTCCCAGCAGAGTGGCCCTGAGACACATGTTAAGGGACTTTTATGAACAAATCTAATAGGTTACTCTATAGGCCACTGCATTTTCCCATGAGGCATTATTTTCTAAGAACTACAACTCCCAGCATTCCAAAAAGTTACCTGGTCCTTGGGACAGTGGGTCTTACAAGTTAATTTGAGGCATTACATTATCTTAAGGCGATATGGAAAATATTGACAGTAATTAGGGGGGAAATGAAGACATGCACAGAACACCCTGGGCTGAGGGAAGAGTGGAGAACTCTCCTGCATTCTCAGAGTATTTTTTTCTACTTGTTACTATTTACTTTGCTGTATCATGGCAGGTTTCCTACATCTTCCTCTTCTTCTGGGTAATTAACTCCAGTTGGGCCAGAGAGAGGTGGATGAGCACTATGACTACATGGGCTGTGACGGGTCCAATATTAGCATATTGATATTTATGTTACATGATCAAAAGTATGTATGAAGTCATCACAGATGTTTGACAGAGTTTAAATCTCAAAGAATATGTGTGGTAATAAGCATATGGGTTATTATTACATATGGGATATTCATACCAGAAGACATGGGGAAATGAGAATATAAATAAAAAGAGTTTAAGCTATGATTTCTGAATAGTTAGGGATAGTTGTGGAAGCAATGAATCCATGAAAGTCTTGGTATAAACTAATTGTACTTTGTTGATTCTATAAGGAGTTTCATAAGCCAGTCATTTCCAATAAAGAGAACTCAGTCTCTCAATGTTTATAAATATTTACAATGTCCCTTCTGTGTTGTGCCAGGCAAGGTTAAGAGCTAGATACATAATAATAAAAAATGAGATGACATACATTTTTATGAAGTTTTACAATGCAGTCTAAATCCATTATTCAATCAATTTTTAAGTGCAGTGTGGATTGGCCCAGGCTTGTGCTGCAAGATTGATGTTCAAGAAAAAGAAAGGAAGGAAGAGAGAGCTGAGACTTAGCACAGAACAAAGATATAAGCACTAAGGAGACAATGATGAGTTATGAATTAGGTTTCCTCGGTGTACACAGTGGATGATTCATTTGACCTGATTTAAGCTTCAAGGTTTCAAAGATATCAATGTAAACTGATTTTCAGCTTAAACAGTAAATTTTGGATTGAAAGGAGCCCTAAAACCATATGCTAAATGCCACAAACTCTTGCACAGATCGCTAAGTGTGTGCCTCTCAAATTATGAACATGCTAACTTCATACCAAAGGTTTAAAAATCCCTACATACACATTACTGAGAAAGTAAGAGATGAAAAACCATTCTAACAGGTGCCATCTTTTGGTAACGCAAAGTCTATCACACAGACACTCCCTAAAAGTATATGCCATACCTAAAGATGTCTGGGTGGGGCAAGTTTTTATAAATGTTCTTTCCTGAAGTAATGTCTTAGGTAGGGTTTTTATTGCTGTTTGAAAACACCATAACTGTAAACAACTTGAGTAGGAAAGAGTATTTCAGATGACAATTTTCAAGTCACACTCTGTTGCTGAATAAAGTCAGGGCAGGAATTTGAAAAGGGCAGGGACCTGGAGGGAGGAGCTGATACAGAGGTCATGGAGGGGTGCTGCTTACTGGATTGCTCCCTATGGCTTACTCACCCTGGTTTCTTATACACCCCAAGATCACCTGCCCAGGAACACTGCTCACGGTGAGCTAAGTAATCCCACACCAATCATCAATCAAGAACATCTCCTACAGGGTAGCCTTGCAGGCCAACCTTGTGTGGGTATTTTCTTAATTAAGCGCCTTTTCCCTTAAATACTATAGTCCATGTCAAGTTGATAAAAAAAATTCAGCCCAGGATAATTTAACAGAAATAAGAGACAATAATTTACAGATATTGTGAGGAACATTATCAAATAGCATATGACCAGTGACTTAATTTATATTGAATTTGTGAGAAGTTTGGAGAAAGGATTCTATTGCATGGAAAAAGTTTCTTTTTCAATTAAAAAAGTTGAAGTGGGGTTATTACACGAAACAGTCACAATGGGCATGAAGACATTCAGCTTTCTGTAATCTTACTGAACTCTAACCAGCTGCGTTGCAGGGAAGATCTTTGCAGTTACCATTACTCAAACACATAAAACACTCAAGGAAATGATCCCCCATCTCAGGGGAAAAGGAAAACTGACCTCACTTTCCCAAGTCTCTGGAAAATGAAAATTGATATACCCAACCATACAATAAAGGGGGGGTTATTCAGCTGTATGAAAGGCATGGTGGCATGAAAACACAAGTCTATATGTAAATCTAATAAAATAATAATAATAGTACAGCACACTTATCTCTGAACTTGTTATATGTATGGTAGCATCTCTGTGACTAAACCAATATTTTCTCACTTCCATCCAGACTGCCATCCAGAAGTTCTCTGACTAGCTAACTATTTGGAATTCAGTAATTCACTTACACAGAGCATAGTGCGCTTTCCAGATGAGGAGTTACAAAATTTGCCTCATTTGACAAATGTTCTGAATACGTTCTTGGCAGGACTGCTGAAGTCCTGAATTAGGGAGACCTTACAGTAAAGAAAAAAGGATGACAGACAAAGAAAGACATGGAGAGGAATGGTCAGTTTTTATCCCTTTTCTGCATACTTTAGAAATGGAGACACGTGGCGTTCTATTCCTCTAACATCAGTCCCTCAGAATCCACTTCATGTCCCCATCCAGAATTTGCTAAGTCCTACCATGCAGTTCACAGACCAATGTATGTTCCAACATTGTCTTGTCCTTTAGAATTCCCTGAGATCTAAGAGGGACTAGACTCTCTCGCTACATCAGTATTAGAAGTATTTTAGAATCACACAGAACTGGACTAGACTCCCTTCTGACATCAGACTTTTTAATAAATTCAGAATTTAATGCTAAAGTATGGCCTCCTGACACACAAGGTTGATTCTTGGCATAGGGCCTGGTAGCATTTGGTACAATTCCCGACAGCATTGTGCTTAGGCTTTTACATAGCAATATCCCACAAATCCTCATGTGTTAAGACTTGGTTACCAGGTGATGGGCTGGCGACACGTGTTTGGCTCACAAGAACTCTAATGTCATCACTCCACATATCCATCAATGAGTTTCTCAGAAGCTGGCCTATGGTGAAGTAAGTAAGTCACTGGTAGCTTGCATTTCAAGATTATTTTTCCCCAGATCCCTTCCTATCTCTCCATCTACTACCGGAGTGACATGTTAAGCATTTCCCCCCTGCCCTGCCTTTTAGTCATGCTGTCTTATCTTTGTCACACACCTATGCAATAATGCTCATGAATCGTGAATTCAAACCATGGAAGCCATGAGCTACAATTACAACCTTGCTCCTTTAAGTTGCCTAGATGAGGAATTCCATAACAGCTAAGAAATGTTGACTGACATAGTTCTTAACTACAAAATCCAAGAAATAGGACATCGTACACTCTTAGTGCATTGGGAGAATAAGTACAAGCTGTTGGAAACAGACCCTGTACCCTAGGCCTCCAATTCCTAGATATTAGCTGGGTATATGGGTCTATCTTTCGGGGTTGTGATCGGTACCGAACATGGTAACAGCGTACTTAGCATACGAGTACCATTACTAAAGTGGAAGCTACCCATTTCCCCTTCTCTGTTGAATATTCTTCAACTTGCAGGTGTTAGGGAAGCAAGTTAGTGAAATTAATTATAATTATGCAACTTTTAAGCCTCAAATATGCATTTCTATTACCTGAGAGGACAATTTTTTTTTTAAAAAAAATCAAGTTACAGGGTTCCACTGAGGGATGAATTTCTATAGACATTTGAGGATATCTGCAGAAGGTAGAGAAAACAAAAACATCAGGATTCCCATGGAACAGTGGGAGAATCAACCCATTCTAAACCTCAGTCTTGCTGCCAGGGTAGGAGAATATATCCTTTCCAAACTCAGTCTTTGCTCTCAAGGTAGCAGAATTCTTGAGATCAAAGGTGCCAGTCACTTAGACACAGGCAGAGAAATGAACAAAAACAGAAAAGTGCAACACACATTAGCAGAAGGTTTGCCATAACCAAACCATAGAAAGATGGCTGTGATCTAGTTGTCTTTTCTCTTTGAAAGCAGGTAGTTTGCACTGTGTGTGTGTATTTACATATATGTTTTGTGTGTATGTGGATGTTTGCATGTGTTTGTAGTTATGCATATTTGTATGTATATTTTATGTGTGTGTACACATAGTCTTGTACATGTATGTATGAGGGGATGTACTGCCTGTGTGCAAGTCTCTCCCTATTTGTTGAGACATGTTTGCACTAAATGTAAAGCCCACCATTTTACCTAGACTGGTTTCCCTGTAAGACTACAGAATCTACCAGTCCCCATGAGCTTACAGATGAGCATAATACAAATAGCACTTCACATGGGTATTGGGGATCCACACCAAGCCCCCATGTTTGCAAAGCTTACCCACTTGTCTCTCTCCCATGACCTATGTTTATCTTTTCAGTCATGTACAGAATGGGAGGAGTCTGCTTCAGCAATCATTATACCGAGGTGACTTTTTCTTCAATACTCAGACATTATACCTTCACTCACTGCATGTAGACTCTTTGGAGACTGATTCAGGCCCCTTCTCACTGTGTTTCATATTCTGTATGCTCCAACTGTCACATAGATGCATCCATCTCTTTATGCAGAGTGGAACTGTTAAGTTTCAGATCCTTATACAACCACTGCCGGCTTATCTGTCTGCCACCCTGACGTCTTAGACATCCTTAGATTCTTGTGACAGCTACTAAGATCACCACTAACACCTCCAATTTCCTCCTCTACTCATACTTTGGTTAATACTAACTCCATTCATAAGGAGAGGAAACCCAAAAATTTGAATAATTTGATATGATGCATTCAAGAGTCAAGTGACCTCATAGGACAGAAGCTCTCCTTATTAAAATCAGAGCAACTTTCTCTGTCACTTTATGCAACTCAACATTACACCTAAAAAAAATTTAACCTTATTTACATGTGTGAGTGTTTGCCTACATGTGGCCTATGCACTACATCCCTACAAGGTATCTGTGTTGAATTGTGTCTTCCTTTTGAGATTTTACCAAACTAAGGTTATATCTCATTTATCACATTAAACCCCATTCTATGCATACTCCAATGCAGTGATCTGTTTAGCTGGTGTATATGTATGTGAAGAAAAGACTGCAACAAAAGAATTCAGTAAAAAGTGACATTAAAGCAGGCATGAACAAATAGGTAAGGGTCTACAGCAATAAATGAAAGAACAATTCATGACAGTAAATTTTGGTGTGTTCTAAGAGAGATTCCTAGGCCAAAGGAATGTATGGAGAATAGGAGAAGAAATGGTAGAATGTGAATAGGAATAGAACTAGAGAAGCAGACAGGTGAGTGGACAATTCCAGAAGAACCACAGAGAGGTTTATCTTATTGATGTGAACCTGTTAAAATTATCCCACTAATGCTCTCATTTGTAAAGAATTCTGTGTGTACCCCTAAACTAATCCCAATCCCTCTCTGCAACGTAAGAAAAGTCCCATCGCCCCACTTAAAAGTTCTAATTTGTTGATCTCGTCTGCATCCCACACTAAGAATATTCTGGTGTTCTCTTGCTCTATTTTATAAAGTATGTAAAACAATATTCAGCTGAGGCATGTGATTTGCAATTGGTTGTCCTGTCTTCAGTCTCTTTATCTGTCTTCCTCCTAATTTCCTCTTCCCCTCCACTTTCTTCCCCCCCTTCGTTCTTTTCTCCATCACTCAATCCCTCCATTTCTCCCTTTTCCTCCTAGTTATTTTAGCAGACAACAAAACATAGGGAAACTGCTGTATATGAATTAGCTGAGTTGTTTAAGAGTCTATATTGATGTAAGCAGAAGCAAGGTCAGGGATATACTACTGCAAACCTCCCTTGCTAGCCTTCCACACAGCCCTTGTCAATCACAGCTCCTTCACCATTTCTCACCCAAGGAGACACTATTTCAACTCTCCAAAAAAATTATCTTACTTTTAGCTATAATTTTATCATGTCTGTGTAGGTCCATCCTTAGATATGTAGATTCATTCTCTCTCTTTTTTAAAAGCTTTAGCTTTATGTGTTTTCTTGAATTCTGTACTTTCCCCTTGTACATCAGGAGAACGCTGCATGAGGACTATAAATTCATATGTGTTTTTTTTCTTTTTGCTCACTTCAAACTTGTGATGTAGTTCTGGGCCTTCCTATGTTCTCTGTATTTTTAGACAGCAGTGATCTGCCTCAGGTTTATCCCATTTGCAACACCATAGGTAGCATTGTTCTCTGCGCAGAAGGAAGACTGCTATTGTCAATCACATTGCGATGCTGATAGTAATGGGTGCTTTATGCTTGAATTTATCAACTGCAGAGTGACATTTAAAAGCTACCATGATTAGTTCATTTACTAGTAGAACTGCTTCTATTAAAACATATTTGTCTGTTCTATTTTGTAAACCCATGTCAATATTATTACCTTCAGAAAGAGAAGAATTCTCATGGCTCTTCGTTTATTACTTTTCAAGATCTTACTATGATTTCTCCATTCAACTAGTTAAAATGTCAAATTATCATTATGTAAGTTGTTGGACTGAAGCCACTAAAAGTTTTACCATTGTTAAATTTCAGATTGTCTATCTATAGCTAACAGGAGGCTTTTACAGTTGATCACTAGGTCATTTGATTAACAATTGAACAAGAAAGAGAATTTAAACAGATGAATTGTCATTCGAAATTTGTCTATCTGCCTGTTGATTTCTGGCAATTTCTAAGAACTTCTTGTAGTTTTGAAACTTTATTATAATGCAGAATTCCTTCTTTTCCCTATTGTGAACTGTCCATTTACTCTCTGTAATACTCACTGATTTAAAATATCTTTCTCATGTACTTGTGTGGCCACTCTAGCCTTCCTGTTATTGTTATCTCTTTATTTTTAAATTTCCTTCTTTTACCTCCTACCAATCTTCAGCTATTGTATGTTGTCTGAGCATGGGTACAAGTGTACATGTGTGTTTATGTGCATGTGTGTATATGATTGTATGTACTTCTATTTGGTCATGTGTATACATGTATGTTCATATGTATTGTTGTGTGCTTATTGTGAGTCTGTATGGGTACATGTGCTTACACATGTATGTGGCTGTGTATGTCTGTGTGTACACATGTATGTATGCATGTATATGTGTGCTTTTCTGTGTTTATGTGATGTTTGTATGCTCACCCATGTGCCTGTGCATATGTGTGTATATACTAGCGTGTGTGTGCTATGTATGCATATGTATATATGTGGTGCGTACATAAGTATATGTGCTTAAGTGTGGGTTATGCTTGTGTGTATTCATTTGTGAATGTGTGTGCATATATGTGCATGTGTCTGTGTGCTACTCTGTGTACATGTGGTGTGTGTATGCTTGTATGTATGCATATGTGTATTTCTATGTGCATGTGAATACATGTATGCACACCTGTGTTTGTTGCTATTTTCTCTCTTACTTTGGCTTCACTTGTAAAATAATTTTCTTCCCTTTAAATTTTCAATAAATGATGTAACTTTAGGACATTCTAATTCTATTTCTATATCCTGTTTATCCATATATCTTATTTCTCCTGATGTAGGTCTGTTTTTTAAGAATCACCAATTGCATCGCCTTCTGGAAAATTTTCCTTGATGCAAAAATGTTATTGTTTTATGTGCCCACTTCATGAAACTTAAATAGAACTTGAATTTCTTTTTGATCATTTTTATGTAAAAATAGCCTTTTCTGTACTTTAGAGTATGTCTTCATGTTCATATTAAGAGAAATTCTTCAAAATGCCTCCATCCTGAGATGCTCCCACTTTTTCCTTCCCCCATGTCAGTCCGTTTTTATTCCTTCCTTACACTGTTATAATTCCACTGGCTTTCCCCCTCCCAGACCAATAGGCTGGGCATTAAACTGCAAGGCCTCAGGCATTGTAGACAGGCATCTTTCTAGCCCTGCATTCTAGTTCTTGCTGCTCTGGCTAGCATTTCTGAGGTACAGCGAAACCACTCTAGCCTAGCAGCACTTCTTGCTAAAGGACTGTGACTTGTCTCAGGGAATAAAGTTTCTTCTGCCTTTAACTGCTGATTCTGCACAGGCCTGTCTTAAGTTCCACTCACTATCTTTTCACAATGATCAGTCAGGCTCATTGCATTCGATTTAATAGAGCTGCAACTTTTTGATATGCACGAAATCGTGTGAATATTAAGTGACTTACCTAGACATTTCTTATACCAATTAGCACACACTAAAAAGCAAACAGCAATATCTGTTTTAAGGTACTAAAATATTTATACTTTATACATGACCTCCAATGTGTGTCTCTTCTGAGGAAATCGTGCTCAGAAAACTGACCACCAATGGTTTTCTTCTGTAACTCCATGCAAACACTGAATTTATGCATGCCTACAGGCTATTGCTTTTCTCACTTAGTTTGCTGAGAATTCTTCCTATGGAGTTTGCTGTACACTGTACTTGAGTTTTCCAGTTTGGCACCTGTAGATAGTCTGAGAGTCAGAGGCTACACTGCAGTGCCCCCATAGGCATACCCTTCCAGTATTCATATTTTTGGATAAAACACTTTCCTAATATTCAGATGTAGAAGAGATCACAGAGGGATAATACCCACAAATGAGGGCAATCAACAGAGTGCACATAAGGAATATATTACAGTATTGACTCATCAAGGAGCTGAGATTCACGTCACGAATCAGCACCTTCTGACTTCACAAGGCAGTGAGTGGAAGTGGGCAGCATTGCTCAAAACATGTTCCTCAAGAGTTAACAGAAATTGAGTAGTTAGTTCTGGGACTCTGGAGAACATCACTTGAGAAACAGGAACCTGAGGCAAAGCAACCCACACCTTTCCTTCTAAAATGGAACAAAACAAGAAAGTGGCAAAAATTGTATAAAGGTATTAATGGAGAAATCTAAGGGTTCAAGAATAAAAATATTGATGTTATTAGTGTTACCGTTTAACTCACAGACATTTAGTCATTACCATTAAAAACCAATTTGCCCTAGCTTTCTTACCTTATACCAAGTAACTGTTGGTTTGACACTGGAAGGAAAGTATCCATCTACATTTGGACATGTGATCTTATGAATACCATGTTCAATATACAGCTTGTGCACTGGGAGTCTCATGGGGGAATTGAAACAACTGTCCTTCTGAACGACTTCCAGGGGAAATGCAACTTTGCTGCAGTAAGTTGTATTCCTGAAAAGACAAACACGCAATGATCAGGGAGGCTAATCCGCATTTGATTTAGTATTGCTGGGACTTCTTTATATGTGTGGATTCCTGTGATTAACATGCGACTCACTGAGACATTTCCTATACTACATAGCACCATACACTAAAAAGCAAACATATATGTCTCCTGTTATTGCACTAAAGTTCTTATACTCTATCCATGACCTCCAATATGCATTGAAAGTGTTCATTTAGGACACTGTCAGCAGTGATATTTTTATTAAGGCAAAGGTAATGATGGCATGTTTAAGGGTACAATCAACATTTGAAAATTACATGTTTCCAGGATTTTAGCTTCTGGATTGTTGTTTTATAAGATCAGACTTCTATAAAGGAGAAATAGAGCCAATTCTAACCCCAAATGTCTATCAATAGGGAGATTAATAGCAAAAGCAAACAAAACAGTCAGTCATAAAGAAAACTATAACATAGTTTTCAAAATTGTAGTATGTACCTACATGCAAGTGTGAGAGGCACAGACCAGCACAGGAAACATCTCACAAAGAGTGGGAAGCACACACTAGTGTTTGTCCAGACTGAGCCACATCTCTGTCAGGCTGTTTCTCTGATCCCTATCCTATATTTCTACGCTAGTCTCCCTAGATAGTGAACACCTTAGATCTTCTTTAATCAAATGTATAATGATTCAAAACTACCTTATTATAATAATCATGTATGATCTCGGTAATATGTAACTTCAACATTGCCTTTGAATACGAGAATATGAGCAATAAAATATAGGGAAATGCATCTAATCCAAAGCCTTAAACATGCCCTAACTTATCTAGAAGCTTGAATGAGAATGACCTCATAGCCTCCTACATTCACACACTTGGCTTCAGTTTGAAGACATATTTAGATAGGACTAAGAAGTGAGACATACTGGAGGAGGTGTGACAATGGGGGGTGAACTTTGAGGCTCCAAAAGTCCATACTATTCAGAGCTTTCTGTCTCATGGTTGTGATCTCAAGAGAGTAATTCTCAGTTACTGATTCACCATGATGCCCTCATGTCCTGCTGTCATGGTTTTAATCTGGAACCATGATCCCCAAATTGAATGTGTCCTTTTATAAGTTTCATTGGCCATGTGTTTTACCAGAGCAATAGGTAAGTAACTAGACAGAAGTTAGTACAAGATAGAGGCTATTGTTAAGACAGGCTTGGCCATGCTGTTCTGTGGAAGAATGTGGAAGCTTTTGCGATTCTGGGCTAGGAAGGCTATTAAATGCTGTAAGTAGGGCTTAACAGTCCATTCTAGTCAGAGCTGTAAAAACAGTCAGTGAAAGATGAATATGGGTTCTGCATCCCTAGGTGTATGGCAGAGACATCAGTAGTACCAGGTGCACAACAAAGACAAATGCCAAGCAGAAACAGAATGGCTCCTTACAAAAGCTTTGCCAATGTTTACCTAGGAAATGTTAAAGGATTAACAATTCTTAAAGATGAATAAGAGTTCAAAAAACATGGATCCCACTCCTCTGCTGTATAGAGATGCATGCCAAAGCTATAGCTTTGTACACAACCTTAGTGCACCAGCTAAGCAGTAGCAAAGGTTTTATTCTTCTGTCTCTCGCCCAATGTTCTTTCCAATATCATCAGCATTATGCCCCTACTTATAGCATTTTTTGGACTTAGATAATAAGAACATGGAAATCTGATGTTCATTAGAAGCCCACGTGTAAATCTGAAGCTTCTTCCATTAAGATTATTATTACAAAGGAGACTTCACAGACTACATGGATGCTCCAAAGGTCCAATGATCCAAAGAAATGTTTTGGAATAGAGCAGAGAATCTTTTCACCTAATAAAAGAACATATACTTATCAAAACTTAAGACTCTGTCAAAGAAGAGTTAACATCCATGATAGAGAAAGAAATCAGGCTTAGTAATTATTAAAGGATGAAGTGTGCTAATAATCTCCATTAATTCAAATGTTAAGTTTATAGCTCAGAGAAACTCAGGGCTGGATTATCCTTGGAAAAAAAAGGTCTTAAATGATAAAGATACCATTAAGGCACACTAGGTCATATACATGGACCTTCATCCAAGACTGCTACTCCATTATAAGTGAAGGGTAGGACACAGGGTGGAGGAAGAAAGGAGGGAGAGAAGATGGGTGCATGTAAGGCAAGCAGTAGAATGGAACTCCACCCTGCTGACTGTATTCTCAGAATTGTAGCCTCCAACACTGATACCAACATCCCTGATAAATAGTAGAAAATTGTATTAAATAAATAAAAAATCCAAACAACCAACAAACAAACAAGAAAAAGCCATGCCCTATATGTGACTTTAGAAAACAAATCATGGCTTGGTGGCAAAAGAGGACTGTGAGAACTAGCCCAGTTGTAGATTTAAGTATTTTAATATTTTTTGTGCAAACATCTGCATTTATATGTAGAAAAGAAAATGGGAACTTTAATGGAAATAACAATAAAGGCCCACTGGTATTTTAAGAGCGAAGATGGATTTGATAAACTTTGGTTGGCTGCTCCTGTAGGTTGTAGTTTTGGATTCCAAGAGCTACATAATTCACTTGCTTCTGGGGAGAATTTTGGTTGAAAATGTAAAAGCACTGTGTTAAATATATTGATGTATCCCAAGCAGTCTTTCTTCTATAAACATATCCCGAGTGTGTTGTCTCTGCCAGGTACTTTAAAGACAGGATAAACATAACATAATAGATATACTCTTCATTGTTCATTTACTATGGAAAAATGGCTCCAGGCAAGGCAAATGTGTAGGCAGGATCCAGAGCCATGGAGGAAGCCAATATACCCAACCTCATCTTTAGACAATATTGCTATTTATCGCTTCTTAAGAGGAACCACATGAAAAGAATACTCTCAGAACCTCTCTACATATCTCCTCCTTTCTCCCATTTCCACTAAGCCATTGAGGTAAGGGATATCCCATCTGCATATGCCCAACCCCTGCCCAGCTGTCATGACATATAATCATTTAAATAATTCAGTAGGACAAAGAAAAGTCAATGCAGAGACGCAGCCTACCTCAACATGCAGGTGTAATTGCCCGTGTCATTGAGGAGCGTGGGCCGGAACCAGAGCACATCTTTCTCTTTACTGATGCGATTCTCTGGGAGGCGGAAGTTAATGGGCTCCTCCAGGTCCCGGTCTTGCCTGGTCCAGTACCAGATCAAGGTAAGACCAGAGGAATGGGCAGTGCTGTAGTTGTACTTCAGGAAGTGTTCAAAAAGGGGGCACTTGATGCGAGCTGGCTCATCTTCGTACACTTGGACTTGTCGCATGGTATCTAGTCCCCAGTCATCACAGCGTTCTAGGAAGAAAAAGAAAAAGGAAAGGGTGGATGAACCATCTCACAGAACACTCCAGAACACTGACATTTTCTAGGTACCTCTTTCTCCAGTCATCTTCAATAATCTCCCTCTGAAATATATACATAATAAACACTGGCAGTGTGAAGGTATTAGTACGCCCAATCCTTGACAGTGGTGTGTTGTATCTTTTGGTGCCCATTATCTGTGTCTTGGTACTGTGGAATCTTTCATGGACTAGAGAATGATTATCTTTGAAAGAAGACATGGCCTTATCAGACAGCAGAGATAAGGTCTGGATGATGAGATTGTAATTGGAAAACCAACTCATGTCTAGATGGAGAGAAGACTTCTAGTTTTTACCAGGATTCCTGCATCTGAAGCCAGACCTGTAGTTTTCAGCAAAAATATGATGTGTGCCATAAACTCATTGTAAGATACCCACCTGCCACCTTAAGAGGATGAAATGAAGCAGATGAATGAATGGAAATATATTTTGTTAACTGATGAATTCAATAAACCCAAAGTATTAATGGTCTTTTATACATTTACATTTTGTGGAGCAAAATTTTAGAATTCAGTGTATTTTATATTGTAATATACCTCAAGCTGGGCTGTTTATGCATGTCAAGGAATGACCATACTATGCAAATAGACTTGTAGAACTTAGAGGAAAATCTGCTAGCACTTCGGTGACAAAAAGAAACTGTTAATGTTCTTTACAACTTATTTTATACTGGAAAGTAATCATTGGTGTATGCAGGAAAGAAAAGATATAATATTTATTCCTGAGAGTGATATAAGAATGGTGTAATACAGAAGGTACCATGAGAGTACAGAAAAGATTTCCAGGGATGATAACGGTCCTGTGTGGACCAGCCAAACCACTTGACAACAGTTTAATTTATTTCTTGTACTCATAATAGTCATATGTATTATGACTATATATAATATATGAGTACTGTCTTAGTTAGGGTTTTACTGCTGTGAAAAGACACCATGACCAATGCAAGTTTTATAAAAGACAACATTTAATTGGGGTTGGCTTACAGGCTGAGAGGTTCAGTCCATTGTCATCAAGGCAGAAACATGGCAGCATCCAGGCAGGTATGGTGCAGGAGGAGCTGAGAGTTCTCTCTCTTCAACTGAAGGCTGCTAGTGGAAGACTGACTTCCAGGCAGCCAGGGGGAGGGTCTTAAGCCCACACCCACAGCGACACACCTACTCCAACAAGGCCACACCTCCTAATAGGTTCACATCCTGGGCCAGTCATATACAAACCATCACAAGTACATACGTATATAAAATATACATATATGGTATAATATTTTTAAATACATAGATACATACAAAATTTAAAATTAGTATAAGCTTCTTTACATACCTATTTATATCTAAAACTTTCCATTTAATTTATAATAAATGGAAACAGGTTATAACCAATGATATTTTAAAATAAAATAGTAACCAAGAATAAGAATGAGAATAGTTGGGGCTGGTGAGATTGCTCAGAGGTTAAGAGCACTAACTGTTCTTCCAAAGGTCCTGAGTTCAAATCCCAGCAACCACATGGTGGCTCACAACCATCCGTAAGGAGATCTGATGTCCTCTGCTGGTGTGTCTGAAGACAGCTACAGTGTACTTACATATGATAATAAATAAATTTTTTTTGTGTGTTTTATTTATTTATTTATTTATTTTCTTTTTTAAATTTTTATTTTCTATATTCTTTGTTTACATTCCAAAGGCTTTCCCCTTTCCCAATTCCCCCCTACCATACATTCCATAATTTCTCTCCCCCCCAACTATTCCCCAATCATCCCCCCCCACAATTTCTCTGTCCTGGGTCTACATAACTGGATCCAATCTTCTCAGGCCCAGGGTCCTCTCCTTTCTTCTTCTTGGGAAATCTTTTTAAAAAACGAGAATAGCTCCTATAGGTTCTAGTTGATGCCACTATTTGGGAAGGATGAAGGGATGTGACCTTGTTAGGGGAGTTGTGCCATGAGGGTAGGCTTTGAGGTTTCAAAAAAATCTGATTCCCAGCTTACACTCTGCTTCCTGAGTTTCTCCTGCTTCCTGAACCCTACTCCCTTCAACAATAAGCCCAAGTTAATGCTTTCTTTTAAACATTGTGTCACTTCAGAAATAGAAATAGAAACACAAAAAACACAGACAGCTACCATGAAAACTCTAAAGTGGTGATTAAGAAGGCTCAAGTACTCAAAAGACAGATACAGGAAAATGTCTAGGAGTTTGAGGCCAGTCTGGTCCACATAGAAAGTTCTAGGTCACACACAGCTGCATAGTGAGTTCCTATTTTAAAAAGAAATCCAGGAAGACACCAAGAGATAGAAGAAACACCTTACTGTTCATTTATCCAAAGTAACAAGGTCAGGAACATGTCCCTTGTACTAAAACCAATTTATAGGGCCAATAGAATATCTAACCAAATTCCATGGATGTTCTTCACCGAAACAGAAAAAATAAATACATTTGCAAAAGAGTTGTGGAAGTACAGATGATCCTAAATATCCACAGAAATTCTGAGCAAAAGAATAAGGCTGGAGATATTGGCACACTTGATTTCAAGTTATATAACAGAGCCATGGTCAAAAAGAGGGCATAAAAATAGAAACCTAGACCAATAAAGGAGATAGAAGTCTACATAATCAGTACCACCTGAGGTTTTTTTATTGTTTTTTGTTTTTTTGGTTTGTTTGTGTTTTTTTGTTTTTTTTTTGTTTGTTTGTTTTTTTTTTTTTGTTTTTTGGTTTTTTTGGGGTTTTTTTTTTTTTTTGACAAAGATGGCAAAAACACACACTGGAAGGAAGATGCCATCCTCAACAAATAATTCTGGGATAACCAGACATTAGAAGAATGTCAGTAACTCCTTCTCTCTTTCCCTTTACTTAACCAACTCCAAAGCACATCAGTGTGAGCCCTGAACCTCTGAAGCTGCTAAAAGGTAAGTAGGGAGTGCATTTTAAGACACAGACACAGGAAAGGGCTTTCTACATAGGACTCTAATCACTCAGGAAACAAGACCTAGCAAGTGAAAAGAGGATCTGCAGGCTACAGGAAGAGGCCTCTTCAGGTTCCATGACCCCGCTGATAAGCAACTCAGCTAAGGTCACATGCATGACTCCTGGGAACCCCCAGATCCCTTGTCTCTGAAACGTTCTAGAGATTCCTCCAACTCTTCTACCCCAAGTAGCTGAAGATTTCCATTCATTTTCCTGATCTTCTGGTCCTTTCTCCTGTCCTGTAGCCCAACAGGATCCCCCAACCCCAATGGAAGGATAAGAACACCAACCCACCCACAAAACTTTTTGACCCCAAATTTGTTCTTTCTAAAAGTAATTCCAGAACAAAGATGGAGCAGAGACTGAAGGAAAAGCTGACCAGTGACTGGCCTAATTTATGACCCACCCCATGGGCAAGCACCAATCCCTAACACTATTAATGATACTCTGTTATGCTTGCAGAGGAGACTAGCATAATTGTCTGCTGAGAGGCTCTTCCCAGCAGCCAAGGGAAAGAGCTTCAGAAACCCATAGTTAAACATTGGATGGAGGTGGAGGACTGTAATGGAAGAGTTGGGGAAGGACTGAAGGCCCTGAAGGGGGTATAGTAACTGCATGGGATTATCAACAGTGTCAATTAACCTAGACACTTAGGAGCTCTCAGAGACATAGTCATGAACCAAAGAGCATACACAGGCTGGACCAAGGCCTCTGGAATATATGTGGAAGATATGCAGCTCAGTCTTCATGTGGGTTCCCGCAACAACTGGAGTGGGTGGTATCCCTAAAGCTGTAGTCTGACTGTGCAATCTGTTCCTTAACAGGGCTGCTTTGTCTGGACTCAGTGGGAGAAGATAAGCCTAATGTTCTAAAGACTACATATGCAGGGTTGAGGGGATATTCAGGGGGGTTTACTCTCTCAAGGGGAGGGAGAATGGGGAGGAACTCAGGGAGAGGGTTTGGGATGGAAACAAGCAAACAAGGAAATAAAATGAATCACATACAATTAAGAGGTGGGTCCAACAAAGAAAACTGCTGATTGAGTGGAGAAGCAGCCCAAAGAATCAGAGAAGACCATTGCCAACTACATACCAAACATGAGATTGGTGTCTAGATCATACAAAGAACCTTCAAAAATGGAATGTCAAGAAATCAAAAAACTCAGTCAAAAAGGCACTGTGGTACTGATTCTGTCTCACCAAGTTAGAACGACTGTCCTTATCACCACCACAACCAGCCTCCTCCTCTTACTCCTCCTCCTCCTCTTACTCCTCCTCCTCTTCTTCCTCCTCTTCCTCATCCTCCTCATCATAAAGTGGGAGCTAATTCTGGTAAGGATTTGAGGAAAAGGGAAGAATTATCTACTATTGATATGTGTGTAAATTAATCATGGAAATCAGTTGAATGGATCTCAAAAAGCTACAAACAGGACTACTACATGACTCAGATATACCCATCTTAGTCTAACATCCAGAGGATTCTATATTACTACAGAGATAATAGCTCATCATGGTCACTGAAACTCTATTCACAATATCTAGGAAATAGAATCAGCTTAGGCATTCATTAACTGACCAAAGGATAAGTAAAATGTGATAAACATACATACATACATACATACATACATACACACACACACACACACACACACACACACACACCATGGACTTGTACTCCACTGTAAAGAAAAATTAATTCAGACAGAAAAATGGATGGAACTGGAGAACACTATACTGAGGGAGGTAACCCAGGCGCAGAAAGACAAATTTCACGTTCTCTCAGAAGTGGATCTAAGCTTACAATTTGTAATTTGGGTGTTGGCTTTGGTGTATTTGTAGAGGTCTGTAAGCTATAAATGATCCATAAGAGGTAAAGGGTGAATGGCTTTGGGGAGGGAGAGTAGAATAACACATGTGACAGCATAGACGGTGAAGAACTGTGAGAGTTTTAAGTTTAAGCAGGAGTGGGAGCAGAGAGATAGGGAAGAAAACCATGTCACCTGTCAATCAATCAAAACTAACAAGATTTGAACAAGCTTTATGGAAATCCACTATTATGTGAACGAATTAAAAACATGATTGAACAACAACAACAACAACAACAACAACAACCACAACTACAACAACAACTGAAACAGAAGGAATTTAAACAGAGGTCCTCTCCACACCTGAATAATGTTTCCTACAGAAGAAATATATTATTAAATAAAAATCCCAGTGCCTACTGTGGGCTACATTCCTGCAAGCTGTTAGACAGGAAGACTCTAGAGGCCTCTTAAATAACATAGGCTATTGTCATTGTTCTTGGATGCCCACCGTTAACTAGAAGATATGACCTTATTCCAGAACATGCCAGTTTGGTTAGAAAACACACAAATCAAGCTGGAATGGACCAGGAAAGTTTCTGTATGCTGGCTAGCCCCTACAGTGATGGAATGTGCCATACAGGACACAGAAGGAGAAAATCATCAATGATTTTATTCAATGGTAGACTTTGCCTGATAGAATACTGATCTGCCCAGAAAGATGTACCCATTCATAAAATAGAGCAGTGCATTTTATAAGTATAAGCAACTACTTTCTCATGCTTTAGTCCTGTTCCACAGCAAAGAATTCATGCTTTGTACTGTATAAGCCTACGTGGTCAAAATCCTTTGGCTGGGGATGTAGGAGGTAGTCATCCTTGGTGTAAGAAAACTTACTATTGTTGTTTTGTAAAATATACATGTTCTCAATTTGTGTTGCAAATATTTGTGTCTCCATTCATATACTAGTGTTCCTTTCAACTTGGTCAGAAGAGCTTGATTTTTGTTTGTTGTGTTGTTTTGGCTCTTTTGTTTTGTTGTTGTTCTTGCTTTGCAGTGCTCAGCAGTCAGTACCAAGACTCATCAATCATTAAGATGCTGGGAACAATGACTACTGAGTGTTCAGTCCTATTAGCAATCTTCTGATACTCAACACTGACAGAACATAATAGTAGATGGGGCTGAAAGAACATGAGAGGCAGAGAATGTCAGAGGGCTTCAAAAAGCTGTCTTTTTGACATGACTTGGCTGTTGTATTCATGAACTCATGAACAACAGCAGTGGTTACTCACACAAGACATGCACAAGATCAAGCCAATTGACATTCCAGCATGGATTTGAGAAACTCTGAGGAAGTTCCACCCCTAGGCAGCTATTGGCAGGTGATGGATGCTAGGGGAGGAGGAGTCTTCTTTAGGGGCGTGGTCATGGGAAGGTGGCCCATGTACTCATGTACATTTGATCATCACTTATTGAACTCAATGGGATAGGAAATATAGACATGAACATTGGATGGAGATACGTTCTGAGGCTTACAGAGGGGTGGGAGAGAGGAATAAGGGGTGGAGATAACCAAGATATATTGTATACATGAAAAATAATTATAATGTAAATTGAATAATAATATGATCTCTTCCTTTTAAATTTTTATACTTCTCACTTTTAATCACAAGTAATGGAATGATTCTGCATGCCCAGACACTGCAGCTGTACTTATATAAGCAAGTTATTTTTAATTTTTTATTTTCTATATTCTTTGTTTACATTCTGAATGCTTTCCCCTTTCCCAGTCCCCCCCACCACGTGTTCCATAAGTCCTCTTCCCTCCACCCATTCCCCAATCACCCCCTCCCATTACTCTGTTCTGGTACTCCCCTATGATACTGGATCAAGTCATTTCAGGACCAGGGCCCTCTCCTTCCTTCTTCTTGGGAAGCATATGATTAACTAATTGTGTCTTGAGTATTCAGAGCTTCTGGGCTAATTAATATCCACTTATCAATGATTGCATTTCATGTGTATTCTTTTGTGATTGAGATAGCTCTCTTAGGATGATATTTTCCAGTTCCAACCATCTGCCAACAAATTTAGTGAATTCATTGTTTTTAATTGCTGAGTAGTATTCCATTGTATAAATATACCACATTTTCTTTATCCATTCCTCCATTGAGGGGCATCTGGGTTCTTTCCAGCTTCTGGCTATTATAAACAAGGCTGCTATGAACATAGTAGAGCATGTGTCCTTGTTGCCTTCAGGGGAATCCTCTGGGTATATACCCAGGAGTGGTATGTCAGGGTCCTCTGGAAGTGTCATGCCCAATTTTCTGAGGAACTGCCAGACTGATTTCCATAGTGGTTGTACAATCTTGCAATCCCACCAGCAGTGGAGGAGAGTTCCTCTTTCTCCACATCCTTGCCAGCACTTGCTATCTCCTGAGTTTTTGATATTAGCCATTATGACTGTTGTGAGGTGAAATCTCAGGGTTGTTCTGACTTGCATTTCCCTGATGACTGAGGATGCTGAACATTTCTTAAGGTGCTTCTCAGCAATTCGATATTCCTCAGGTAAAAATTCTTTGTTTAGCTCTGTACCCCATTTTTTAATGATATGAGCCACCCAGTACTCCCAGAGCTCCCAGGGACAAAGACAGCAACCAGATAGCACACATGGTATTACCCATGGCTCCAGACTCATAAGCAGCAGAGAATGGCCTTGTTGGGCATCAATGGGAGGAGAAGCCTCTGGTCCTGGAAAGGCTTGATCCAGCAGTGTAGGAGAGTACCAGGACAGGGAAGCAGGTGGGGATTGATTGGGGAACAAGGAGAGGGGAGATGGCTTATGGGACTTTTGGGGACAGGGGGACAAGGAAAGGGGAAATCATTAGAAATGTAAATAATATATCTAATAAAAAATTTAATTCTCAAAAAATATTTTTAATTATCATTTGACAACTCTCAAATTAGTATTCAAAATTACTCTGTATTCTTTTTCTACTCTGCATTGTCCTCCTCTGTAAAGGGAAGCTATAATTCTTTCCATTGAGACCACTATATCGATCCTCACAAATATGAGCTGATTCTGAGGTTTATATGCAGATACAATGCAGCCACAGACCTTACAACTTACAACAATTTTGTTTTCTTTTCTTTTCTTTTTTTTTTTTTTTTTTTGTTGTTTTTTGAGACAAGGTTTCTCTGTATAGTCCGGGCTATCCTGGAACTCACTCTGTAGACCAGGCTGGCCACGAACTCCGCCTGCCTCTGCCTCCCAAGTGCTGGGATTAAAGGCATGCGCCACCACCGCCTGGCCAACAATTTTGTTTTCTTGTAATCCTCTTATAAATATAAGACTAAATCTGGTTCAACTCAGAGTTGACGTGAGCAGCACCTTATGTACATATGCGACATATCTAAAAGGACAACTGTCTTGCCAAATCCCAAACCTACAAATGCCCAAAACCAGCCCAGAGTAAATGCCCAAGGCAGTCTACAGACTCATGAGCACAGTCACTATGTAACAGTTAAGGTGAAAACTTGTCATAAAATTTCAGGATTATTCCACAAATTATTGGCAGCAGTAACTAACAGTCAACACAACAATGTCAACAATTATTTGACTTTTGACAAAAACCAAAAAAATACACCTTTCTATCTCAGAAAAAAGAAAAAAATATTTGACTTCTAAATTGTTCTGCAGGAAATTACATACATTACTTTCCAAGACTCAATGATAAGTAACCTTTAATTCTCTTTCCTTAACTTTGTTTTTTGTATTCGGCGTGCAAAGAGAACTGAAAAGTTCAGAGGCTGTTTACATCAATCTGCATTTATGATAACTGTACAATATTACCTTTTAAAAAAACATTTGTTCACACTCATTAATTACATTTGCTTTAGTGCTGTGAAGCTGACGAATATGTTCATTTAGTGTACAGAAACTTACAACAGCTTCTCTGATAAACTTAGCATTTTAATATGTGAGCCCAGTTCCAGTACTTTCTCAAGCTCCACTAAAACAAAAATATTTTTCTAAGACATGATCCAAAGTATCAACAAGAATAAGAGAGATGACTGTGTCAATATTAAAGGACACAAACTAATCAAGTTAGCAGATTTCAAAACACAAAGCTTAATTAAGCCACCAAGGAAATGTTGCAGAAGAAACTGAGCTGCAGTCCTGAATGCGGCCAAGACCTAAAAACCATCAGCACCAATACAAAGCGTGCTGTTCACCCTACATACCCGCCCTCCTCCTCCTCCTCACATATTATAGACAATTCAAGAAGAGGCATGGGACTTGGGTCAGTAAACAAACGCCACTTGTAGTGGATATTTTAATGGCTAGGTTGTATTTCATCAAGCTCTCTTCTGTCTTTGGAAACACTGACGCAAAGACTGAGCTTCCCTTGTTTAGGTCCCTTCGAGTAATGGAAGAGGTCATCTGGGTGATAAAGATTGAGATTTTTCTCATTTCCACTACCATCACTATATTCTAACCTGGAAAATGAACCCAGAACTCCAAACACTAAAGAGATTCTGATTCTGTGGGGAGTGGTAAAATAAAAAGGGCTAGATGAAAACTATCAATGAAGACCAGAAACTATCAATGAAGGTCAGAAAACTATTAATGAAGATTATATCCCCTGCTCCATGTACACTTCCCTCACTGAGCAGAATCCTACACCCAACTCCAAGGTAAGGGCATCCAAATTAGTTTTAAGACAGGATGAATACTATGTAGCTCTGGCTGGACCTGGGACTTGCCATATAGACCAGAGATCTGCTCGCTTCTACTCTCCAGTGCTGGGATTAAAGGCATGTCCACCACAATTACCTTCTGTCATTAAGACTTTCAGATCAGGCCCTAAGCAGGAGAATGAAAGAATCTTCAGCAAAAGGCCAAATATTTGAACTTGGGAGCTCTTGAATTCATTGTACAGAAATATCACCCAAAGGAGAGTTTCAAAATCGAACCTCACATTCCCATTTAGAATTTTGAATCAGCTTCTTAAATGTAATTATAAAATCCTGGAAGATTCTGAGAAAATTTTCTACAAAAATATACTTCTCATTGACGGAAAGTAAAGGAATTTGGAGAAAACTCAGATTATTCAAGGAAAACATTTAAAAAGGTGTTGTGATTATAATCTTTAGAGAGGTAAGGAACCAGTCACAGTCCTGCAGAACAAGATCTTGTAACAAATGAAGATTCAGAGAGATAAAGACTAACTAAAATTCGAATGTAACTGCAAATGTAAAACTGTAATAGATGGTTTGCTAGGCAGTTAAAATTGAGCTTTTCTTAAAAGGTAAAGTGAAAAAGAGGTACATATAGAAAATAGAAGTGAAATTAGAAAGCCAGACTAGGAAGTGCAGCATTTCATGATAACAAACTGCAAAAGGAAAGAAATTAAAGAGAAAGAAGAACACTTTCAATCCAGTTGCTTAAAGGAAAAAGGTCCAGGGTGGAAATACAGAACATACTGATGCACAGGGCCCTATCATTATGTCCATTGTGCCCCATCACAGGCAGTGAAAACAGACCTATGCCAACCAGGCATTCGGAAACCATTAGAATGAAAAAGACGATTCTATAAACTGCAAAGAAGTATGAGTGAAAAGAACTTCACAGTGAAGTAATGTCAGGAATAACAGTGCTAGAGAAGCCTCCACACTGAAACTGAAGACTAGAAGATAAACATTAGGCATACAGGAAGAAAAAGACTTTCCTGTCCTGACTCTAATGTTACAATCAAGTGTTAAGGTCCTATTTGCAGACACATCAAACTTACACAGGTTATTCCCCATGCTCTCTATCAGAAAGCCTCTGGGGTATGCATGTCATGAAAGTGATTAATAAAACTACAAAGGAAAACCCAGGGTCAGGATCGGGAGATTTGATTTAAGTGAGCAAAACAACAACCCACAGATTTGGCTGTACAGGTCTCAGGGTAACAGCCTTGTGGCAGAGTTCAGGGAAGAACAATCCAGAGAATGGAAATCAATGGTAAGGAGAAGTAATCATGTGTCTGACGGGATACAGTGACATTATAACTGTAGAATAAAAAGAAAAGAATGTTTTCAGAAAAGCAAGGAAAAGAGAGAAAATGATTAAGAAAAGACAATTCAGAGCACATGGAAAATACAACTAATAGATTTAAAAGTTAGAAAAGTAACCTATAAAATAGTCTATTGCAATGTATGTCTTATTATTTAAATGGTTGTAATTCAATTAAATATGCAATGATGTTGGGTAGTGAGGAATAGATAGGAAAAAAATGGGAAGATAGAAAGTGAAACAAGATAACTTTTATTTTATTACCATAAAAATAAAAATAGAATGCACTGCGTTGAGCAAGAAAATAACAATATACATAAACTGATTAGCTAAGTGTAGATGGAACAAAGCTGAATAAATAAATAAAATAGTTAGAAGGGCCTCTAAGGAGGGTAACTGGTGGGGTAAGGAATGTCATAAAAATGTCTTACAGTAATTGACAAAATAATTGCATGATTTTTATAAGGTAATTGGAAAAGTTACAAAAATGGAAAGGAAGGAAGGAAAGAAGAGAGGAAGAAAATAACGAAGGAAAGAAGGAATGGAGAAAGGGAAGTAAGCATGGGGGAAGGGAATCCGGCAAGGAGGGAGAAAGAGATTATCTAATCCAATTGACAAAGCCTTCGCCATTGCCAAATGATCTGAAAGGCACATACTTTTCTCTTTTAGAAAATATCTTTGTTTTATGTTTTAGTTGTGTTCCTATGAATGGATGTAACAGTCAGTTCACTGTTCAATCATAAAGTACATATTTCAAAAGACAGAGAGACAGAAGGTGAGAACAGCTGAGTGAGGCTGGAACCTCAATGCTGTGTGCCTGTTGTCTGGATGCACTTAGGATCCACAGCCTTCTGCTTCCTAAAGGCACTCACTCTCTACTGGTGCTCCCAGGGGCAGCTTTACTGAAGCCCTGCTTTCATTACAAATAGATGACGGTAAAGACAAGACTCTAACATGAACATTATCATTTTGATGTGGGGGATTTCTGAGACGTGTAGGTTTCAAAAGTAAAAGACATAGTGGGTTAGCAACTTGAAGTTTTCTTGAAGAGGAGGTGGAAATACAGAAGTTGAGCGAGTCTGAAGAGCAAAGGCTGCTGCACCGGGGAGGACCAAGGAGCTTCTTTAATTGTCTGACCAATTTCATAAGAATGAGTGGTACTAGTCATATTAAAATTGCTCGTGCATGCATCTTGTATTAGGAGTTTTGTAGTTATGTTGCCAGTATTGAGGTGGCTGTAGTGATATCTTAGAGGCCATGGGTATTCTTAGTTTTAAGTATTTGCTCAATTGCCACATCTTTGAAAGAAGGCTAGGTGGTTGTTAGAACAGGTAATTATAACTGTTGGGGATTTGGGGAAGATTACATGTGTTCAGGACTCTCATGCAAAGCTTTATTTCTCAGAGAGTATTCATGGTTGTAGAATACTTCACTAAGGTGTTGACCACTGCCCCTTATCCCTCACTCCAGACTCAACAACCAGTTGTCATTTTACAGAGACACATTCTGCAATCTATCTCATTCACAGAGCCCCAGGCTGGGTGACATACCACAGGACCATCATTGGGAAATTGGAGAGAATTAGAACACCTTGCTGAGAGTCAATTATAACTTCATTAATGAAACTCTTTAATATTATAAACTGGCAATTTGGTACCTGGAGGTCTTTATAGCCATCAGTAAAGATTTATAGAAAGGAGATAGGAGAAAAGGAGAGTCAGCATAAAATCCCAAACAGATACTCAAGCAGATGGATATCAAGTGGATCTTTGATGATCACAATATGGTCTGTGGTAGACACTGAATAGATGCTTCTCAATACTGTGGTCCCCTCCTAGAACCATGGGAAGGTCATAGATGCCTAAATCTTAGGTTTAGGACATGTGATTTGATTTAGACAAAGAAATAAGGGTGCAGATAATGTGTCTGAAACATTATCCATAATCTTTGAGACTTTCTCTAGTCCTGTATGGACATTTTGAAGAAGAGAAAAAGATTAAAAAAGCAATTTTATTTCTATTTTTAAATTGAAATATAATTACACCATTTCTTCCTAACCTCTCCCATGTGTTTCTCTAACCTGCTTTCAAAAGCATCGCTGCTGCTTCTTTTTCATCTATTATTGTCATATATATATATATATATATATATATACACAAGTGTATGTATGAACAAAAACATACATATGCTTAAAAACATAAATACAACCTGTACAAGATGTCTAGTATTACCTGTATCCATGTGATTTCAGGGCTTATCAAATGGTATTGGAAAGCCAACTACAGAGCTCATTCCTGGGTAGACATATTTTTCCCATTCTCAGCAATTCTTAATTGCCTACATGTATGCTTTTGTCTGTGGGTGGGTTCCATGAGATTTCCCTCTTCCATATTAGCCTAAATAATCTGGATTAGGTTAGGTAGTCATACTGACAGGGCTTCATGTTTGTAGCTTCAATGACATTTCTAGAAGACACTCTCACAGTAGACTTCATGGTGCTCTGGCTCTTACAATTTTTCTTCTCCCTCTTTCACTATGTTCCTTAAGGTTTAGGTACAGGAGTTATACAGTAAATGTATAAATGAGGCTGGGTACTCAATGAGCATTTGTTCTCTATCTTCTTTCTGTAATAATCTAAAGGAGAAGTATCCCAAGATGCATTCCAGGATCCCTACCACTTGGAGTAGAGCCTCCCAGGAATGCGATCTTAATCTTTCAAGGAACTTTCATACGAAGGGAATAAACACATTAAAAAAAATCTGTATTGTATTAAGGTATTGAGATTTTTCATAAAAGCCAATATTACCTATCATGAATAATGTGGAGAGGTTTGTTTTCTAGCATAAATAATTCAAAAAGAGATACTTTTAAGCATAGTACAGTAGTATAATAGTATAATAGAAGTAGCTTTGCAAGGAATAGTAAGACTTTGTGCCCACCTTCCCCTGACCCCTATGCTGGAATTTGTGTGACTTGTGCTCACTCAAATCTTATGTACATAATGAGGGACACTGTGAGTTCATATGTGCAAAATGCCCTGTTATGTCCATAAAATACTGGCTGGCTGGTTGTTGTTGTTGTTGTTGTTGTTGTTGTTGTTGTTAGTCATCTTCTACTTGTGGCTCTTATGCTCTTCCCAATTGGCTCCCTCTTTCCAATCACTTTGGCTTGGCAGGAGAGAGTTTAATATAGATGTCCCATTTAGGGCTGAGAACTCTGTGGAGAGTCATTGCTAATTGATAGCTGCCAGGAGAGGGAGAGTTAGTTTTCTTTAAGGGTGTGATCAACTGTGATCCAGTGGGTGGATACACATGCAAGAGTATGTGTGGACAGTACAGATTGGACTCAATGGTTTTTTTTTAAGAAAAAAAGAGAGAGAACACAAAGTTGGAGGATTAGAACAGGGTAGATGTGGGATGAGTTGGGGAAGAGCTAATATTACCACAATGCAATGTATGAATTCTCAAAGAATATATGTGTGTGTGTATGTGTGTGTGCGAGCATGCACGCGCGTGCATATATACATATATATTATATGTAATAAGAGAATAGTATTTAGTGAAGGTCTCTACATGATGACATCTAAATACAGACTGTATACCAAATATTCACCTGAGTCCTGTCATTTAATATATTGATGACTAAAGTACATGTAATTTATTTTTAATGGAAGGAGGCATGATTTTATCTGTTCAGTGTCTCCATTGTATTATCCATATGTGTAAGACTGAAAAGTGAACCAGACTCCTTTGCCCCAGAGCTTGAGAATATGCATATCAGTATTCATGAACATTAGTGAAAATGCTATTATTGTTGAGCTTTTCCTTTGGGGTATGTATCCATTTGAAATTTACTCTGTGAATTTTTAAGTTTCTCTAGCTGTTACCTGAGGATATTTTTTAGGGCATTTTTAAAATTATTCAATGAACAAATAAAATGGAATCTATGGCAACAGGCTCCAATGTTGTGTAATACCAAATTAATTATATAATTCACTCCAGGCAGGGAAAGGCTGTTGTGTAAATAGAGTCATTTCTGATACTAGAAAAGGGAACATATCAAATTACTGGTTCAGTGTGCTACTTTTTATTTAAGATGCCTTTTTCTTATACAGTTTACTCCACAGTAGAAGTCCTGTCTAAATTGGCCCTTCATCGTGAGGGAGACACAAAACTCATCATTTCTCTCAGTCAAAGGGTTTCTTAAGGCTGAGCCCGGATGACACACAGGAGTAATGGAAAAGCTGTGCAAAGCCAAGTCACTGGAAAATCCAGCCCACGCTCCTGACAGCAATTAGCATTTATATAGCAGGGTATACATTTTAACTAATTAATCTCACAACACCCTCTTGGGCCTCATGCCCATTCCCACATTACATGCCAGGAAATGGAGACAGAGAGACTCACAGGCTTCCTTTTGCTGGAGTGGTAGCACAAACAGGAATGGCCTGAACATAGATCCAGGACACTTGTTCCAAATCTATGCACAAACATTCAAAGCAGGATATTTCCCATAGGAAAGCTGTTCATATATTTGTATTTATGAAATATTTATTGAGAACCTGCTGTGGCACAGAGCTGAGGGTTGAGGCACATAAGAATGCTGGATGCTC